>JAMPIV010013688.1:0-416873 GCA_024509875.1 Oreohelix idahoensis | reverse complement strand
GTGGGACCGGAGGTTATTTATTATACAAAAGAACCTCCCGTATGTTAGGATTTAGGAGGAACCTCTCTCCGTCATGTGCAACCGAAAGCTGGAAGAGTGCGGGGAGAGGTGTTGACCACAACCTCAAAGTCGGATATTGTAGTCGGTTCGAACAGAGTTACTGCATTGGGGGCATTTGTTTGCTCTCCCAAATGCAAAGTCAAAAGAAAGAACAAAAGTGATCAGGACGTCAGAGAAGTTTTTTTATTATTCAGAAAACCTGATTACAAGCTCCACTGAGATTCTTGTTGAAACAGAGTTATGCCTGATGTGGGTATCTCTTTTTTTTTGTATTGCAGATCTACGCGAACTACTATTACCTCTGAAGTGTATCACCTGTTGCTATTATTCTCTGTAGTTATTTAGTGTTCTCTATTTATAATTGTTATCCATGTTTCGAACTACAGTTTCCATGATTATTATCATGTCGACATTGATGGGAATATCGATTTGTTTGGTTTTGAGGTCTACGCGAGGAAAAGCCCCTGTTACCATATCCTCTTCTGAAATGCCTAAAATTATTAGGTTGGAAGTAACGAGGACTGTCAGCTCGTCTCCAATTCTTCGAAGAAGAATCACCCTGAAATTGATTTCCATAATTTTGACCGTAACTACGGTTACTTTTCCTATCAAAATTTTGTTGGTTGGAATCTATGACTAGAGTTTTGACCATAAGGGGCTGCCGAAGCAACTGGCATACCTTCTATTACATTAGCGTTAACAATGCGTACATGCGGATGCGCAGAGATATACTGGCAACAGAAATCTTCCATTTCTTTTATTGTTTTAGGTTTACGTTCGTGAAGGAAAGCAAGGAAAGACTCATTGACAGACGACATGACTTTGTCTCTAAGTATTAAGTCCATAAGTCCTTCATAAGTTTTTTCTATCTTAGACAGCTCCACCCAACGTGAAAAAGTAAGACGTATCTTTGAAATGAATTCAGAGAATTGCATTCCAGTTTCTGGCAACATATTTTTAAATTGAAGACGATAGCCGTCTTCGTCAAGTTGGTATTTCTTTAACAACATAGCCCTGACGACATCATACTTGTTCTTGTCAGGCTCATCTACCATACTTAACATACTCAAAGCATCACCTCTAAGTATCTTGGACAAATGATAAACCTGCAATGATTTATCTATGTTATGTACTTTACATGAAGTTTCAAATCTGTCCAGATAGAATGTTATATCGTCGATGGAAGCATTGAATGGTGGTAGATTAAGCTTGAAAGTGCTTGCATTAGTCTTATCTGAGACCTTATTTGCATCATTAGCATTAACCATGTTCATCACCTTTAATTTCTGAACTTCCAAAGCTAAGAGTTTTTCTTCATGCTGCATTTTTGCTTTTCTCTCATCAGACTCTCTTTGTAACTTCCTTTCTTCAGCTTCAGCTTGTTTTTCTAATCTTTTATTTTCAGCCTCTTTTTCAAGTCTTTTATTTTCAGCCTCAATCTGTAGTCTCTTCTCTTCAGCTTTTGCTTCTGCTTCTCTTTTTTGTTTTTCCATTTCCATTTGGAATCTTTTTTCATCCACCTGCATCTGCAGTTTCTTTTGTTCAGCTTCCATTGCTTTATCATATTGAGCAGTTGCAAATTCTTCTAACTTATCACCAGTCTTCCCAAGCAATTTACCCTGCTCAATAAAGTGCTCAAATGTAGACATGATGAGTAATAATATGAGTCCACAACCTGAAATAATTAATTATCTTATTTCAAATTTAATTATAGCAAGTCTTAAATGAAGCACTTTCTTACTCACAACACTATATTATTATCCCAATTTTTGTGGGAAACAAGTCTTAGATCAAAGAACTTGTGTATAGACCTTGTTGAAATATCATCAATCAACCCTTGATCATAGGTGCACTTCCCATTCAATAGTGCACAATACTATTCATCATTTATTTATCATCAGTATAGTAGTAGTGCATCAGTATAATCCACTATTCAATTACCATTAGTGTAACCAATGACTATGTAAACACAACTACAATGTAAACATCAAGCATGTAAACACTAGCAATGTAAACATTAACAATGTAAACAATACCGATGTAAACAATAACAAAGGTTTAGCAACTATACGAAAACATTCGCAGAAATCAACAAAAAATAAAGCGAAAATTAAAGAAATATCACAAAAAATGTGACGATATCTGCGAGAAGATATTACAAATACAAGACACAACAGTGTATAAACAAAAATGGTGTATGAAACTAAACAATAGGAAAGAGTAGGCTAGCAAATACAAACAAATCAAAACAAAACTAAAGAGTGCGAAAAATAACGAAAACAATACTAACACATGTCATCACAACTAACAAAAAATAGCAACAGAAGTCGCTTTGCAAATTCCAGTATCGGAAATTTGCACACCCTACAGAAAACGCTCACGATAGACGACCTGTATGACGTGGTATGATCTAAGGGAGACACCGCCCAACCGAAAACCCGCAGAAACATAAACGTATAAATATAAATATACAAATAACATATAAACATATAACATGTAAACAAAAGAATGAGAAATACAGAAGACTCAGTAGAAGTATAAGGGCACAGTTCACAAACAAACAGGCCACTTAACTTATAGAACTCCAATCGTCAGTACAGCAAAAAACAGGTGGTAATCAGCATTCTAAGATCGAAGACCCAACGTTGATCACACATCTGAACTTGCATCAAACAGCTAAGACGATGGTTGAGACTTGAGCTTCTAAACAGTACAGGCAGTATACAGGTAGTGTAATTACGGCACTTGACCTTCTTATCCAGGAGTAAATTGCTTGAATCGGTACTTGGCCTTCTCAAGAACTCGTAGCAACCAGAACTTGGCCTTCTCAACAACTACAGCAACCTGGAACCTTGATAGCAGCAACTTGTGTTATCCGGCAATATATACAACGCCGGGTACTGTCAAATTTCTTGCTTTATGTCAAAACTGCAATTTCGACATTTATCGGGCAACGCCGAGTAGTCTCAGAATTCTTTATGTTGATGTCTTGAAAAATGTTGAAATATTGATATCATGTAGACTGAAGTGGGTAAGGGACCCCGTGTATGCTGGTACCAGACCAAACCAGCTTATGGCCACCAAATGTTGCGTAGCAAAATGTGTGTTGCGATATAAATGTTCCGTGGATGATGTCACATTTGCCACACAATGTTGAGGGTGCTATATCTCATCTGCTTTCCAAAGGTATAATAATACTGGTACTTGCAGAGTGGTGTATCACCCTCAGACACCAGGGATGATGAGGCAGAGTAACATGGTGTCTTTAGTCTGGTTTAAGTGTGTGACGTAAGGCTAGAGTCAGATAGCTACAGTATCATACATGGACGTCACATCAGACCATACAACGTAGAAAGTCAATAAAGCTTTTAACAGCAGTGATGTTTTTTGGCAATATATATTGTGTACGCCACAATGACAAGATGCATGGACATCGTTATGCAGAAACATCACAGGTATAGTACAACAGTCATTGTATCATCGACGTAGTCAATTCAACAGGAACAGCATACAGCATCAAATAATGTAAATCATATGCCTTTTAGGATATCGTAATCAGCTGTACATGTAGTCAGGTAGTAAACTTCCCCTTTCCATAAGAGCTAGTAGATATCAACTAGGAGATTAAATCTAGTCTCCTATATTCGACCTCAACAAGACAGGCATGTCTTTTGAGCGTCACATTATCGTCCTCTATGTTCCTTAAACAGCAAAGGTATCAAACCTAGATCCATCAATAGAGTTCAGGAAGCAAATGGTCCTTAGGACAGGCATCAATCGATGCGTGACAATATAAGTGGATCGTGAGCTGAGCAAACTTGTCATATCATAGACTCTATAATGAGGCAGGCTAGGCAAAAGTCAACATCACGAGATGGCGATAAAGTTACTCAGCAAAAAAGGATTCAGTTACCTGTTCATCAGGAATTAAATCACATAAATCACATAGATCACATATGCCTCCAGGCATTTGGAATAACGTAGAGATATATCATCTCAAAAAAGAAGGAACAACAATGATGAGGACTCCTTCCTGAATAATCTAAGCGAAGACGCTAGCACACCGCTACGTCTCGCCTTACCAGCATTTCTGCTCAGACTCCCCTGGGCGGAAATCATACCAAACTGCCACAAACAAAGACATGCGCAGAACACCCGAATCGAATACAACTCAGCTAATTTACGAAACAAAGAATGTTCTACGATGTTCGACTAAAGATTCGAACCTTAATAGGAAATGACATCGCAAGTTGCCAACTGTTTCTAGGAAAACGCTCCATACATGGTTATGACTTAAAATCGCTCACACACAAATTATCAACAACCCTAGCTATCAAGATAAGACAACTTCCTGACGATGCTATCAAGATTAGACGACTGTAGAAATAAAAGTGACTACAATTCCATGAGTTACTTCCCATGCATTAAAAAATTTAAATATATTCAGAATACATGGTCAGAATATATAGTCAGAATAAGTTGCGACAAGTTTAGCGCAACATTACCGCCACCTCCCGATAAAAAAAAAAAATGTGCAACATTTTTTTTTAAAAATATCCAAGAGTAAAACCAAAAGCGGTTTAACAACGCACGAATTATGCGGGGATAACTAATTGCACTGCCTAATATGAGGCTAAATTGACACATAAAGTGTCTGGTGAGAATATTTCTCAACAGATAAAAAATCTGATTCAAGAAAAATATATCGGGGAGGTGCCACCAACACACACTACGCTTGCATGAAAATACAATATAAATATGCAAGTTCATATCATTATAATCAAATAGCAGTGTCATATTCTAATACCGCTTAGAATGGATGTACACATCTGAACCTAAAGTGAGGACAGTTGTGCTAATGTATTGTAGTAATATAGGTGTGTTATGGCTCTGTCGTATATCTAGAAATAGGACAGAAGTATTAGTTGGAATCATGTGGGCATCTAGACAGAATGTCAGCCATCACATTATCCGACCCACGGATAGCTCGTACCATGAAGTGAAAAGGTTGAAGAGCAATAGCATATCGAGTGGATCTCGAACTCTTCAAGTTCTTAGTCTGAATAGCTGTAAGAGCTTTCTGATCAGTTTCTAGAATGAAATGTGCGCCCAGGAGGAATCTTTGTAGTTTGAGAATAGACCAAACCATAGCGAACAATTCACGGTCTAAAACCGAGTAGTTCCTCTCTGCCGCATTTAGTTTTCTAGAAATGTACATAACAGGATGCAGAGTTTCAGCATATTCCTGCATAAGTGCTGCTCCGATCCCAGTGGATGAAGCATCACTTCGAAGAACAAAAGTCCTATCAAGAGTAGGTAATCTTAGGATGGGAGGAGAAGAAAATATTTTCTTGATCTGGTCTAAGGAAGATTGACATTCCTGAGACCAACGAACCAGATTAGGCGACCCTTTCTTCAACAAAGTTGAGAGAGGTGCCATGATCGAAGATAGATTCGGGATGAATCTCCCATAGAATTGAATTAGACCCAAGAGACTACGGATTTGTTTCTTCGTTTTAGGTACAGAGATGTTCAATATTTTCGAAGTATTGTGGTCTTCTGTCTTCAAGAGACCATGACCAACACGATGACCCAGGAAAGAGATTTCACCAAAACCAACATAGGCTTTCGAGGGTTTTGCTGTCAAATTAAACTCACGTAGAGTGGACAGTAGGTCATATAAACCCAAATAGTGATCTTCCCAGGAATCACTGAAGAGACAGATATCATCTAAGTATGCGATGACGTCTGAACGATGAGAAAGAATTCGACGCATCATGCGAACGAAAGTAGCAGGGGCGTTCATAAGATATTTATACACTTCATTAACTGTCATAAAAGGAACGTCGGGTGGAACTGAGTTTGTACATTTGTCACTAGAGGAATGTGGTATTGTGGATTTCAGACCGTTTATTTCTGCTTGAAAGTGATTGCTGAAGTCGGTGCAAGTAAATGAAGTGTTGGAAGAGAATGAGTCTGGTGCATTACGTTTTTTCGCTAAGGTGTTAATTGCCTTCCATATTTCCTTACTATTTGATTTGTTCTGAACCATATTTCTAAAATGATTTTTCTTTTCTTTGCGAATTAAATATTGAACCTTGTTCCTGTATACCCTATATGTGTTGAGGTCCTTATTTTTGTGCGCTTGATCTCTCTGCCTCATAGCCTCCAACACTTCCTGTGTGATCCAAGGAGATTTTAATTGTCGTTTGACGTGAATTTCCGTAGCTGGTATGCATGTCAAAAACAATAAAAAAAATTTGTGTCCAGTATGCAATAGAGTCAACCGGATCAGGAAGTTGGTAAACACGGGCGAGAGATGCAGTTAGCAAGTCATTTAAAAATAATTCCCTACTGAAATGTTTGAAACGTCTAAATTTAATACTTGCTAGTTTATTTTTGGGAACTTTACATGTATTCTTTGACCATGTGCAGCATACTGGATAGTGGTCACTCATTGCAATATTAGGGACAGAGCATTCTATGATGTTTTCTGGGCAAGTTATGTAGATGTGGTCAATTAGTGTGGATGATGCTTGTGTTACTCTTGTAGGCTGGTTAACTATTTGTTTTAAGTTGTACGAAAGTATAATATTTTTCCATGTTAGATTTTAATTGTATATCGATATTGAAATCCCCATGAAGAACAACCTCCTTGACTGTGGCAAATACATTGTCCATCATGATGGTGAAATCTTCGTACCAGATAGGTCCTGCACTAGGATTTTGATAAAGATACCCCACCAGAAATGGGCCCTGGTTTGGTAGCTTTATCTCCAACCATACACATTCTATCTCTGCTGTATCTAAGTCATTTCTGCGGTGAAAATTAAGGGAAGTGGAAATATAAACTGTTATACCTGTCTCTTGTTTTTTGCTTGCGTCTCGCCGAATAGTTTTAAAACCTTTTAATGCAATGTCATCATCTGTTATTCTGTCATTTATGTGAAAATTCTTATTTAGAATGTGTGTAAGTTCGGGGAGTTTACCTAGAAGATGGTAAATATTCAGATGACCAAGTCGTAGACCATCCTTGTGAAGCCACTGTACATAATTACCAGCCATGTTTGTATAGTAAAAAAGAAATATATATTTAAAAAAAAAATAAGTTAAAAAAGCAGTAATGCACACAAAAAAGCGCAAAGTTTTTTACGAATTAATACTTCACCAAGGAAGTGGAATTCAAGGAAAGAGAAATTGCAGGAAATACAATATTAAAATAATTAATACAACTAATAAAAACAATTTCAACTGAGTAAATTGTCTGGAGTATATGAAAATTGTCACAAAACAATCCGACATACAACATATCACACCAGAACTGCTCAACGCAACAAACTGAAGTTAAACGAGAGATGGAAGAAATTAATAATTGTCACAAGTCAGACAAGTATACAACACTTCACACCTTAACACAGTTACTTCTAACAAATTAAAGCTACGCGTAATAATAAGGAATTGAAATTGTAACGAAATAAGCAGTCAAAGAAAAATCTTAGAGGATATTAACCGATAAATTGAGAATGATCCCAACTAGTAAAAGTCCTGATTATTTTTACCGTTGTATTAAAATATCGACAAATGTTCAAAAGGAGTGAAGGCTTTAGTCACAGAGATGTAGTGAGGCAAAGTGTTTGTTCGTCAATAACTGATGTCTCTGCCGGGCATAAAATAGGGGTGACGTTGGGCAGACATTATTAATGCTTGTCTAAGAGATGCAGGGCTGAATTGCATCAGATAGACAAGTTCAGGGTTCCACTGAGGATGATGATAAGGACTAGGGGAGGAAGCATGGTGATCTCTGATTTCTTCCGTCCTTGTTCTAGCGTTGGTAGGAGTATTCTGAGCCTGGGACATTGGAATACTATTGGTAGAGGTATCTGAGTGGGGCTGCCTTGTGTCTAATGGGGGAAACATGGTATCATACGATTCGGCTTCCTGATTCAAAGTGGCGTTGTGATAGCTGGAAGGCTGTCTTCTTGCAATAGGTATGTTTCTTTGAGGGGCAGGTAGGGTGTACGATGTATTGTGATTATAGGTTGATGTCACAGTAGATTTTTTAGGATTCTCTATGTGGGTTGAACTGTCTTGTTGCGTCCTTTCTGGATATTTTATGTTTTTGGCCAGGATGCTGCTTCCCAGTGTGGATGTGTGAATTTGATCTCTATAGAGTCGTTTCTTAGGTGCTCCCGAGTTAGATGTAAAGAATGGAGTATTGTTGATGAAGCCAAGGCCGTTTTGTTTACAATAGTTCTATAGTTTTGTGTTGTAAGTGTCCGCTATGCGACGTTGAAACCCATAGCATGGTGGTATGATTGATGAAATAAAGATGGAGGCTTTGGGAAATTTTTGTTTTACTGTAGTCACCAATCCTGAGGGGCTTGGGCTCTGCTCTTTCATGATATCATTAATTCATGCGTGTAGTGTTGTTTTTGTTATCTTGTGATTAATATCGAACTTATTAATTATTTCAAGTAGTCTTTTAATACCAGCCCCCGGCACTGTCATAACTGAAACGATGTCTTCTCTTGTAGTGGACAAACTTTCACAATAAATACCTTTCAAGAGGGAGTCACCAATTATAATATGTGTAACGTCACTATGTGTTTGTTCACTTTGTTTTCGATTAGATTTAGGCTGCTGCCATTTGTGGTGTTCTTTTTGTGGACTGTCGTGATGGTTCTGAGATTTTTGTACCGTATTGGGTTTTTGGGCACTGGAACGTTGTCTGGTAGGGATGCTGATACCTGCTCATTTTCTGTTGAATAATCCTCAAGACCTGGAAATCTGTTGTAATTTTGACTGCAATAGGATATGTTGTGTTTGTGAGTGTCTCTTCGTGTTTTTTGTGTATAGTTTGGTGGTGACCTTTTTGTTGATTTGGCGTATGTTTATTTATGGATTCTTTGCAGTCTTCTACCATTGTTTGAGGATGATCTGGTTGTCTTATCTTATAGAGTGAGAAGTCTCTCTGCAGTTTTTCGATGATGTCTTTCATGGTAGAATTTTCTTCCCTCACTATCTCACTTTTAAGAAGTTCGTTTTCGACCTTGAGTGATGTCTGTATACTAGACATGAGATCACCAATTAAACTTCGTAAAGTTCCTCCATATTTTGCATTAGCTCTTGGCAGCACGGCACAGGTAGCCTAACTTTCGTGGTGTCTTCTTTCTACTGTTCGCTATATATTTACTTTAACCTGAGGGACTTTGCCTATATTTTTTTTTTAAATTTCTTTTCTCATTGCTATACTGTTTAATTTTTCTGGTGTTATCCAATCTTGTCTTTTCCTTTCCTGGAATCCCAAGCATGATTTGCTGCTTATATATTGTTGAAAATGGCGTTGAATTTCTGGTCAACATCATCAGTCACTGTCTTTTCCTAGCTATTGGCAATTTGATATCGTCTCTTTACAGCAACCACAAAAGCTTTTCTGGTGAGGGGGTCCTTAAGTTTGATGATGTTATACCTTTTCTGTTTAGTTGCAATAGGTCCAGCAGCTCTGAGTTTCACCTTCAGTCTTGCTATTACTAGTTGGTGATGGCTTCCAACATCTGCATCTCTTCTTACTTTCATGTCTTGTAGTGAATGCCTCCAGCTACCATTGATTATAATATGGTCTATCTGGTTTCTGTCCCGGCCAAGATTAAAATTAGACAGCTATGTAAAAAATCATAACACCTTACTGAAGACCATAAAAGAAGGAAATGTTGAAAGCAAACATGCAAGAGGAAGACAGTGATAAGTCAGAAGATAACATCAAGAGATGGACAAGAAAGTGTCTATCTGAGTGCACCATCAAGACGAAGGAGATCCATTACAGCTGACCTTTAATGTGAAGATGACAGATGATGATGATGATAACTGTAAATACGGCAGAACTGTATACAGGACTTTGTTACTCAGTGAGTATTTCACCACCTGTTACGACAGTAGCTTGCAGCCTGGACACCAAAGTAAATTCTACTACCTGCTATCTACAGAACCTTTTACATCCACACATAACAAGTATTTTTGAAAGGAAACACCATCATCAAGTGGTGACGTAACATTTTACAATCCTGAAGGTTTAATTGATTGAGTCCAAAATGTCATTATTTCTCTGTATGTTTCAGGTATTCAAGCAAGAAAAGCGTATGGCTGAGCCATTTATGTGAGTTTATTGCACTGTTGATTTGTTAGTCCACATGGCTCAAAACATGAGCAATTATTGCTCTGATTCTCATATTAACACCATTGTTTTATTTCTTCCTCATTGTTCATCATTTTAACACAGCTATGTTAGTTCTTCCACATTGCTGATGATGCTTACACCACAGCTTTAATTCTTCGACACTACTGGAAATATTTAACACAGCTGTGTTAGTTCTTCCACATTGCTGATGATGCTTACACCACAGCTTAAATTCTTCTACACTACTGGAAATATTTAACACAGCTGTGTTAGTTCTTCCACATTGCTGATGATGCTTACACCACAGCTTTAATTCTTCGACACTACTGGAAATATTTAACACAGCTGTGTTAGTTCTTCCACATTGCTGAGCATTTTAACACTGTTTTGTTTGACTGCAAAATATCTTGGATAAAAAGAGAAGAAAGGACATCACAGTTTTTGATAGGGGGATCTAAATGCTTAAATAGCAACAGACAACACTGGCTTTGAAGAAGTAATGGAAAAACATGGATTACGTAACATGCAATGAACGAAAATAGGGAATTATTCACAAACTGTTGTGCTTCAAATCAACAGGCTGTAGGAGGAAGCATATACTCACATAAAAGAATACATAAAGCAACATGGATATCATCAGACCACAGAACATAGAATCAGATTGACCACATTTGCATAAACAAGAAGTTTAGATCATCATTACATGATGTAAAAGTATATAGAGGAGCAGATGTGGCATCAGATCTTCTGTTAGCCAAAGTTAAAACTCTAGAAATATACAACAGTACAAAGCTATAGACAACAGTTTAATGTAGGATACCTAAGAACTCAAGAAATAGAGACAAACTTTCTATCATAGTATCCAACAAATGCAAAATACTTCAACAACTCAATGATGTAGCAAATATGGAAGACCACTGGCAACAAATAAAAATATATGAAATGAGCATGTGGAGAGGTACTGGGAAAAAGAGAACATCAGCACAAACCATAGATAGCAACAGAATCTGTCAACAAGACAAAAGACAGGAAAAACATATATATATATATACACACACACACACACGGTAATCTCCCAAAGGAAGGGGCTAAGCATTCCGCACAGAATATTCTCTTGGAGCTATTTCTATTTAACAGCATTTCCTGGACATGTATCGTAGTGTGCAATTATCGATACATCTGATAAAATAATAGATACAAAATGCATGGAGAATTATTATTAAGTGAAATTCTTTTTAAAAAAAAGAAATAAGAACAACAAACAAAATTTAAAACAGGCCAGCAGTCGTAAAAGGGTGAAGGCCATAATACCTTGAAAAAAATGTTGCCGCAAGTGTAAGTTTGGGGAGGGGAATACTTTATATAAAAGGTAATTAGTTAAATAGATGCATAATTGACATCATTATTTATTAATCACAGTAAACTAAAATTTATCTGTTGTACCACAATAAGGTAATATGTCCTTTTATTTAAGGAGAGATATTACATCTCCTTCCAGCAACAAGCATGTAAAATTCTGGACATTTTTATGTTTTCTAGTTGGACCTCACTGAGTGATGAAGGTGTTCTGTTGCACACCCTTAGCTGTGGTTGAAAGTTAATGTACTCTCTCAAAAATAGAAAAAGTGCGCAAATGACGGTATGCAAAATGTGATGACCGACCGACGAGGGTATTATGGTATTGAATATATATATATGTGTGTGTGTGCGCGCATGCGCGTGTGTGTGTGTGTGTTGGTAGGTAGGTAGGTGTGTATGTATGTATGTATGTATAGTACTATTGCGTTTATGCAAGGGTAACATTCTGGAGCTTAAGCATAATTTAAGGTTCATGTAAATTGAGAAAATTTAATCCATAGAATTTTGGTACATTACAGTTTGGACAAAATAGATTAAAATGAAAATCAAACTTTTCATACGAAGCATAGCAAAATGAACATAAAACATAAGGAACATAATTTCCCCCACATGCGTTATTCTGAATTCATGTAAACAGACAGTTCTTAAATAGTGTGTATGTGTACTTACTTAGTCGTTCCTCTTCTACCGTGAGGTATAAAGGTGTGGAAGAGAGAGTGCCGTATTATCCTATTGGCTGTCTTCCTCCTGGTCTGGTTCCAGTCTAGTACTTGATCCTTCAGAGATTGTCTAATGTTGTCCTCCCAGTGGACTTTTGGGTCGTCCTGGAGGTCTGGATCCCTGGCCCTTAGTTTCCCATACTTGTCGTGGTAGCCGATCCTCTCCCACTCTGCAGACATGGCCAAACCGTCGTAGTTGGGACTGTTCTAATTTGGTCGGTAGTGGCTGGGTTTTGATGCCTTGCCATATTGTATATGGTATGGTCTTGTGGCACCACGCTGCCTCTAGAACCCTCAGGAGTTATAGGTTGCCTGCTGCTCCCATGCACTTAACCATTTCTCGTGTTATACCATCATGTCCTGCAGCTTTGCCCATCTTGATTTTCTCCAGTGCTGCCATCAGTTCTTCCATCTTGATACCATCTTTGCAACCATTGGTTTCCTCTTCTGTGATAGTGTTTATCATTTCTGAGGCTTGACCTTGCTCACCACCAAGGAGTTCTGAGAAATATTCTTTCCATCTTTCCATTACTTCCTTTGGGGCAGTAAGCAATTTGCCTTGCTTGTCCTTTATAAATTTAAGAGGGTGCTGTTTTTCCTTCCTTATGTTCTTTAGGGTCTTGCAGAACAATTTCTGGTTTTCTTGAACATCTTCTAGCTTTTCTCCAAATTCTTCCCAGGATTTCTGTTTTGTTGCTAGCACCTTGTTCTTTGCTTCTGTTCTGAGTATCACATATTCTCTATATTTCTATGTTTTTCCTGCTGTGTTTTTAGCTTCTAAGTATTGTTTGCATGCCTTTTACTTCTCTCTTATTTTCTCTTTAACTTCCTCTGTCCACCAAGGTGTCCTCTTTCCCTTCTTCCCAAGTTGGACTTCACCACATGCTTCTGCTGCAGCTGCTTTTATGATGTCCTTGAATTTAAGCCAGAGGGTTTTGAGGTCATTAGGTCATTCTACTATGTTTCTCACTGCTATAGCAATAAGCCCCTTGATATCTGGTCTTAATCTGGATCTCTAGCTTGTAGGTCTTAATGCTCATTTCTATTCGTTTACTTAGTTCCTTGCGTGATGGTGGGCTATGCCTAGGCCGAGCAACTCTTTCAGTTGAGTTGTTCTTTTAATTGTAAGCAGGTAGTGATCACTTCCAATCTCTGGCTCTCTCCAGACTCTAGTATCCCATATATACTTGAATGAGTTATTCCTAACAGTAGCAAAGTCCATGACTGATTTCTCATTCTTAGTTGGTTCATATCTGGTGTATGTATGTATACGTTTATAGGGGAACTTTGTGATCAAGGTTTTGCTCAGTGCAGAATCTAAGGAGTCCTTTCCATTGTCATTAAGTGTATCTTCACCATACATTCTAATAACTCCACCCCATCTAGCATGGTAATTTCCAACTCTGGCATTGAAATCTCCTAGGAGGATAATTTTATCCAGGCAGTCGTCCACTGTCTTTTGATGCAGCTCAAAGAATTCTTCTTTGACTTCTGCTCTTTCATCTTCATTTGGCCCATACACAATGACAAGATTGTCTATAGTTTCTCCTTTTAGCTTTAGCACCATAATGCACTCTGTGACAAAGTTCCATCCCTTGATGCTATCCTTTTCGTTTCTAGCCACAATACAACACACACCCCCTTTAGCTCTTTCAGTTGTGGGGAACGAACAAACGAACAAAATCTTTATTTCATCAGGGTAAAGAAATAGGCATAATTGCCTTTTTACATTTCTGCCCTGCAATACAATTTTCAGCGTTTTACAAATTAAAATTAAAATATTAACAACTTCAGACAGGATTAATTAATATTATCATCACAATCAGAAACTGAACATACACAAGTACATTTACTCATAGTCATTCACGCACATAGAGAGAGGGATAGAGAAAGAGAAAGAGAGAGCAATAAAGCTACTTAATATTAAAATTTTAATTTAAAATTGAAAAAATTACATTGACAGTTAAATGCTCATGGAAACGTTGAAATAACTGAAACAGAATTATCGTTAAATGTGTGTACAAGATTTCATGACACGTGAATGCAGATGTCTTTTGAAGGAGATGTAGTTATCAGTTTTGACAGACTTGGGTAGGGAATTCCATGCTAAAGCACCTGCATAACTAAAACAACTTCGGAAGAGGTCAGTTCGAGGTTTTACAAGGTCCAAAAGTAGGTCGCCATGTATAAAATATGAGCAGTATTTATAGCGAAAGAACATTTGCAAGTATGAAGGCATTCTGCCGTGTAAAATTTGATGCACAAACAGGAGATCTTGGAAGAAGATCAACTGTAGAGGGACTCAACTGTAGAGCAGTATGTCGCCATCAAGATCCATAACTCCTTGTCCCTTTTTCTTCATTTCCATTAGAGCCAAGATTTCTTATTCTGCCTACCTCATCTCCTCCACCAGCTCCTCCTCTTTCCAATTGAAACTTCTAATATTATATATATATATAAATGGACAAAGAAGGCATGCATGTATATTTATACATAGACACACATACATTTTTTAACAATGCCATCATAGTAATGTGTATGTTTGTCTCGCAGTAATCTTGGCTGAATTCATTCATTCATTTTAACAGTGGATTCATGTCTTCACTGACGGATCTTCATAAGAAGGAGTAAGGAAAGGAGGAGCAGGGATCCAAATACTAATGCCAAATGCTCCAAAAATAGAACAGTCAATCTCTACTGGAGAACTCTCAACAAACTACAGGGCAGAGCTACAGGCAATCCTAGAGGCTACAAAGATACTGGAGGAACAAAGACTCAAAGGATCAAGTATAGTCTTCTTATGCGACTGCATGTCAATTCTCCAGACTATTCAAAATGAACCTGAAGATCTCTTATCAAGAACAGCCATAGAACATCTGAACCAGCTGTCCGTCAACAACAAAGTTTCACTGTGGTGGATTCCTGCACACTGTGGTATTGCAGGTAATGAGGCAGCCAACAGACTGGCAAAAGCAGACACCCAGAAGGAACAGTTTCACCACAGTCATCAAAAGAAAATACAAAAATGCATGGAGCCAGAGAACAGGCAGCAATTACCCACAAGACCCCATCATAAAGCTAGACAGAACACAGGAAACCACCATTTTTATGCTCCACACAGGACACTGCAGACTACAAGCCCACCTCCAGAAAATGAAAGCTGACCAGTGAACATGCCAAAATGGCCCCCAGCCTCCGAAACACATTCTGCAAACGTGCCCTCTCTTTGGTGACTTGAGAGCTCAAACCTGGCCCCAGGAGACGAAAATGAAAGAGAAACTGTGGGGCACCCGCTAGGACCTCCTGCTGATGACTGGATTCATGGAGGCAACTCATCTCCTTGTTTAGATTGCTGAGCATAGGAAACTGATCGCAGAAGAAGAAGAAGAAGATTCATTCATTTGTTGTCCCCTTCAGCTCCCTAAAGAGTAAAAGCAATCAACAAACGTAGGCCAAATCCTTCTGTTCCATGCCATCAACTTAAGGTCTTTCCATGTCCTTCTGTTCCATGCCATCAACTTAAGGTCTTTCTCATCCCTGTCATTTCTATCTCCAGTTCTCCTGTCTATGATTCAGTATCCCTCTACATCCATTACCCTGGGGATCCCAGAACAAGGACAGCCTGGTAAGGCTATCAGCAGGTTTCCTTGACGTGTGTCCAATCCATTGCCAGCATCTTCTTCTCTTATTCCACTGGCACTTGTCTGGTTCTTGTCGTCACTTCCCCATTTAGAGAGCTTGGCTGAATACCTCACCATAAATGTGCCGTGAATGTCAAGGTGTGACTGAAATGTAAAAAAAAAAAATTATGGAAATAATACAAAAGACAAATGTAATAGAACAAGAAAAAGACTTGAGGGATGGATAATATACACACTGAAAAAACCATTAATTAACATTACAAGGCAGTCCTTTTTCTGAAGCTTCCAGGGTTGAATAAAAAGAAGAAGATTGTAAAAAAAAAAAAAAAATCCAAAGAGGAATGGTATGAGGCAAAAATCTGTAGGACAAGAATACATAGAAAGAGTTCAGCTGGATTACCTGAAACATGATTCATGAAAGAGTTCAGCTGGATTACCTGAAACATGATTCATGAAAGAGATTTGATTGATGGTCCATGCTCCCCAGGGTGCAAAGTTTTGAAAAAAATACAAACATTTGCTAAGACAACATCAGAGTTTTTGACAATGGGAACTGACTGCCATAGATATAGATTTGACATTTGACAATGGGAACTGGCTGCCATAGATATAGATTTGACAATGGGAACTGACTGCCATAGATATAGATTTGACATTTGACAATGGGAACTGACTGCCAAAGATATAGATTTGACAATGGGAACTGACTGCCAAAGATATAGATTTGACATTTGACAATGGGAACTGACTGCCGTAGATATAGATTTGACATTCAGCACAAATGTTCATCATTATTTTCCTTTTGACTCCCTATGGGGCATGGAGCCACCACTGCAGTTAGCTCCCCTGTAAGAAGACTGCACAAATCATTTCACATGCTCTTGCAGTAGTGGTGGTATCTATAGCACATTGTTTTACATAGTGAAGGTTGCCAGCTCTATTCACAACCTCATATTAGTTGCCTTGCACAGCATGCGTGAGGGAACAGTAGTCTTGTTATTTCTATTATTTCTGTCATATCTCATCAGAGGTGTTGCTTTTTACAACAACAACAAATATATCAATGTTTTGGAAGGACAAAGTGACAAGTGTCCTGGCCTTCAAATAATGTATACACTGCTTAAACAGCACTGTTTTGTCCATGTCTGTAGCATGGAAGATGGTCGCATCCTGAAAGATATCTTCTACAGACAACTAGCAGATAGCAAAAGAACAGTTGGGCGACCACAGCTGAGGTTCAGAGATGTGTGTATGAGAGACAGAAGGGCACTGGATATAAATCCAGCAACCTGGGAGGTTGAAGCTGTCATTCGCACCAAGTGGTGATGCTCTCTACAGCGCAACCTCAGATTGGGCAAACAGAACTCTCCCAGCAAGCAGAAGCGAGGAGAAAACATCGAAAAGAACATGAGGAAAATAAGCAGCTGAGGGCTATCGCCTCAGGGGTGCATTCGCATAGTCAGTTATGAATGAAGGGGCTATTATTATATTATTTTATGTTGTGTTATATTATAATATATTATATTACATTACATTGTATTGTATTATGGTTCCAAAGATTGTTATAACCGGGAGTTGTAGTGAGGATAAGCTCTCACTGCAGATAAATGCTTCTATGGCACGCGTCTCAAGTAGCCTCTGACAACCAAGTCCAGCTCCCAGCCTTCACGTGAGGTTCACTTTGAGCCCGGCGGAACTGATGGGAGAAGGGGCAAAGGCAAGCGACTGGTGCCTTAAAACCAGCAGCTTTGGGCAGATAGGGCTCGTGATCCTTGGTTGGCAGCTTACCTAAGAGAAGGAACTCTGAAATCAAACCACCGCTGCCTTGCAGGAATATCCATTTATGGAATTGGCTTTGAGAGTAAACCCTGAGGATAAATCCAGAGTCGGAGTCCCTAAGGCAGTCTAATGTTGATTCGACATTATTCTGGCAACTCCTGCGACGTGGCTGGTACCAAACTGTATCGGCTACTGCCGTTCCTTTGGATCTACCAGCTGCGTGGAGAGGGGGAACATTCTGCATGGGCAACAGCTTGATCCGGGAGTTGTAGTGACTGATGCCAAGTTGTAGTTGGGGGCCATATAACTGTGCCCAAGCTTGCGCCCTGGAGAGGACACTCCAGCTTCACCCTATAGGTGTCTGCAAAGCACGGGAAGTAGCAGTTACCGGTTATAAGCATTTTGCTCAATTGACGTAGGGCATGGCGCCAGGGGCTACTTCCGACAGTGGGAGAGGTTCTAGGATCTCACTGGACAGCTACCGCCTACTTGAAGCTGGGCAGCCCCCAGTCAATAAGATGGTGTCCCGCCACTGTCTGCTTTCCCCATTGGGTGTGTGGGGATTAGGGTCAAACCCGAACAGTGGACAGAAAATTTTGCACCAAGCAATAATCATAATAGAAATAAGCAAATTCTGAGATTGGGATGCTGGAACTATGTTGACTGGACTATCCGAAAACCTAAAGGACATAGATGATATCAGGAAGACAGCCATAATCAATGGTGAGCTTAAACAACTTCAGGTGGATATAGCTGCACTTCAGGAAACACGCCTGGCAGGCTCTGGAATGGTGAATGAGAAGGACTACACATTTTATTGGCAAGGGAAAGACCTTAATAAAACTAGAGAACACGGAGTAGGTTTTGCTGTAAAAAATCGCTAACTAAAATGGTTGAACTAGGTGAGAATGGATCAGAACGCCTGTTAATGCTCCGCCTGCAAACTAGCGCAGGTCCCATCACCTTTGTCAGTGTGTATGCTCCTACTCTGTACTCTGCCTCAGAAGCTAAAGCAGCAGTCATCAAAAGCACACCTAGGCAAGAACAGCTTGTTCTTCTTGGTGACTTTAACGCTAGAGTGGGTGCCGATAATGTTTCATGGCCTTCATGTCTGGGCAGGTTTGGTATTGGCAAGATCAATGAAAATGGACAACGGCTCTTAGAGTTGTGTGTCCTTCATGACCTCTGCGTGACCAACACCTACTTTCAGATAAAACCCCAGCATAAGGTGTCATGGAGACACCCACGATCCAAGCACTGGCACCAACTGGATCTGATCCTCGTCAGAAGGCCACTTTTCAGGTCTGTGCTCTTCACGCGCTCATACCATAGTGCAGACTGTGATACAGATCACTCCTTGGTTTGCTGTAAAATAAGAGCACAACCAAGAAAAGTCTATTGTCAGCAGAACTGGGAGCATCTACGGAACACCATTCAAAGTACTGCACTTGCCACCTTTGGTAAGAAAACAGTGAAGTCAAATGACTGGTTCGATGTTTCATCAGATGTGATGACACCTGTCATTGAAGCTTAGCGCAGTGCTGCGAATGAATACAAATGTTCACCAAGTGCTAGAACCCTACAGATCCTGAAGGCAACGAGAAGCAAAGTTCAACAAACTGCTCGATGCTGTGCAAGTGACTATTGGCTCCAGCTCAGTGAGAGCATCCAGACCGCAGCGCAAACAGGCAACATTAGACAAATGTATGACGGTATAAATAAAGCCCTTGGTCCCCAAAAAAGCAAGACGGCACCGATAAAAACCATCAGCGGAGAGAAGTTAACCGATAAGGGTAAGCAGGTGGAGAGGCGGGTCAAGCACTACTCTGAGCTTTACGCTAGAGAAAATACTGTTACGCCTGCAGCCCTTGATGCTGTCAAATGCCTGCCAACTATGGAGGAGCTGGATGCCGAACCAACATTAGAGGAACTCAGCAAGGCCATTGATAGCTTGGCCTCTGGCAAAGCACCAGGCAGTGATGGGATTCCTCCTGATTTAATCAAATGCTGTAAGAGCACGCTATTAAATCCCCTGCATAAGGTGCTGTGCCAGTTCTTGGAAGAGACAACTATTCCTCAAGACATGCGAGATGCCAAGATTGTAACATTGTATAAAAATAAAGGATACAGAAGTGACTGCAATAACTACAGAGGCATCTCTTTCCTTAGTATTGTTGGTAAGGTTTTTGCCAGAGTCATCTTAATGTGACTACACAAGTTAGCTGAGCACATATATCCAGCATCACAGTGCGGATTCCGAGCTGGTAGATCAACAACAGACATGATCTTTTCTCTCCACCAGCTTCAGGAAAAATCAAGATCGTTTTGTGTTCGTTCGTTTGTCGACTATATTGCTGTTATACCCTGTTCAACCTGAAAATTGGTTATAATTGGGGTATATTGTGCGTTTAGTTTCTTCGATGCTAGCTGGTTGTTAGTCCTGAAAAGGACTGGTCCTAAAAAGGACCACTAGCTGACTGTCTGGATACCTCTCAATTGCTTGTCTGTTCATGGTGTCGTGGCGTGTTCATGGTGTTTTTCATATCCTGCCTCCCTATCTGGCTTGTGTGGTTTTGTGTGTTTTTACGCTCCTAGTTTCTGTTTCTTGTGTCTTCCTTTTCTCCTGTATCTGTAATAGCGCTTTTTCTATTATTGAAGGGAGTAGCTTTTCTAGCGTTTCCTCGATGACTTCTTCATCTGATTGGTCGTTCGTTTTAGTTTCTCGTGTGTTATCCTCTACGGCTCTTCGTTCTGCTTCATTTCTTTTGAGGATTTCTGTGTTTTCTTCTTTCAGCTCTGTCAGCTTCTTGTCATCTGCTTCTATCTGCTGCTGAATTCTTTTCATGTCTTCCATTATATTTCTAACGTTCTGTAGATCTATCCCGTCTTTACCACTGTCGGTTTGATCTTCGGGAGTCTGCTTGCTTTTGTTCTCGATCTGTAGTTTTAGTTTTATTTCTTTGACTTCCGCGGTCAGTTGATGCAGCTGTCTTCTATCTGTTGTTTGCTGTCTGTTCCCGACATCCGCAGCTACTCTGTGTTTTGCATCTCTGAAGGGGCTGTTTTTGGATACCGCTTCCTTCAGTATGCTCTTAGTTTCCTGGAACACAGGGCAGCCTTGGTATCTTGCCTCATGGTTTCCGAGGCAGTTTGCACAGGTACGGTTTGAGTTAATCGCTTTGTAATTGTGGTCCTCCTTTGCTCTGGGGCAGTCGCCGTATTGGTGGCTTCCCGCACAATACCGGCAGACTGTATCTCCTGCATGTTTTCTTGGTGTGGGAAAATTGTTGGCAGTTGGAGCACTGCATCACCGGAGAGATATAGGCTTCTGTTCTTTTTGATGTATCTGTGAATATCAGTCTTTCAGGTCTTGTCGTTCCTTCAATAGTTACTACCACCAGATTGGTATCTTTTTTATTCCATGTCTTTAACCTTTCGACTTGTATGATTTGGGCATTTGTGTTTTCAGTTTGTAGGCAACTTTGGACTTCGTTTGAGGACCATCTGGTATCGACCCCTCTTATCACCAACTTCTTTGTTGTCTTGCCGGTCTCCATCACTACTTTTATCTGGTGGGGCAGCATGCATTCTTTCGGTCCGAACTCCAGTTCTGTCATCAGCGAAGTTGTTTTATCCGTGCTGTTGAGAGAAAGCATGATTCCCTTTTCATGTCTCCCTACTTTAGCGATGCCTTTCCTGCCTGTTATCACTTCAAGGATACCAATCACTTTATCGTCGGGTAGGGCCCTGAGCGAGGCCTCACCTGCAGACACCTGGGTGATCTTAACAATCCTCTCCTGTAGTGCCTTGTGAGAACTGACATTGCTTGGCTTGCGCAGGTGACACGCTCTGATTTCCATCTGCGTTAGAGTGTGTGGTGTGCGGGACGGTCTCACGTTCTGTTTTGTTGAATGCTTCTGATCACGTTCTGTTTTGTTGACTGCTTCTGATCACGTTCTGTAGTGGTTGCCTGATCACTACACAATGGAGCCTCTACTATGACGTCTTGCTTTGGTGGTGATTTTATCGTCTTCAGAGTTTGGAGCAGCTTCCCTGGGGTAGCCACAGCTGTCGACTCGGCATCGTGTGGTGGTGACTTCAGGGATGTTTTCTGGGTCGTTGGTGATGTAGATTTCTGACCTTTTTCTATATTCTGGATTGTCATCGGGGTTTGGTGCAGCTTCTCTGAGGTAGACAAGGTTTCTGCTGTCGATTCAGGTACGTTTGGTGGTGGCCACATGGTTATAAACTCCTGTCTTCTTTTCTCTCTTCTTTCCTGCATCTGTTGTAACGATCTCATCATGTCTTCAAGTTCAGGGTCTTCATCATCTAGGCCAGGGACGTTTGCATCTGCCCCCTCCTCTGCCTCGCCAGGAGTCAGACCACTCAGACTCTCAGTTGGGCCAACACACGTCACAGCTAACTCCGTCGTCGTGTAAAAATCAAGAGAGCAGAAAAGGCCCTTATATATCTCCTTTATATACCTCACAAAAGCATTTGACCTGGTTAGTCGGGATGGACTCTTCAAAATCCTCCTGAAAATAGGCTGCCCTGCTAAATTGCTGGAAATGATAAAGTCATTCCATGATGACATGAAGGGAACAGTCCAATATGCTGGAAGCACATCACAACCCTTTGACATATGAAGTGACGTTAAACAAGGCTGTGTTCTGGCTCCAACCCTCTTCGGGATCTTCTTTGCCTTACTCCTGAAACATGCATTCAGATATGCAGCTGAAGGAATATGCCTTCACACTAAGGTCAGATGGCCGTCTGTTTAATCTTTCAAGGCTGAAGGCAAAAACATAAATGAAGGGTCACTATAAGAGACTTGTTGTTCACTGATAATGCTGCAGTTGTCACTCAAAGCCAGCAGGAGCTTCAGAGCTTGATGAATCGCTTCACTAAAGCATGCAAGGACTTTGACCTCACAATAAGTCTAAAGAAAACGAATGTGCTGAGTCAGGATGCGGGTTCTGCACCAGTTATCACTATTAATAACTATGAATTGGCAGTGATGCACCACTTCACATACCTCGGGTCTACCATCAATGACAAACTCTCACTCCACACAGAAATTGGCAAAGCTGCGGCTACCTTTGCCCGCCTCACATCGCGTGTTTGGGGAAACCCCAAACTCACAACAAAGACCAATGCTGTGGTATATAACGCCTGAGTCACCAGCACTCTCCTATATGGCAGCGAGACTTGGACAACCTATGCTAAGCAAGAAAGAAGGCTCAATACCTTCCATTTACGGTGTCTACACCACATCCTTGGCATCTCGTGGACAGATAAAGTGACAAATGTCGAGGTGTTATCACGTGCTGGCCTTTAAAGCATGTATACACTGCTTAGACAGCGCAGACTACACTGGCTTGGCCATGTCCACCGCATGGATAATGGTCGCATCCCGAAAGATATCTTCTACGGGCAACTGGCAGATGGCAAAAGAACAGTTGGGCAACCGCAGCTGAGGTTCAAAGATGTGTGCAAGAGAGATATGAGAGCACTGGACATAAATCCAGCAACCTGCGAGGATGAAGCTGCCGATCGCACCAATTGGCAATGCTATCTACGGCACCACCTCAGATTGGGCAAAAAGAAGCTCTCACAACAAGCCGAAGAGAGGAGAAAACGTCGAAAGGAGCATCAGGAAAATAAGCAGCTGAGGGCTGTCACCTCAGGGGCGAATTCCCATAGTCAGTTATGACTGAAGGGGCTATTATTATTTTTATTGTTGTATTATATTATATTATTTTATGTTATGTTATGTTATATAAATAAAATGAAATATGTTTAACAATACACCAGTACATGGTGCTAGCAACCTCATCATGTCAAACACGTTGTTACAGACACCGTGTCATTAAGAGCATATTAATGCTTTGGTGCAGGTTTTGAACACAGACCACCTGCAGTGGGGGGGAAAATGAATGAGTAGGGGACATTATTTGGTAGCTAGAGTTGATGATGTTTAACTCTTATTGAAATATTGATAATGCGTTGTTCGTTTCAAGACTTGAAGGTCTTTTATATTTGGACATGCACCCTAACATAACCGACTAGGTTGAACCAGATCACTGACTGACTGCTGAACATCTGCTTCAAAGTTGCCCCTTATATGTGGTACAGAGAAGGCGCATATGACCGACGCCAGCTCCTTTCATGGAAAAGCTTTACGGGGATTCAAATAGCCTCAAACTGACTACTGTTTTCTTTGAGAACATTCAAGTGGACGTCTGAGAGTGTACGAAGAAGAAGAAGAACCAAATCGAGGCAAAATTTTATTTTTAAAATAATGCCTTGTTAATTTTGTAATGTTTACTTCTCAGCTGGCCCAACTTAAAGGTGGACTTTGAGGACATATCATCATCAAGTGATTCTTTAGCTAAATCCCTGTCTCACAGTGCCCTCAGGTATATATCATCATCAATTTCCTTTTCACTCCTTATGGAACATGGAGCCTTTTCTACTTCTATGTTCAGTTTGTAGTCATGCTATATTTGCAGAAGACTTCTGTCAGAACCAGTCGTTAAAAAAAAAAAAACAGCATTGAAATGGCCAGTGAAGCAGGACTTGATGATGTTAATAACAATGTTTAGAAATTACTGCAATCTCGTGGTGAGAGCATTAGCACTCTCTGGCCAGATCTTGCCTTGTAGGTCATCATGGGCTGTTACAGAATTGTCTAGGCCCCATGTCAGCCTGTTACAGAAATGTCTAGCTCTCATATATAAAGCTGTTACTATCAGTAACAAAAATGACTAAGCCCCGTAAATAAAGCTGTTATCTGTTAGCCTCTTACAAAATGACTAAGCCCCATAGATAAAGTTGTTAAAATCTGTCTGCCCGTTACAGAAATGACTATGCCTCATATATAAAGCTGTTAAAGTCTAGTCTGTTACATCATTATTTCTTTTTTCACTCCTGATGGAGCATAGAGCCACCACTGTAGCTAGTCCCTACAGACCATAGGCCAATGCATTTATGGGTTCTTGCACTGGTTGTTTCTTCTAGAAGTTTGTGTTACATGATGATGAGGTTGCCAGCCTTATATTAGGTGCCTTATTTGACTGGACTGATGGAACAGTTGTCCTGTTATTTCTTTGTCTACTCAGATATCCTTAGGAACTACATTACACAAGGACCTTGATGTCAAAATATAAATTTATCAGATTTTTGTCCCACCAACAGCAACACTGCTTTTTGGAAATAAACATGCACAAAAACAACAGAAAATTTGAAGAAACAATCAATGAATCTCTGTAAAGTATAAATAACTACAAAGTAGTTTTCTACATCTTCCACCTTGTGTTAGTTAACAGGGCCTAAAGGGGGAGCAAAGAATAGGGATACTTTACCCTTCAGTGCATTGGAAACTTGAAGCCAGAGAAGGACTTTAACAATAAAGTGTAGAAATCTGCCATAAATTACAGACTTTCATAACTGGGTGCTTGCATAGAATATTCAAGTTGAAATGTTATAAGATCACTAATGTGGAAATGGTGACAAGAATTAGATGAATGCTATTGGAACAAGCAATGAGAAAAGGACATTAGCCCTGGATAAATGAACATTTTGGAAGCATGTTGATGGCAATATAAGGTGGTCCTTGTTCTGGGGTTCCCGGGGCAAGAGAGACAGAAAAACATTTGGAGATCAAAAAACATTTGGAGATCAAAAAACATTTGGAGATCAAAAAACATTTGGAGAAGGGAAGTGGAGACAGATGTGACAGGGATAAAGAAGACATTGAAAGACTTTAAACAGATGGCACAGGACAAGAAGATCTGTCATGAACTTGTTGACAGCTTGCCTATGCTCCTCTCAAAGGCTCATGATGATGATGATTTATTAAGACCAGCTCTAGATCAAATCTTTATTTCAGATTCAGAATAAAATCAGCAGTAGTGATTTTAAGGTCAGGGAAGGGCAGATTACTAGGCCACTATTGCTTCAGGACATGAATATGGAAGTGGAATATAAAGTCATAAATGTATTCTACAGAACTTCCCAGCTGACGGGACCTACAACATCAAACCTGGCCAGAGGGTGCAGAGGTGAGGCAGAAGCTTTCTCGGGCTCCTGCGTAGACTTGGAAAAGACTGTGGACTGTGTCTAGGCAACAGGCCTGCAGATTTAGCATGACTCACAAACTTAACGCACATGATCTTTTCAGCAGTGCACATGACTTTTCTTCTGTTTTATTTTATTTCTTTTAAAAATTTTATTTAATTATAAATTTTGCTATAAGATCCAGCATCTGTTCTGCTTGCAGCTTTGATGTATGAGCTTCTTTCTCTACTAAAGTCTACATCATTCATGATCTCAAAGGATTTTCCTTGTGCCAGAACAGTTTCCTGGAGTCTCTGAGGAAGCAAAGAAAGGATAGGACTACTGAACCCCCAAGCATGTTGTTCTGTTCTTACCTTTCAGCTCCTCAAGGAGTATAGACCTTCAAGAAATGTAAGCCAAGTCTTCCTGTCCTGTGCCATCCGGTCTAGGTCTGTCCACGTCTTCCTTATTGTTGTCATTTGTGCATTCTCTATGTGTTTTTTGGTCTACCTCTGCTTCTCATACCCTAGGGATTCCAGAATGAGGACTACCTTGTAATGCTATCAACAGGTTTGTGTAGTGTAGTGTAGTTTAGTGTAATGTAGTTTAGTGTAGTGTAGTTTAGTGTAGTTTAGTGTAGTGTAGTGTAGTGTAGTTTAGTGTAGTGTAGTGTAGTTTAGTGTAGTGTAGTTTAGTTTAGTTTAGTTTAGTGTAGTGTAGTGTAGTTTAGTGTGGCTGTCCCGATAAGTTCATCTCAATTGTCCGCCAGTTTCATGAAGGTATGATGGCTCACGTATTGAATGATGTAGAACCTTCTGAACCCTTTCCGGTCACAAACGGTGTCAAACAGGGATGTGTGCTTGCTCCAACACTATTCAGTATGATATTTGCTGCCATGCTGTCTAACGTTACGCATGGCAGTAGTGACGGCGTACACATCAGATACAGGACAGATGGGAAGCTGTTTAATTTGAGACGATTACAGTCCTTTACAAAGGTGAATGAAACAATGATCTCTGACCTTGTCTTTGCGGACGACTGTGCCCTCAACACCTGCACAGAACTAGACATGCAGAACAATATGAGGAGGCTTTCTGTAGCGTGTGATGACTTTGGTCTTACCATCAATACGAAGAAATCTGAAGTAATGTTGCAACCTGCTCCTGGGAAACCTTACTGTGAACCAAATATCACAGTAAAGAACCAACGTCTCCAAGTGGTGGACAGCCTCACTTATCTAGGCAGTACCCTTACCAAAGATGTGAATATCGACGCCGAGGTCAACAACAGAATTGCAAAGGCAAGTGCAGCTTTAGGAAGACTAAGAGTAAATGTCTGGGATCGACAAGGAATTAGTGCCGCCACCAAGATAAAAGTATATCATGCAATAGTGCTCACTACCCTCCTGTATGCCTGTGAAACATGGACAGTGTATAGCAGACACGCCAAGAAGCTTAATCATTTCCACATGAGCTGTCTTCGCAGGATACTCAGGATCAAGTGGCATGATAGAGTACCTAATTCTGAGGTCCTCAACAGAGCACATATCTCAAGCATCTACACATTGCTGCAGAGGGCCCAAACTAGATGGGCCGGACATGTTGTTCGCATGCCCAAAAAACGCCTCCCAAATCAGTTGATGTACAGCGAACTCTCTATGGGTAAGCGAACAGTAGGGGGGACAAAAGAAACGCTTCAAAGACACACTGAAAGCATCGTTGAGCAGCTTCAAAATTGATGTCTCCTCCTGGGAGACTATCGCACATGATCGCTCTGCCTGGCGGACAAACATTACTCAAGGCGCTCGCATTGCAGAACAGAATTTAGCTGATAAGGCAGAAGGCAAGCATGCTGCAAGAAAAGTCAGAATGTGCAGCAACACTACTATCGACTCTAACCATGTGTGCCCCGTATGTGGCATGGCCTGTAGGGCCAAAATAGGACTAATTAGCCACATGAGATCACGGCATTGATGTCTCACAATTCAAGTCTGAAGCTGTCGCCATCTTCGCTTGCGATGGGCAACTATTATTATTATTATTAGTTTAGTGTAGTTTAGTGTAGTGTAGTGTAGTTTAGTGTAGTTTAGTGTAGTTTAGTGTAGTTTAGTGTAGTGTAGTGTAGTGTAGTTTATTGTAGTGTAGTGTAGTGTAGTTTAGTGTAGTGTAGTGTAGTTTAGTGTAGTTTAGTGTAGTGTAGTGTAGTGTAGTGTAGTGTAGTGTAGTGTAGTGTAGTGTAGTGTAGTGTAGTGTACTATCCATTGCCAAGCATATTGTAAGAGGTGGCTAATAGGAGGTTGTGCATGGAGCTGGCATTCTTGTAAAGAAAAAAAAAATATGACTACAGAAACAACCATAAAGAGAACATTAATGCTTTGGGGCTGGCTTTCAGCATGGACACCAACTGGAGTTGTGGCTCCGTGCTCCACTGGGGGCAAGAAGGAAAGTGATGATGATGATGAGAATTTAATGAGCTTCTCTTTAGAGTCGTTATTTAAAGGATGGATAGGGTTTTAAATGATTAAAGCAACAGAAAACACAGGGAGATTCCGTCATAGTGGATGATGCATTCAATCTGGCACTCACAAAACTGGGATGCATGCAGGGTTCATGGATTTATGACATCAGTTCAGAGAAGATATCATAGTTCTGAAAAACAAATTCCCTGCTGTAGTCTTTATTACAGGTGATAGTCAGGGGAATTCAAACTAGATCTCAGAAAGACGGTGACAATATCTGGAACCAGCTTTCACCTTCACTACTGTTAATACTTGTTATGACTTATACACATAATAATATCAGTGCAACATTATCCTAATATCCTTCAGCTCCTAGTGGAGCATGGGCCTTATAATCGTTCATGCCAAGCCCTCTGAAACATGGAGAGCAACAAACAACAACAACAACTAAGAACTTACAGACTGCTTTAAATGGTGCTTGTTTGGACAAGAAGGATTGAAATGGCACGATAAGGTCACCAATGGGGAACTCATGACAAGAACCAGACAAGTACTAGTGGAACAAGAGATGAACAGAAGATGCTGGCGATGGATTTGACATACGATGAGGAAACCAGTTGATGGCATTACCAGGCAGTCCTTGTTCTTGAATCCCCTGGGCAAGATAAACAGAGGTAGACTGAGAACACTTGGAGACGACTGCTAGAGACAGAAGTAAAAATGGTGAGGAAGACATGAGAAGATCTTGAGCTACTGGTATGTGACAGGAGAACTTGGCATGTATTTATTGAAAGCCTATGCTCCTAGGGGTGCTTAAGAGTATTGAATGATTGAAGCACTTTCGTCCAGTGCCATCCATTCAATTTCTATCAGTGTCTTCTTGTTAGATCTGTCTTTCTCCACGTGTTTTTGGGTCTTCCTCTATTTCTTTTGCCCTGGAGTGTCCTGAATAAGAACTACCATGTAATACTTATGGCTGGTTTTCTCACTGTGTGTCTCTGTGTTTGTTTAGCTTTGTAATATTTCAAGTGCTCAATCTGGGGATGTTCTGAAGTAAAAGAAGTAAGTCAGCAGGGCAGACTCTTTGTTAGCTTACTCTGAGCCCTGTCAGTTATCTCCCTTAGTCTCTCCAAAGACAGCGAGTATCTGCCTGAATGGCGAGAGGGACACCTGTCAACGTACAGGGAAAATAGGATACTCACGTAAAATCAGTCTCAGGTTAGATATGCTAACCTGAGATTTCGCCTTGAGTAATAGGGCGTACATTGTTTAAAAAAAAAAATCACCCTTTGTATGAGTACTATTAATAGTAGAACACCCGCTTCTGTCATGGATGATTGAGTTGAATTAATTTCTTTGCATGACCGAGTTGAATTAATTTGTTTGGGTGATTTATTCGGGATATAGTTTATTTTAGTCACCATCAAAATCATTTCAGTTTTTTTATTTTTATTTTTTGGCAGCTTGGATGAGCTGGAGAAACAAGATGAAGAAGAAATTAAGCAACAGTTTGAAGAGAATGGACAGCGCTTTCACCGACTGATTGTGTCTGGTGGTCTGGTGCTGGCCTCACACTCTGAACTCTTGTGCTATTTCCTGATGATCCTTGACCAGATGGTGTACGGCAGCCTCCTATCTCTCCCTCTCCCTCTCATGGTCTTTTTGTGGGGCATGTTGTCCGTGCCACGTCCTTCCAAGACTTTCTGGGTCACAGTCATCACGTATACAGAGGTATAGTTTAGATAGAACAAATGATATCAGCTGTCAGATATCATTTGTTCCGTTTATGTTTACACTAGTTTGAGATTTTACATTATCATCATTTTCCTTTGTGTTCCATACTGAGCATGGAGCCACTATTGTAGCTGATCCCGTTACAGGAAGTCTGCATCCAGCAGTCACATGATCTTACAGTGCTGGTTTCTATGGTAATTTTTTTTTAAAGTGAGGTTGCCAACCTCATGGACAACCTCAAATTAGTCAACTTTGATTACATGCATGAGGGTGCTGCTTAACTCTTTGACTCCATAATTATTTTCCACCCTGATCTGTAATTATTTTTTGAAGAATTCTAAACGGGGAAGTGTACTGTCTTTTAGTGTAAATTTTATGTTAATCTTTTCTGTGAACATGTACTTATTATATACCAAACTGTAGGGAAATAGAGAATTGTAATATATAATGTCTTTGATAGTATTAACACAAGTTTGTTCGGTATACTTAAAACATTTTGCTTGTAAAATTGAAAAACTCTAAACCGTTAACTGTAGAATACAAGCTTACCAAAGACAAATTACTGTTGTAGACAATAAAACTTTCTTTTTAGTCTTCGAACATCAAGTTAATCCATTTACAAAGTAAAAAAAAAAACATTGTTTATGGCCACAATTAGTACATTTAGTGTTATTCACACCAGTTTTTACTGTGGTCCCTTATAAGAAAAAAAATAAATTATGCAATCTTGCATTATAAAATTTTCAAACAAATAAAGAACATCATATAAAAACTTTTTACATTTGTTTAATGTTTTAATTAACAAAATCATTGGAGAACAAGCTGAATACATTCGAGAACAAATGTCTTAGAAAACTCATGAACATCAGTTGGAAAGAATTCAAGACTAATCGACAAATAAGAGAAGACTCTAGGCAGAAATATGTCTCCGACTATATAAGGAAAAGACGATGGTCATATATCGGTCATGTCCTAAAACGAATGCAAAACAACAGAATACCACTACAGGCGCTCACTTGGGTTTCCTGAGGTAAGAGGAAAAAAGGAAGACCAAAAGAAACACTCAGAAGAACAATAATAAGAGAAGGAAGAACGTTGGGCCTAAATAATGTGCAAGAGCTAAGAGGAGTGGCGTCACAACGAACAACCTGGAGAGCACTGGTTTCTGCCTTATGCGCCGTGTTTGGTGCTTAAAGAATTTATTATTATTATTAATGTTTTAATAGTATCCCTAGCTTCATCTTCTACCTAGGACTAGTGATTGGATGTTACAGTAGGTCTAGTTTTGTTACTTTTCGATCGGCCAGGATATGACTATGCTCACACATCAACTAAATCTAATGTGTCTAACTTTTCTGCACCGATTCCATTTTTTGACAACAAACTGTGACTACTAAACAATCATCATCAATGTCAGCAATGTTTCTAAGTAGTTTGACACAACTATTCGCTTAGGAGACTTAGAAAAATGTAGATATAATGTGTGACATATTTCTCTAGCAATAACAACGAAAAACGCAAACACGTGAATCGTCACACAAATTGTGATAATAACATCAAAACACGCACACATGCTGCTTAACTACACTCAAGTTAGTTGTTTAAATAGTAGTGAAAATCATTCTACGAGTTTTAAATATGAACTGCATTAAACAGACGATTTTTGGGGTTTACTCGTGATAAACTAAAAACAACGCTCTGACTGTTGCCTTTTGGCTAAGATCAAAGTGTCTAAGCACAGGGACCAATACAGTGACATTCATGTGTCATTAGGTCCTTTGTGTGAGAACACAGAAGATCACTACAGTGACACATGATGTCATTGGGTCTTCTTGTGTTGGGACATGGGTCTTGACCAGGGCCGGATTGAGCGTGTGCCATGCAACCTCATGCGAGGCAAAAAAAAAGTGACCTCATGCGAGGAAAAAAATATGCGACCTCATGCGAGGAAAAAAAAAAAAAGACTGTTGCACAGGCATGACGCGTTGCATTGTGCAACACTGTGAGCATTGGTCAGGAGTCAAAGATTTAAATATTGAACAGGAAATTTGTGATACAGTAATCACCAGGTTAGTACTACTCCTTTAAGCACTGTTTTGTTATAGCACTCATCTGAATTTGAATTCAGGTTTTACGTTACATTTTTAAAATAAAAATTCCATGAGTCCAAATGGAAGTCGCAGCACTCTTAATTTCCAGAGAGTGGCCATCACCGCTAACATTTGTTTAGTCAATCAGAACACTTCTGTCAGAACGAGTCATAAAAAAAAAAAACATTGTTGCAATGACCGGTGAAGCAGGACTTGATGGTGTTAATAACGATGCTTAGAAATTACTGCAGTCATGGTGAGAGTCTTATCAATGATAGACTTTGAGAATTGGCAGAGCGAAAGCATCCAGAATTAATCAGAAGGCCCTGATGCAGAAGAGGAAACACCATTAAAATACCTTGTCAAAGAAGTTCACAGCAGCAGATCACCAGTTTATTGGCAAGGCGAACTTTGATATCAACTGTTGTAGATGTTAAAAATGGTATCTTTTCTCTAATACAGGGCTCTGCTACCATATTCTTTCTTCTTCTTCGTACACTCTCAGACGTCCACTTGAATGTTCTTAAAGAAAGCAGTAGTCAGTTTGAGGCTATTTGAATCCCTGTAAAGCTTTTCCACGAAAGGAGCTGGCGTCGGCCATATGCACTTTCTCTGTACCACATATAAGGGGCAACTTTGAAGCAGATGTTCAGCAGTCATTTTATCAGTGCCACAGTTACACTGATTGGTAGTTCCTATCTTTAGCTTGTTGAATAGATGGTATCTCAATCTGTTGTGGCCAGTGCTACCATATTGATATCAACTATTCTAGATGTTAAAAACAAGCTTTTCCCTAATACAGTGCTCTGCTACCATATTGATATCAACTATTCTAGATGTTGAAAACAATATATTTTTCCTAATGCACTGCTCTGTTACTACATTGATGTTAACTGTTCTAGATGTTAAAATTAGTATTATTTCTCTAATAAATTGCTTTGCTATTTATATTAATTGTTCTAGATGTTGAAAAACAGAGTCTCTTTCCTGCTTATATATACATATATATCTCTGTTCCCATATTTACATTTTTAACTCTCAGTGTATCATCTCGTGTTTGTAACACTGATGGTAACATTGAAATACTTTTGTTATTTTCAGGCTGTTGTTGTGTGCAAATACATTTTCCAGTTTGGATTCTTTCCATGGAATGATACAAACTTTAGAAATAGCCCATTCTTTCCACCTCGGATAATGGGAATTGAGAGGACCTCGCATTATGCCAATGTGGACATTGCCCTACTTCTTGCACTCTTCCTTCACCGCTCTATCCTAAGGGTAAGTTTCTACATCTGTTTGACCATCTGGAGTCCCATGTACTTCCTCGAGGTCTCTGATGATGAGACAAAGGAAGACTAGGGTTACTTCTCCCCCAGGCTTGTCATACTGATATCAGGTTGTTTAATAGGTTAAATATGAAGTTAAATATGAGGTTAAATTATTCAACTTTCTACATCATTTCTTGATGAGTTACTGGTGACAAGATCTATAAAATCTGAATGAAATAAGGATTATTTGTCTCTACTTGGCATAAGACGTCAGGTGATAAAAAAGTATGGTTCCCAATTTTATACCTACTTTTATTTACAAGATTTTAAAAAAGTGAGATCACATTGTTGAAATGTATTATTATGACTACTAGTCATCATCCTCTTCCTCGTACACTCTCAGACGTCTGGTACTCCATCCATGTTTCTAGATCAGTAGAAAATTATCTGTGGCAGAGAAGAAATATTCTGCGGGATAGAGGGAGCTACTTGCTCTCGTGTGGACAATATCAAAATTGTCTCGCTACCTCATAGGACGAAAATTCTTTGTGCAGGTTGATCATCATCCTTTGACGTCTATGAAACCCAAAGCATTTAAGAACTCTAGGATATTCCGCTGGTTTTTGCTGCTCCAGCAGGTCTACTTGAATGTTTTCAAAGAAAGTAGTAGTCAGTTTGAGGCTATCTGAATCTCCGTAGAGCTTTTCCATGATTGGAACTGGTAAAGGCCATATGCGCTTTCTCTGTTGCGCATATGTTGGGCAACTTTGAAGCAGATGTTCATCAGTCATTTTATCAGTGCCACAGTTACACTGATCGGTAGTTCCTATCTTTAGCTTGTTGAATAAATGGTATCATAGTCTCCGAGAGCATTTATGCATTCGTCCCATTTTGGAACGAGTTTGAAATCCTTGCATGGTAAAAAATCTCTTCCCCCCCCCCCCCCAGAACATATGGAGCAGAAAATAGTAGGATTAGGAGGAACCTCTAAAAAATGCGGAGACTCCCAAAAAATATTAAGAAGTAAAAAGGAGGAAGATCACCCAAGACATATGAAGAAAGGAATTGAAGGAAGATCACAAAACTTATGGAGACATAAAAAGGAGGCCATTTTTGTTTGGGCTAGACCCACTTTTTTTGTTTGATACTATAATCATTTCTCATTCGGTCTCTCCTGGTAACATTAACAGCCTTTCTTAAGCATCTCATCTCACAGGATATGATTGTCCTCTCCTGTGCTTTGGTCAATGACCATGTTTGACACTTATAGCAAAGAGTTGATAAGAATATACTATTTATCAACTGTCGTTTAGTTTCCATAGTGATATTCTGAATGTTTAAGTAGTGGAGACAGTTGGTAAGTCACTGCACTGACTTTGTAACATCTTGTTTCAATTTCTCTGTCAAGTTTTCTGTTTTAAGTAAAAATGCTTCCTAGATATTTGAACTCTGGAACCCACTTAAGCCTGATGTCATTGGTGAACTGCTAATCTTCCTAGTTTCTGTCTTTGATGTGTTGATCTTTATGTTGTATCTTTAGCATGTTGAATTAAGCGCATTAGTGTGTTTTTACAATTTATTATCATCTTCATACTTAAACATGACAGCCGTCTACAAGAAGTAACTCATCCAGTGTGTTCTATTCTTCACTTTCTGTGTTTTCTTCATCTTCTGTGTTTACTTCAAAGTTAGTTTCTGTTGTTATTTTGTCCATATATATGTTGAACAGTTGTGGTGATAATACACATCCTTGTCGAACTCCTGTGGTTATATCAAATGCTTCAGTGAGTTCATCAGTTGTTCTTACCACACTTTTGCATGTGTGATGCAGAGCTTTCACATTATCTAATACCACCCATGTATTCCATAGTCTTCTAGAACTGACCAAAGTTTATTTCCATCTACTTTAATGAATGCCTTTTCCTGGTCTACAAATGCTACGTTTACATCACTGCCATACTCAATTGTTCTTTCGCTTTATTGTCTTAAGGTGAACAAAGCATCAGTACATCTCATTACTTTCCTGAATCCAAACTGGGCCCTACTAAATTTTGGTTCGACAGCGAGTCTTATACTTTGTTCAAGTATATTTGCATACAATTTTCCTACGTGACTTAGTAGTGAAATACCTCTGTATGTTAGGGAGCCGCGTTGGTGTAATGGTTACCAAACTGCGCTGGCGACCGGATGACCCAGCATCAAACCCAGGCGAGGACATTTGAAGATTTTTCATCAACCGGATTTGAATTCGATTAACTCAAGCCCTGGCGAGAACATTTGAAGCAGTGTCGTTGACCAGGGACTGGCGGCTCCTAAGCCGACCCAGCTCTAATGGGTACCTCTGAAATCGGCGAGTATCTGCCTGAATGGCGAGGGACACCTGTCTCTGTACAAGAAGAAAGGGATACTCACGTAAAAATCAGTCTCAGGTTAGACATACTAACCTGAGATTACGCCTTGAGTAATAGCGGACCTACGCCAAAAAAAAAAAATTACCATTTTTTTCCAGATTGGTACTATTATGGCATTTTGCTAGTCTTCTGGGACTCTTCTTTCTGTCCACACTACAGTAAAAATTCTTTTCAGGCATTTGATACCTCTCTCGCCACAGGCTTGAAATGCTTCTGCTGGTATTCCATCCATGCCTGGCGATTTCTTTCGAGGATTTTTCTTTACTGTTCTTCAATTTCACAAAGCATTAAATCAGGTCCTTGCAATTTTGCCTTGGAGTATATATTAGAGTTTCTCTGATTGCCTGCTGGGTTGAGAAGTTCTTGGACGAATTTTTTCCATCTAGTCTTTCTTCTGTTTTCATTGAATATTGGTAACCAATTTCTGTCATTAATGATTGTAGAAGGATTGAAGCTTTCATCTCTCGCCCTCATTGCTTTGATATTTTTGTAACAATGCCTTGGGCGTTTTTTGCAAATCGCTTTTAGTTGTTCACCATATACATGCCATGAATTTTCTTTTGCTTTCTTGATTACTCGCTTGGTACTTCTTACTATTCGGTATTTAATATAATCATCTTGTGTCATAGATTTTAGCTAGGTCTTATAAAGTTTATATTTGGTCTGTATTGCTTCTTTGACTTCATCATTCTTTTTGCCTTTTCTTATTTTCTTTGTGCCGAATTTCGTGTTAAGTGTCTCCATCATTACTGCATTGAAGATGTTCCATTCATCATTTACATTTCCTATTTCTTCTGACAGAGTTGAAAGATCTTTGTCATTTCTTGGCATATATTTTTTTCTAATATTTCCGCATCAAATTTTTTTCACATTCAAGTCTTTGCCTTCTCTGTCTTTTTAATTTTGGTGTTGTGTGGGTCATTATAACTGGTCGGTGGTCTGTATCTATACTAATTTTGGGGATGACTGGAATCTGTTATGGTTTTCCTTTGCTGTTATCTGATTAAAATATAAATCTAGGATGCCTGATCAAAATGTTTCCACCTGTGCCATGTGTTAATATGACTGTGACGATGTTGGAAAAAGGATATTGGTTATTATTAGCCCACGTTCAATACATAGGTTGATTAGTTTTTCTCCATTGCTGTTGCATTCTGTTGAGGTGTCACTGAACAGAATTCTCGTGATGCTATTTTTTTGCCTACTCTTCCGAATACTTCACGACCAGATCATCTTCCTTGTTTACTCTACTGATAATATCTAACTCAAAGAATTTCCTTCTCTCTTCCTCACTGTAACTGTCATTGCAGGGGGCGAAGACTTGTATCAGTGTTGTTGTTTTTCCTCGTTCTGCTTGTTGCATGTGTATTAATATCTCAGATATATATATTCTGTTTCTATGATGGACTTTCTCGAGATGTACTAAGAATCCCATGCCATGCTGTGCTCTTTCCTTGTTATCTATTCCACTCCACCCCAGCTCATAATTGGCATGGTATTGTGTCCCTTTTTCCTTATGTCTACAAGACCTAGCATTTGGATCTTTATTTTTTTTTTCATGAAGCTTATTAGTTCTGGTTCTTTTGTTGCCTAGCCCATGAACATTCAGTGTCGGTGTTTTAATCAAATTCCTTTTTCATAATCCTTTGACATTTCTGGTCTTAAGTCCATTGAAATCTGTTAGTTTACGTTTCTGTTTAGTTGTATTAGCAATAGATTAACCACTGTTGGCTTGCTAGGCCTGTCACAACAGTGTCATATCCCCTTTGGTCAGTTTCTTTTCACGGGGACCTGGGCACGACCTTCATGGTTACCGTAGCGGTGCCATGGGATAACCCACACCATACTTCACCCACACCCAGCAATCTCCTTCTTAGTCCTGTTTCCACCTCCTACGACATGGACGTGGGGTTAGTTGATGAAACAAAATATTCACCCAGCAACTTAATACTGTTTGACATAAAATGTTGTTTATCATTGTATTTGCCAGAAATATGGACTATGGAGAGATGCTGCAGATATCACTGCAGACATGGAGGCTGCAGGAATCAAGGAATATCCTTTATCTAAATCTCCAGACATGGTAAGCTTTCATGCAGTTGTCTGTCGTCATTTATAATTTGTATAGAGTTTAGAGGTACGTATTTTTGGATTAAATAGCTGACTAATATGAAATAAGAGGTAATTGGGGTGTGCAGTAAATGAGTGTATAAGATTGTTATGGTTTTTTAGTTACATACTTAACTGCATCTGCAAATGTGTGTTATAAATGTCTGTCAGGTGATAATATGGGTAGTGTGAAATTCGTGCAGTAGTGGTTTAAGTTATATTAGATGATTGAAATGCCACACAGCTAACAGCTGAGAAAGAGGAGTCAGAGGTCAGAACTTTGTAGAAGCAAGTCAGTTTTGCTCAAACTGTACAACAGAGAAGATTTAAAACAGTATTTTAAAGGAGATGTCTTGCATAAGAACCAAGTAATAGAGTAGACCATTTTATAGTGAAGTAATAACCATAACAATCTCACCTACTCATCCTAACATATACCAAACATTCATTTCAGCTACCTCCCTTTCATTTTTGCCTTCCTTTCATCCCATAGAAGTATTTTATTTTATCTTTATCTTTAAAATACTTCTATGGCAAGCGCCTCAAACAGCCTCTGACAACCAAGTCCAGCTCCCGGCCTTCACGTGTGGCTCAATTTGAGCCTGGCGGAACTGTTTCCACTGACGGGAGAAGGGGCAAAGGCGAGCGACTGGCGCCTTAAAACCAGCAGCTTCGGGCAGATAGGGCTCGTGATCCTTGGTTGGTAGCTTATCTAAGAGAAGGAACTCTGAATTCAAACCACCACTGCCTTGCGGGAATATCCATTTATGGAATTTTCTTCGGGAGTAAACCCTGAGGATAAATCCGAAGTCGGAGTCCCTAAGGCAGTCTAATGTCGATTCGACATTATTCTGGCAACTCCTGCGACATGGCTGGTACCAAACTGTATCGGCTACTGCCGTTCCTTTGGATCTACCGGCTGTGTGGAGAGGGGGAACATGCTGCATGGGCAACAGCTTGATCTCCATATAACTGTGCCCAAGCTCGCGCCCTGGAGAGGACACTCCAGCTTCACCCTATAGGTGTCGGCAAAACACGGGAAGTAGCAGTTACCGGTTATAAGCATTTTGCCCAATTGGCGTAGGGCATGGCGCCAGGGGCTACTTCCGACAGTGGGAGAGGTTCTAGGATCTCACTGGACAGCTACCGCCCGCTTCAAGCTGGCAGCCCCCAGTCAATAAGGTGTTGTCCCGCCACTGTCTGCTTTCCCCATTGGGTGCATGGGGATTAGGGTCAAACCTGAACTGTGGACAGAAAATTTTGCACCAAGCAATTATCGAAAAAATAGAAATAAGCAAACTCTCAGATTGGGATGCTGGAACGTCCAGACTATGTTGACTGGACTATCCAAAAACCTACAGGATGTAAACGATGTAAGGAAGACAGCCATAATTAATGATGAGCTTAAACGACTTCAGGTGGATATAGCTGCACTTCAGGAAACGCGCCTGGCGGGCTCTGGAACGGTGAGCGAGAAGGACTACACATTTTATTGGCAAGGGAAAGATCTTAATAAAGCTAGAGAACACGGAGTAGGTTTTGCGGTCAAAAAAATCACTAACTAAAATGGTTGAACCAGGCGAGAATGGATCAGAACGCCTGTTAATGCTCTGCCTGCAAACTAGCACAGGTCCCATCACCCTTGTCAGTGTGTATGCTCCTACTCTGTACTCTGCCTCAGAAGCTAAAGATGAGTTCTACGAGAATCTAACAGCAATTATCAAAAGCATACCTAGGCAAGAACAGCTTGTTCTCCTTGGTGACTTTAATGCTAGAGTGGGTGCCGATAATGTTTCATGGCCTTCATGTCTGGGCAGGTTTGGTATTGGCAAGATGAATGAAAATGGACAACGGCTCTTAGAGTTGTGCGTCCACCATGACCTCTGCGTGACCAACACCTACTTTCAGACAAAACCCCAGCATAAGGTGTCATGGAGACACCCACGATCCAAGCACTGGCACCAACTTGACCTGATTCTCGTCAGAAGGCCATTCCTCAGGTCTGTGCTCTCCACGCGCTCGTACCATAGTGCAGACTGTGATACAGATCACTCCTTGGTTTGCTGCAAAATCAGAGCACAACCAAGAAAACTCTATCGTGTCAGACACGAAGGGAAACCACGCATTGATACCAGCAAGATGTCAGACCCTTTCATGATCGCTCAATTCACTGCGACCTTCGAGAAAGTGCTCAGTAGCCCTCAGCATGGTGATACTATTACAGAGAACTGGGAGCATCTACGGAACACCATTCAAAGTACTGCACTTGCCACCTTTGGTAAGAAAACAGCAAAGTCAAATGACTGGTTTGATGCTTCATCAGATGTGATGGCACCTGTCATTGAAGCTAAGCGCAGTGCTATGAATGAATACAAACGTTCACCGAGTGCCAGAACCCTACAGATCCTGAGGGCTACAAGAAGCAAAGTTCAACAAACTGCTCGACGCTGTGCAAATGACTACTGGCTCCAGCTCAGTAAGAGCATCCAGATCGCAGCGCAAACATATATCCAGAGTCACAGTGGCAACATTAGACAAAGGAAAAATCAAGAGAGCAGAAAAGACCATTATATATCGTATGACGCATTCGACCAACCTGGTAGTAAATGAAAAATCCTCCTGAAAATAGCACTTGGCCCCAGTCCATATGCTGGAAGCAACGTCACAGCCCTTTGATATACGAAGTGGCGTTAAACAAGGCTGTGTTCTGGCTCCGACCCTCTTCGGAATCTTCTTTGCCTTACTCTTGAAACATGCATTCAGAGACGCAACTGAAGGAATATGCCTTCACACTAGGTCAGATGGCTGTCTGTTTAATCTTTCAAGGCTGAAGGCAAAAACAAAAATCAGAAGGGTCACTATAAGAGACTTGTTGTACGCTGATGATGCTGCAGTCGTCACTCAAAGCCAACAGGAGCTTCAGAGCTTGATGAATCGCTTCACGGCCCAAAAGCTGCAGCTACCTTTGCACTGAAGGCAAAAACAAAAATAAAACCATCAGCGGAGAGAAGCTAACCGATAAGGGTAAGCAGATGGAGAGGTGGTTTGTTCGTTCGTTCATGGTAGAAAAGGATGGAAGGGGTATTAAAAGACCACAAATGTGAAACTTGTGACAAAAAAAAAAAAAAAAAAAAACCCCAGACAAGTGACAAATGTCGAGCCAGGGGAAAACCACAGCTGAGGTTCAAAGATGTGTGCAAGAGAGATATGAGATCGCACTAAGTGGCAATGCTATTTACGGCGCCATGATGCTGGTGATGGATGTTCGCATAGAACACATGTTCTAGGAACCCTGTTGATGAGCATTACAACAAAAATATTCTTCCTCTTCCAAGGCAGTCCTTTCATTATAAATACTGTTCTGGAATCCCCAGGGTAGGAGAATTAGGGGAGACAAAAGAACACAAAACACATGGAGAAGAGAACTGGAAGCAGACACAAAAGGAATTAAGAAGACATGGAAAGATCTTGAGCTGATGGCACAGGACAGAAAGACTTGGCACAGGACAGGAAGACTTGGCACAGGACAGGAAGACTTGACACAGGACAGGAAGACTTGGCACAGGACAGGAAGACTTGGCACAGGACAGGGAGACTTGACACAGGACAGGAAGACTTGGCACATGATAGGAAGACTTGACACAGGACAGGAAGACTTGACACGGGACAGGAAGACTTGACACGGGACAGGAAGACTTGACACAGGACAGGAAGACTTGGCACAGGACAGGAAGACTTGGCACATGATAGGAAGACTTGACAAGGACAGGGAGACTTGACACAGGACAGGAAGACTTGACACAGGACAGGAAGACTTGACACAGGACAGGAAGACTTGACACAGGACAGGAAGACTTGGCACAGGACAGGAAGACTTGGCACAGGACAGGAAGACTTGACACAGGACAGGAAGACTTGACACAGGACAGGAAGACTTGACACAGGACAGGAAGACTTGACACAGGACAGGAAGACTTGGCACAGGACAGGAAGACTTGGCACGGGACAGGAAGACTTGACACAGGACAGGAAGACTTGGCACAGGACAGGAAGACTTGGAACAGGACAGGAAGACTTGGCACAGGACAGGAAGACTTGGCACAGGACAGGAAGACTTGGCACAGGATAGGAAAACTTGGCACAGGACAGGAAGACTTGGCACAGGACAGGAAGACTTGGCATTAGTTTGTTTTTTTGCAGCCCCGAGCAATTTTCCATATGTTCATATTGATTTCTTTGTCGCCTGTCCATCTTTTAAATTGACCAGTGGCTAGGTTTAACTTCATAAAAGCTGCTCAAGGTATGTAAACGTTGTTGCTGAACATAAGGAATGAAAGTTGGACTAGTTTAGGGGCTAAGGAACACGACTTAATCTGACTGTAGTAAGCTTGTTGTGGTGATCTCCCATGTAGGGTCAAAGAAAGAATGGGATTACTGATGACTTAGGCCTGTCATAAAAGGTTACTAGCAGGAGGTTGTGCATGATGGCCGGCTAGCTTGTCATGTCAAACAAATTGCTATAGAAACCACCTAGTTGGTTATATTAGGGCACACTTTGGCTTTGGCTTCCTCAAGTGGGATATCTGCAGTGGTGGCTGCATGCTTCTAGGACATGAAACAAAAAGAGATGATGATGATGGTGGCGGGGATGACCATAGGAACAAATGATTGAAATCTGTATCATACATGCCACATGCTATGGTTTACCCATAATCTGTACAAGGTGTTTGCGTTTTCAGATGTGTACACCCTGTACATAATTTCTGTACAGGTTTTCTAACCCATTCCCCTTATTACTGTGTCTCAGAGTTCTTTTATAAGATCCTATTGAACACAGGATTTTCCAGTCTGTTAGTGATAATTAAACACAGAAATAGACTAAATGATGATACCATCACATTATTTTTACAGTGTAAAATAAACTCAGACATTTATTGTTTGGGTTTTAAAAGAAGTGAAGACCTGCTTTAAAAGGCAAAGTCCCTGTGCCTCATTTACAATGCAGCCCACTGTAATTGAAAATATTTTTACACGAATTAACTCTTTTGATATGTTTTTTTCAGTCTGTGTATAGGTTTTGTGGGTCTTTGTACAGGGTTTTGGATTTTTTGTACAGGTTTTTATCTCTGAGGTGTGGCATGTATGCTGTATTTCATAAGAATAAAACATTTCTGCCCTATTCTAAAAGTGTTTTCAAATTAAAACATCTGTAATTTTGACAGTAAGTAGTCAATGTTAACACTGTATTCACTAATGGTAAACACACACATGCACACACACACACACATGAGGAAGTAATGTTATATTTCAAATTAAACTTAAAGCTATAACATTTAAAAGTAAATAATGTTTGATAAGACCAGTAGAACAGGTCATGAATAGTCTAAAGGTAATTTCCATCAGAAAACAGGTCAGGAATCAGGATTGTAGGACATACGTGGAGAACTAATTCTCGTGGGAATGGTCTCAAGATAGCTTCCAACTTGAAACAGGAAACAAGACAGGAATCAGTATTGTGGGACTTACCTGGAGACTTTAATTCTCGTGGGAATGATCTCAAGATAGCTTCCAATTTGAAACAGGAAACAAGTCAGGATTGTGGGACTTACCTGGAGACTATTAATTTTTATGAGAATGGTCTAGAATTAGGAATATTTGGAGATGTTCTAATTTGTTGTAAAATAGTGATTAGTTATTGAACTCACATTGGTTTATGGAAATAGTTATAAAAATGCTTCAGGAAAGAGTTTCACTTTGTGTTTCTTGTAGACACCAGATGATGATGATTATTATAAGGAAGCAGAAGAAACAACAAGTTCCGATTCCAAGCAGACAGAATCCAGATTACGGCAAGGGTGAGCTGAATGTCATTATTACTGTATATTACATCACATCATGTAAGGCAGTGTTTTAAAACTTATAATAATCACTTACCCCATAAGAAAGTTTAGTTTTGGGGCATATGTCTCTCATATAAGGTGAAAAGGTGGTACCATAGAAGATATTGCCTTAGAGGAGTGAAGTGTTACAGACTTCACTATACTAGTTCCAGCTTCAAGAGATAGGGCGACTAATTCCCTTCCTCACTGTATTTGCCTTCCCTTACTCTAGAGCTAAGTCAGGCACCCCTTTACAGCTGGGTAGACTGGAGTGTGACATCACTATGCTTTTAGCCCAGTACCTTTGCCACAAGTGGCCAGCACTCTAACCTTTGTACCAATTGGATGCTCTCCCTCTGATATATTAAATGATAATGAATTGTTTTCTGTAGCTAAATTTAAAAAAAAAAGTATGATAAAGTAAATTTAATAATTCTGCCATGTACCCTATCAAGCCGTTTTGCAGATCGTCTTGTTGTACGCAAACCACACTCTGGGGAAAACCTGATGTAAGGCAATCTAATGTCATTACCAGAACACAGTGTTCATTTATATCTTGATATTTCCCCACATCAGATCCATTGGAACTTCCTTATGTGTTATCACCTTTTAGACATACCAGCTAGGACTTGTTGATACAAATTGTTCATTAAAACATACCAGCTAGATCTTCTCAATACAAATTGTTCATTAAAATACACCAACTAGATCTTCTCAATACAAATTGTTCATTAAAACATGCCAACTAGACTTTCTCAATACAAATTTTTCAATTAAACATACCAGCTAGAACTTCTTGGTACAATTTTTTTAATTAAACATACCAGCTAGAACTTCTTGGTACAAATTGTTTAATTAAACATACCAGCTAGAACTTCTTGGTACAAATTTTTCAGTTAAACATACCAGCTAGAACTTATAAATGCAAGAAGTTCATTAGAATGTACCACCTAAAACTTTTCAATGCAAATTGTTCATTTAAATATACTACCTAGAACTTATCAATAAAAAATTTTCATTAACTCTTTAAGTCCCGGAAACGTAAAATCGGTTTTTCGTTTAGACCTGTTTGACCCAATAAACATTATATTATATTTCTTATCTTTTGCTCCTTTCTGGAGCTGTTTTGCAATTTTAACAACCCAAAAATGTCATTTCCTTAAAGAAAAGCATCCATTTTCAAATTCTGCTGTGAGAGATACAACGTGTCGCTGTTAAGTGATCATTAAAAAAATTTTTTAGAGTGCATATTTCATTAGATAAAATGGCCATGCCCACTACTTCTGACAGACCTCGTAGACTTAAATTCAGAGCAAGCTAGAAAGTTATTTGAAGAAATTCTAGATAGTGATAATAATTCAGATTGTAGTATTTATTCACAGGATAGCGAAGACGACTCAGATTTTCAGCAGGAGCCTGATATCGAGTCCTCGGAAACCGAGGATGATAATGGAAGGTCTGATGTCGATAATGAAGTTATGGATACAGGAGCATGTAATCAGATTGTAATAAGTTTGTATAATATGTCTGAGCCAAAAAGAAAAAGAATCAGGAGGGATGGTAATGTTGATTTTGTTAGCAATACAAACAAAGCGGTTTGGCATTCATTGGCGGCTGGAGAAACTAAAGCAAATTTTACTTTCCGCCAGACAAGACAGAACAAAAATCCAGCTCTGTATAGTTTGCAAACACCTCTTGATTTAAAAAAATGTTACATGGATGATGCTGTTGTTAGCACTTTAATAACCAGCATTAATGCCTATGCTGCAAAAGTTGTTGAAACAAACAACCCACCTAGAAAGTATTCTTTATTTGCTTCATGGACACCACTCACTTATTATGAATGGCTCAAGTTTACAGCTGTAATGATTGCGATGGGACTGGATCGAAGACCAAAAATCAAGGACTACTGGCGCACCGCAGGGAATTGTTATACACATTGGTACCACGAGATGTTTTCGAGAAACCGTTTTCAAACTATTTATCACAGCATGCTGCATGTTTGTGAACCAGAAGATCAGGACGCAGCTAAAATTGAGCCATTTGTTGAGATGCTGTTGACCAAATTTCAGAACGCTTTCTATCCGTTTGAAGAGGTTTGTATTGATGAGATGGTTATAGGATGGAAAGGTATGTTTAGGCACAAACAGTTCAATGCAACCAAGCCCCACAAATACCATATCAAAACATTTGGACTGTGTGATTCAGCAACAGGCTATGTTTTCAATTTCAAAATTTATTTTGAAAAAAATACAGCCTATGATCCTAGTCTAGATCCCAGTTCTGCTCTTGCCGTGAAAGTGTTCGGCACTCTTTTGAAGCCACTGAGATCACGACATCACATTTTTGCTGATAGATTTTATTCATCCAAAGCTCTGTTTTAATATCTGCTTGCACACAATTATAATTATACAGGAACCCTGAATGTCAAGCTCATCGGCTTCCCTCCTGAAATACAAAATCTCAAGCTTGGCCATCAAGAGATGAAATGGTTTTTGGACTCGGAAAATACAACATTATGTGTTGCCTGGAAAGATAAAAAAGCCCTGCATACTTGTTTCAACTAAATCAGCTGTCGCAACGGTTGAGAATGGCAAGGGTCTAAACAAAGTTATCAAGCCAAAGGTAGTTGATGACTACAATATGAGTATGAATGGCTGCGACCGGATGGATCAAATGGTTGATTACTACAGTATGCACAACCGTAAAACCAGAAAGTGGTGGAAGATGATTTACCACTGGATGTTTGAAGTGACACTGGTAAATGCCCATATTTTATACAATTTGTGTCATGAAGGTGCGACAAAAAGGAAGCTCACACTTCAAGATTTTAAACAGAGTTTGATTGAGGATCTGTCTAAAGAAGCTGCTCAACTGACACCAGGCGGTGTAATAGCCGCAAGATCTTTTAAAAGACGCTGATTTATTTTGTTGTTTCTTTCTATTCTGATATTTTATACTGCCCGGAATTTATCTCGAACGGAAGTAAACACAAAACTGGGCAAATCTCAACAAGCTTCAACGTCTTTTATTTGCGTTTGAAGGGAATTTTTCACATTTATATTCATCTTTAATCGTGTTTTGTTGTATCGCCATAATGGCCGAAAAACACACAGGATATGTTACTAATATGTGAACAGTGAACAAACTGTGTGATCAACCATAACTTTCTTACTTTTTCTGTGTTTCTAAATGGATTACCTTCACAAAGAGAGCAGTGAAACTGTATTGTGGTAACAATTTATGTTACAAGCCTTACGTAAGTCGAAAATTTTTGTTCAAAATTTCAAGTTATCTTTTTTTCCGTGTACATGTTATCTGTTATAACATAAACATAACATAAAATTAGTTAGAAAGGCATATGGATTTATATTGTTCATCCAATGTACTTTAATTTGATATATAATATGTTATACTTAACTCATGATTAGACACACGTTGTCAGTAAACGTAAATTATGTATGTGTAAATTTTTGGGGCTTAAAAATAATTCCGTCCAGAGCTGAAAATAATTACGTACGGAAAGAGTTAAGAATATATAAGAGTAATTTTTAAAAAAATTTACCTACTGTTTCATCTGCTTATTCAGCCTCCATTTTACCTTTCACAACTGATGATTCTTATTGATTTAATTTTATATTATGCACAAGATGCAGTTACTAACAATCATTGTCATATATAACAACCACATTATCCATGTGTAAATAATAATATAATTCCCCTCTTTCTGATGTATAAACTGAAATTTCCTCTTTTTACAATCATGTGACCTGTTATTGCAATCTGTGAAATTAACAATTTCCTGAGTGTTTATTGACTAAAAACTGATTGTGCTTTGTTAGAATACTTCTGTTTGTGACTTTGAAAGTTTACCCTTGGATATTCTCCTGTGGAACAATTCTAGAAGAATTTGAGTGAATACTTTTGCTCTAAATTTTCACTGGCTTATTCTTTCAGCCTCAATTTTACCTTGGATAACTAATAATTTTTCAATGAAAGCTTTTATACTTGCAGCACAAGAATAATGTACATCCATTTACTTTCATTTTCATATACAACAACAAAGGTATTTGTTGCGTGATAAATTCTCGCAACATCGTTTTATTACAATATCTATTTTATAACGCAAGGGCAACAACTGCTTGAAATTTATAGTCACTTTTCTCGGTAAGCATTTGTCTTCTCGCGTTGGTATTGAATGCAGTTAAGTTTTGAGCTGTGGTCATTTTGCGCTGGACTGCGCATGACTGGTCTTGCTTCTTGGTCGATCGGTTTCCGCCCACCACTAGTGGAGTGAGCGATTTGAATGGCGAAAGAGATGCCTCGTTGAAGAGGGGATCTCCGCTATTTTTTGTTCTGTCAGGGATGTGTAGTCCTCTTAATGGATATTTCGTTTATTCGAGATAATACCTCTAGTGTTTCCCACATGTCGGGAGGCGTGATATTTCTGTGTATTTCCTGAAGGCAAGGTAAATTGACTTTTCATTAACTCTATCGATTTTGGGTCGTGAGCGATTTCGATTCATAGCCTGTCTTCGAAAGTCGTCGTCACGAGATGTTTTCCCAGCTCACATGTCGCTGTATTGTACTGCATCGGTTGATGCATGTCCCAAGGACCATTACTTGCTACTTTGTTAAATGAACTAGGTTTGGAAAACCTTTATTATCTAGAGGATATTTTTGAGGACATTATTTATACTTCGGCAGACGTGTCTGTCTTGCTGAAGTCAGACTAAGGAGAGTGAACTGATCTCATACATCTGGTTATCTCCTGGCTGTTATAGAAAAGGATGGAGTTTTTCACCTGACTACATTTACAGCACTATGAAATATAACATGCATCTGACTCATCATTGTAATGCTGTCTACCGTCTATTGCTGTATTGAATGTTGCTGTGATAATGACTGTTTGATGTGCCTACATATTCGCGTAACCATTTTGTCACTGTGGCGTCCACAATAAATAATGAAGAAAAAACGTCAACGGCTGTTACAAGAATCATTGACTTTATACGTCGTGAGTTTACTGACGTCCTATGTGGATTGCCCTGTTATTTTTGTATGAACATTGTTTGACTGAACACATCTGCACACTACACAAAACCAGACATGCGGATACCATCCATCATCATATGGCATCACGCATCATTTGGTGGCCATAAGCTGGTTTGATTCTGGTACCAGCAAACACGGGGTCCCTTACCCACTTCATTTTCAACAAGAATTCATCAGCATCCTTCAAGAAATTAACATTCTTCAATACAGTCAACATCTTCAAAATTTTCAAAGTACTCGGCGTTGCCCGGTAAAAGTCAAAATTTCAACTTTTTGACGGAAACAAGAATTTGACAGTACCCGGCGTTGTTACATGTTGCCGGATAACTCGGACTGCTGTTATCTTTTACGCAAGTCAAGCAAGTTGCTGCTGTCAAGGTTCCAGTGCTGTCGTTTTTGTGAAGGTCAAGTGCCGGTTGAAACGGGTTGTTTTCTGAAGAAGGCCAAGTACCGATTTCCATCAACTTACTTTTGGATTAGAAGGTCAAGTGCCGAAACAACTCAACACACATTATTTCAGAAGCTCTTGTACCATCGTGTTAGCAGTGGAAGCAGTTCAGATGTGCCATCATCGTTGGAGCTTCGCTCTTTAGGACGTTGATTGACATCCGTTTTGTCTGCTGTTCTACGATTGGAAGCCTATAAGTTAAGTGGCCTGTTTGTATGTAAACTGTGCCCTTATACTTCTGCTGAGTCTTCTGTGTATCATCTCATTCTATATGTTATATGTCTATATGTTATTTGTATATTTATATGTTTATATTTCAGCGGGTTCTCGGTTGGGTGGTGTCTCCGTTAGATTATGCCACGTCATAGAGGTCGTCTATTGTGAGCGTTTTCTGTAGGGTTTGCAAATTTCCAATACTGGAATTTGCTAAGCGACTTCTGTTGCTATTTATGTTAGCTGTGATGACATGTTTTAATATTGTTTTCGTTATTATTTCGCATTCTTTAGTTTTGTTTTGATTTGTTTGTATTTGTTAGCCTACTCTTGTCTATAATTTAGTTTCATACAACATTTTTGTTTATACACTGTGGTGTCATGTATTTTGTTTAATTATAGCGCAGATATCGTCACATTTTTTGTGATATTTCATTAATTTCTGCTTTATTTTTAGTTGATTTCTGCGAACGTTTTTGTATTGTTGCTGATCTTTGTTATTGTTTACATTGTTATTGTTTACATTGTTTGCATTGTTTACATTTTCAATGTTTACATTCTGCATGTGTTTACATAGTCATTGTTTACAGTTATAGTAATTAGTTAATGGGCTATGCTAATGCACTGTTACTACTACACTGATGATAAATGAATGATGAATAGTGTCGTGCACTATTGAATGAGAAGTGCACTTATGATCAAGAATTGAGTGCTGATATTTCATATACAAGTTCTTTGATTGGAGACTTGTTTCCCACAGAGACTGGGATAATATAATGTGATGTGAATATACAAGTGCTTAATTAAGACTTGTTACACTTAGGTTTGAAATAAATTAGTTAATTATTTCAGGTTTTGGACTCATATGTTAGACAACATGTCTACATTGAGCACTTTATTGAGCAGGGTAAATTGCTTGGGAAGACTGGTGATAAGTTAGAAGAATTTGCAACTGCTCGATATGATAAAGCAATGGAAGCTGAACAAAAGAAACTGCATATGGAAGCTGAACAAAAGAAACTGCAGATGCAGGTGGATGAAAAAAGATTCCAAATGGAAATGGAAAAACAAAAAAGGGAATCAGAAGCTGAGGAAAGAAAACTCCAGCTAGAAGCTGAAAGATTTCAAAAAGAGGCTGAGAATAAAAGACTTGAAAAAGAAGCTGAAAATAAAAGACTTGAAAAAGAGGCTGAAAATAAAAGACTTGAAAAAGAAGCTGAAAATGAAAGACTTCAAAAAGAGGCTCAGGCTGAGGAAAGAAGATTACAGAGAGAGTCTGATGAGAGGAAGAGAAAGCAAAAATGGAACATGAAGAAAAGGTCTTAGCTTTAGAGTTGGAAAAATTGAAATTGATGAGCATGAGTAATGGTAATGATTCAAACAAGGGTTCATCTTCTGGTAAGGCTAATAATGATACTTTTAAGATTAAGTTACCAACATTTAGTCCTTCCAGTGATGACATAATGTTCTATCTGGACAGATTTGAACAAGCATGTTCAGCTCATAACATAGACAAAGCAAAATATGTTTATCAGTTATCAGGGATACTGACAGGTAAAGCTCTAAGTATATTAAATATGGTGGATGAACCTGACAAGAACAATTATGAGGTTGTCAGGGCCGCTTTGTTAAAGAAATATCAGCTTAACGAAGACGGCTATCGTCTACAATTTAAAAACATGTTACCTGAAAATGGAGTTGAATTCTCCGAGTTTATTGCAAGAATACGCATTACTTTCTCACGATGGGTTGAACTATCTAAGACGGAAAAAACTTATGAAGGACTTATGGACCTAATACTTAGAGACAAAGTCATGTCGTCTGTCAATGAGTCTTTCCTTGCTTTCCTTCATGAACGTAAACCTAAAACAATAAAAGAAATGGAAGATTTCTGTTGCCAATACGTAACTGCGCCCCCACACATAACCATGGGTAACTCTAAGGTGAAAGAAGGTTTACCAGTTGCTTCGGCAGCTCCGTATGGCCAAACCTTTGCTCGTAGATCCCAACAAAATTTTGATAGCAAGAGTAGCGGTAATTTCTGTCAAAATCATGGAAACCAATTTCATGGTGATTCTTCTTCGAAGAATTGGAGACAACCTGATAGTGGTCGTTACTATCACCCTAATAATTATAGGCATTTCAAAAGAGGATATGGTAATAGAGGTTATTCCTGCCGAAGACCTCAGAACCAAACAAATAGATGTTCGCATCAATGTGAACATGATAGTAATCGTGGAAACTGGAATTCGAACCAGGATAACAATTACAATAGAGACAATAATAACTGCAGAGATATAATAACTCTGATAACTTCAGAGGTAATAATAGTCGGGGTAGATCTCAACACAAAAAAAAGAGATATCAGCAGGCTAATGCTGTACAACAGGAAACTGAGGGTGCCTGTAATCATGTTGTTGATAATAAAAACTTTGACGCTGTCACTGGTTCTGCTTTTGACTTTGAGAGAGCAAACAAATGCCCCCAATGCAGTACTTTATTCGAACCGGGTACCATAACTACTTTGAGTTGTGGTCACCCACTTCCCGCTCTTCCTGCTGTACGTTTTTTGCGCATGACGGGAGGGGTTCTTTAATTCTACATAAGGGTCTTGTTAATGATACTCCGGTCTCACTACTTTTCGATTCCGGATGCACCACTATTGGTGTTAGACAATCGCTTGTAGATCCATCTTGTGCTACAGGAAGGGTTATTAAATGTGTCACATTTGGCGGCACTCTAGAAAAATATCCTACTGCTGTAATTCGCATTGCCACTCCTTTCTTTACTGGAGATGTGCATGCTTGTCTCTTACCTAATCCTATTGCGGACCTTATTATTGGTCGTATTCACGGAGTTAGGGAGGGTACCCCACAGCAGATTGCTGCTTGGGAAGATAATAACATGCAAGCTACAAATGCAGTAGTTACAAGAGCACAAGCTCTACAAACACCCGAAACTTCACTGAATAGTGATAATGAAGTTGATAGCCAAGATAGTCACTTAGTAATCACTTCGTGACTCTTTCATAAAATTGCAAGAAGAAGATCCTTCTTCAAAAAAATTCTTCGTTCTTGCGAAGAAAGGTGATCCGAATCAGGATACAAATAGAAAATCTTGGATTGCAATGAGAAACGGCGTACTTGTACGTATGGTACAAGATTCGACTACGTCGGCACATTCGCAAATTCTTGTTCCCAAGAGCATGAGAGTGCAAATATTACAACATGCTCATGACTCGCAATGTGCTGGACATATGGGGTTTTCCCGTACGAAGTCGAGAGTCCTTGCGGCTTTCTTTTGGCCTTTTGTCAATAAGGACATTCGTATTTACTGCCGATCATGCAAGGTATGTCAGGAGGTCAAATCTAGAGGACCACGACATGCTGCGCCTATCCAGGCTGCTGACATTCCTATTCGGCCGTTTCAGAAAATGGCCATAGATATTATTGGCCCTTTTAAGGTCAAGTCGGCCAGAGGACATCAGTTTATCCTTACATGTGTCGATATGTGCACACGTTGCCAGAGGCTATTCCTCTTAAGAGCATATCTACTACAGATATCGCAGATGCTCTTTGGTTGATATTTTCTCGCTTGGGGTTCCCCAGAGAAATATTGTCAGACCATGGCACTCAACTCATATCTGACACTATGTCACAGGTAATGTCTACCTTACATATTGAACGATCTCCAGTAGTATCTACCATCCTATGTCTAATGGGTTAGTTGAGCGTCTGAATAGAACACTCAAGACTTTGCTTGGTAAGATAACTGAAGATCATCCTCAAGATTGGGACAGGGTTTTACCCGCGGCTCTCTTTGCCTATAGAGAAGTCCCTAATGAACACACAGGATTTTCTCCCTTCGAACTTGTCTTTGGCGCGCGTCCACGCGGCCCTATGTCTTTATTACACGATCTCATCACTGCCGATGATATTAGCGATGAAACTCAATCCTCATATGAGTATGTCATTGCTCTTAGACAAAAGATCATTGAGGCATGTAAGCTAGCAACTGCTTCATCAGAAATTGCTAAAGAGAAGGCAAGACAGTTTGCTAACAAGAATAGATGTCTACGACAACTTTGTCCAGGTGACAAAGCATTCGTCCTACTCCCCAGTAGGGAAAATAGACTTCTTATTGCATGGAAAGGTCCGTATGCAATAGTCTCTCGGGTTTCCGATGTTGACTATGTGGTCGATATTGATGGAAAGCATAAAACTTTCCACATAAACATGCTTTCGGAATTTCACGAACGTCCGGACTATTTGCTGCCTATTTTCCAGGCAACGGATGATGCTCCTGCACCTCACGGTCATTATTCATCCCTGTCTGTCATACAGGATGAGGAAGCTACCTTCTCTGATGTCAACCTTCCCCTTCCAGTGGTTCCATTACATTCCACGGAATCTTGGAAAAACGTTTCTGTTTCTCCTAATCTTTCTGGTGACGAACATCGACAAGTCTCGTCGATGTTACAAACATTTCAGGATGTTCTCACTGACATTCCTGGACACACAGATGTCATAGAACATGACATAATTCTTACCGACAATAATCCAATTAGGGTTAGGCCGTATCCTATTCCTATACACTTTCAGTCGCAAGTGGAAAAGGAATTGGATGAAATGATTCAATTAAATATAATTGAACCATCGACTTCACCATATTCTTCTTCCATGGTTATTGTCCGGAAGAAGGATAAGAACATACGAATTTGTGTTGATTATCGCAAATTGAATCAGGTCACAAAGTTCGATGCTGAACCGATGCCTTTGTTAGAAGATCTACTGATTAGACTTTCTAATTCTAGATTCTTCACTAAACTTGACTTGTCTAAAGGTTATTGGCAAGTGCCTTTAGCAGAGCATGCCAAACCTCTTACTGCTTTTTCTACACCTAGGGGTCTATTTCAATGGAATGTTATGCCTTTTGGTCTCATGAACGCCCCTGCCACTTTCGTTCGCATGATGCGTCGAATTCTGTCACATCGTTCGGATGTCATCGCATACTTAGATGACATCTGTCTCTTCAGTGATACCTGGGAAGATCACTATTTTAGGGTTATATGACTTACTGTCCACTCTACGTGAGAATAATTTGACAGCAAAACCTTCTAAAGCTTTTGTTGGTTTTGGTGAAATCTCTTTCCTGGGTCATCGTGTTGGTCATGGTCTCTTGAAGACAGAAGACCACAATACTTCCAAAATACTGAACATCTCTGTTCCTAAAACGAAGAAACAAGTTAGGAGTCTCTTAGGTTTAATTCAATTTTATGGAGATTTATTCCAAATTTATCTTCGATCATGGCACCTCTCTCAACATTGTTGAAGAAAGGTTCGCCTAATCTGGTCCGTTGGTCTGAAGAATGCCAATCTTCACTAGACCAAATCAAGAATATATTTTCTTCTCCTCCCATCTTAAGATTACCTACTCTTGATAGGACTTTTGTTCTTCGGAGTGATGCTTCATCCACTGGGATTGGAGCAGCACTGATGCAAGAATATGCAAATACTCTGCATCCTGTTATGTACATTTCTAGAAAACTAAATGCGGCAGAGAGGAACTACTCGGTTTTAGACCGTGAGTTGTTAGCGATGGTTTTGGTCAATTCTAAAGCTACAAAGATTCCTCCTGGGCGCACATTTCATTCTAGAGACTGATCAGAAAGCTCTTACAGCTATTCAGACTAAGAATTTGAAGAGTTCGAGATCCACTCGATATGCTATAGCTCTTCAACCTTTTCACTTCACGGTACGAGCTATCCGTGGTGCGGATAATGTGATGGCTGACATTTTGTCTAGATGCCCACATGACTCCAACTAATACTTCTGTCCTATATTTCCATATATTACAGAGTCATAACACACCTATATTTCTACAATAGATTAGCACATCTGTACTTACTTTATATGTACACACTATCGTGCTTTGTTGTCATCTTCTTCTGTTCGTTTTTTAAGATGATAGAGGAGGACTGAGTAGTTAATATAAGGGCCGTTAGTTTACTAAACAGCCACAATTATTAATAATGTATTGTACCTTATGAAGCATATTAGTTATTAATTAGCATTATATTGCTTGTACTTTCTCAGAATGTCATTGTTGAGCTGAGGACTTACCTTACTAGTATCAAGCATGACGAGTTCTAGATTGTGTACTTACCCTCGGAATACCAGAGCATATGTCCTGGATCGTCATGTAGTTTAACTTTACTATGTACTTATGTCATTACATGCCAAATAATGTACTAATTAAATTTTCCTATCAGATTTGTACATCCATTTTTAAAGACAATATTAGAGTATGCTGTTTAATGATGATTATGGTAACTTGCATACGTATATTGTGTTTACATGCTAACGTGATGTGTGTTGGTGACACCTCCCCGATGTGAATATTTTTTTTGAGACATATTTATTTTTCTGTTGAGGTATATCCTCACCAGACACTCTATATTTAGCCTCATGTTAGGCAATTTAATTAATTATCAGCGCATAATTCGTGCGTTTTGAGCCGCTTATCGCATGCTCTTTGATATTTAAAAAAAAAAAAAAATATGTTCCACATTTTTTTTTTTATCGGGAGGAGGTGGTGATATGTTGCGTGATAAATTCTCGCAACATCGTTTTATTACAATATCTATTTTATAACGCAAGGGCAACAACTGCTTGAAATTTATAGTCACTTTTCTCGGTAAGCATTTGTCTTCTCGCGTTGGTATTGAATGCAGTTAAGTTTTGAGCTGTGGTCATTTTGCGCTGGACTGCGCATGACTGGTCTTGCTTCTTGGTCGATCGGTTTCCGCCCACCACTAGTGGAGTGAACGATTTGAATGGCGAAAGAGATGCCTCGTTGAAGAGGGGATCTCCGCTATTTTTTGTTCTGTCAGGGATGTGTAGTCCTCTTAATGGATATTTCGTTTATTCGAGATAATACCTCTAGTGTTTCCCACATGTCGGGAGGCGTGATATTTCTGTGTATTTCCTGAAGGCAAGGTAAATTGACTTTTCATTAACTCTATCGATTTTGGGTCGTGAGCGATTTCGATTCATAGCCTGTCTTCGAAAGTCGTCGTCACGAGATGTTTTCCCAGCTCACATGTCGCTGTATTGTACTGCATCGGTTGATGCATGTCCCAAGGACCATTACTTGCTACTTTGTTAAATGAACTAGGTTTGGAAAACCTTTATTATCTAGAGGTATTTTTGAGGACATTATTTATACTTCGGCAGACGTGTCTGTCTTGCTGAAGTCAGACTAAGGAGAGTGAACTGATCTCATACATCTGTTATCTCCTGGCTGTTATAGAAAAGGATGGAGTTTTTCACCTGACTACATTTACAGCACTATGAAATATAACATGCATCTGACTCATCATTGTAATGCTGTCTACCGTCTATTGCTGTATTGAATGTTGCTGTGATAATGACTGTTTGATGTGCCTACATATTCGCGTAACCATTTTGTCACTGTGGCGTCCACAATAAATAATGAAGAAAAACGTCAACGGCTGTTACAAGAATCATTGACTTTATACGTCGTGAGTTTACTGACGTCCTATGTGGATTGCCCTGTTATTTTTGTATGAACATTGTTTGACTGAACACATCTGCACACTACACAAAACCAGACATGCGGATACCATCCATCATCATATGGCATCACGCATCAGTATTAATGCATATGAATATTTAAAAAAATTATTTTCAAACAACAACAATAAAAACAGACTGAGGTGCCATTTTTGTTTGGGCCAAACCCACTTTTTGCTTGGGACTGAAAGTTAAAATATACCAGCTAGTACTATTCAGTGTAGGTTAGAGTGGCTAAGAGGTGAGGCCTCCATCTCTGATTCTAAAGGTAGCGGGCTCATTCCCAGTGAAGGGAATATATTTGATAGAAATTATTTCAGATCTAGTGGGTCCTAATGATGTTATACTCCTCCCTGATCTCCCTGAGTAGTGAGATCAGATGCCTAGCCTTCTCGGATAAGAGTGAAAACATAGGAGGTTTTGTGCGCAAGATGTGTACGTTAAAAGTTCCTTGGCAGTTGTAAATCATATGGAGTGGGCCATATGGCCGCTGCCCTCACCCATTTTACAAAATCGGGAAAAACCTACCCGCCACAAAAATATTTATAGAATGTGTGACCACTTTAAATACCTCGGAGCTATTATTGACCGAAAGGGAGGCATCAAAGAAGAGTTGGCCACTCGAAAAGCAGCAGCTGGGAGACTTTCAGGCCATAAATCGAGGATTCCTCAGCAAGAGAGAGGTTGGTAAGAAAACGAAGATGGCTGTATACCGCTCCACCTATGTCCCAGTCTTGACATATGGATGCGAGTCATGGGCAATGACTACAACCCACAAAAGCCAGATCCAAACCTCAGAAATGAGATATCTGAGGAAGGTGGTTGAAGTAACAAGAAGAGACATGGTACGCAACCAGACGATACGTCAAGGCCTTAAATCCCACCCCCTGCAGACCCAAGTAGAACAGTACCAACTAAGATGGTTTGGCCATGTCTGCAGAATGGGAGAAGACCGGCTACCACGACAAGCATGGGAAACAAAGAGCCAAGGATCCAGACCCCCAGGACGACCCAGAGTCCGCTGGGAGGACAACATTAGACAATCTTTGAAGGACCGAGGACTAGAATGGAACCAGGCCAGGAGGAAGACAGCCGATAGGATAGTCTGGCGCTCTCTCTTCCAAACCTCTACACCTTACAGTAGAAGGGAAACGACTAAGTAAGTAAGTAAGTAAGTGATTCTATACACACACATTGGGATTCTCGCTGGTGCTATGGAGTTTGTGCAGTGTGCTGAGATCCTCCTTGTGTGATTTAAGGGAGGAGATCGGAGCACTTATTGAGTTGTACATGTGCAATGAAGATAGTCCTTCAAACCAAACCAAACCAAACCAAACCAAACCAAACCAAATGAAGATGATCCTCAAAACCAAATTATTCAGTACCATTTGTTCATTTAAACATACCACCTAAAGTTTCTTAATACAGATTATACAGCTAAAAGCCAAACTGAATTTATACATTAAAGAATACCTGCTAGAACTTGTCAATACAAATATTTCATTAAAATATACCAGCTACAATCCTGAATACATTGTGTCCATTAAAACATACCAGCCAGACCTTTTCTTTCAAACTGATATTCCAATAAAACATATCTGTCCAGGCTGTCCTACATAGTCAACCCATTTGCCAGATTCTTCAAGGAGGTAACTCATTCCAGCTACAATGCCACAACAGATGTGTATGCCCCAATGTTTTTCTGTGACTTCATCTTGTTCCTTATTCTTGTATTTGGCTTCAGCTCCTTTGGTCCTGCGGTAAGTGTTTGCACCTTATAATAAGAATCTATCAAGAAACAGTGCATCATTTGAGAAGTACTGTATGTATTTTTTTGTGATTGACTTTTCTTCAAAGTCTTGTATAAGTGAAGAATGCTGATAGAGAACATGTTTTATTTCATTCAGATGTGTATCAAATATGAGATACGTTCCACAACCCCAGAAAATTGCAGATACAATTGTACATGCGACAATTTCTGGGATTTTAAATTATAATTTAATGGTCATAAGGTAACAGGAACATTAATATGTAGAGACGAAAACAGAACCCTGTGTAGTCCTTGAAAGCCTCTGTAGAGACAACAAATAAAACCCTGTGTAGTGCTTGTAGGCCTCTGCAGAGAGAACAAACAGAACCCTGTGTAGGCCACTGTGGAGACAACAAATAGAACCCTGTGTAGTCCTTGTAGGCCTCTGTAGAGACAACAAATAGAACCCTGTGTAGTCCTTGTAGGCCTCTGTAGAGACAACAAATAAAACCCTGTGTAGTGCTTGTAGGCCTCTGCAGAGAGAACAAACAGAACCCTGTGTAGGCCTCTGTAGAGACAACAAATAGAACCCTGTGTAGTGCTTGTAGGCCTCTGTAGAGAGAACAAACAGAACCCTGTGTAGGCCTCTGTAGAGACAACAAACATGATAGGAAACTCTATACAGAGTGATACAAGAGGAGGCAATCTGATTATCAGAAGTTGTCCCCCATCAAACAAGTGTTTCTGCCCATTTTTCTCCATCACACTCTAAGGGGGGCAAGCCCACCTGGGTCATGACTCCCAAGTGTCTCAGCCTCCTGTTGTCTTGTGTAGAAAATGAACCCATTCCACCTTAAATGCAGCTTTAAAATTCACAATTCCGACAGTGGGAGGCAATTGTGAAAGTACCAAAGAGAAGACAAATTCTTGCGGTCATTCCGCAGCACACCACTGACATGCCTGCGTGACGCCGACAAGGCTTGAATTCTTTGCGAGCTGGCCTTTGAAATCTACCTTCGCCCCATATAATGCACCAGCTGTTTCTTGTAACGCCGCCGTCCTTTCACCAATACAATGAAAAACTCGATGTATTGCGGACTTAGAAAACTTTCAGGCTGTTTCCTATACTGCAGGTGGGGCTAGATTTTACTGTCATGAGTTCCATAGCCCATTGCGGTTGTTCCACAGCCAGCATTATGCCCTTTACGCAGTTTCATTAAGCTTCTTCAGTGCCCTTGCTCTTGACTGTCCTCTCAGACCCAACAGTTTCAATAAATCATACACTGACGCAGCCACGAGCCCTCTTGCACACACCTCAACAGTCATGACCCTTGCAGTGAACCCATCGTGTCTCAGATCCGCGGTCAGATCACTATACTTTGCCGCTTTGAACGAATGTTGCTTGTCCAATCTGGATTCAAATGGCACGGTCAGTTCAATCATTATAACCTGCTGCGATGATGAAGAATGCAGCACTATAACCAGCCGTCTTCGAGATTTTCTAATACTCTCTGGATATGCCCCTCGTCCAGGTAGGTCTACCGCCATATCCCAGTCATTTGCACAGTCAAGAAGAGATGGTAAACTGCTACCTGATTTACTTGGGCTGCTACCTGATTTACTTGGGCTGCTACCTGATTTACTTAGTTTGGGGTCTGCTGACTTTCCTGCTCTCAAAAAGTATGTATTTGCGGTGCTCGGCCTGACTTTGCTATTCGCCTTCATCCTTGCCAGGTCTATTGTTGCAGCCAGCTCACTTAGCACTTTGTTGTGGCACCATGCGTATCGCCCTTGCCCTAATGCCACCTTGTAGGCTGAAAGCATGTGTTCAAGTGTCTGCCTTTCCTGGCATAGGGGGCACTGCTCATCATCCGACTGTCCCCATCTCACAAGGTTTGTGGCTGTTGGCAGGAGATCATACATTGATCTAATAATGAAGCTGAGCCTAAGAGGTGCCATATGCCATATGTCATTCCATGTCAAGGACCTTTGCAGGGCTCCTTCCCATGTAGTCCATTGGCCTTGTTGGGCCTGCTGCACCGCTTTTTGCACCCTCTTATCATTCTCAGCTTCTCGTATCTCCTGAACTACCATGTCTCTGCGCTCCTTGCTTGATGCCTTGGACCACCAGCGGATGTCTCCATGGCCTAATCCCCGCCTATTCATCTGTGTGTATCTGATTACCTCCCTTAGCTTGAGCGACTCTTGGGCAGCATCAACAGCTTCTTCCACTTTCCACTTCCTCCCTGTTTTCAGTGTGGGTTGAATGGACTTAACCACGTCATCTGCTGACTCGCGCAGCATCATCGTGAGCCTTGCCTTTCCCACTTTGTACTCTTCAACAACTGACTTGAAAGGAAGCAGAAGTTTTGACTCTTTGCAGAACAGTGCTAAGTTTGACAGACCTGGTGGTACCCCTAGCCATTTCCTCATGAACTTGTTGACCTTCTGCTCTATAGCTTCCACTGTACTGGTGCTTATTTCATATATAGGCAGTGGCCTCAGCAACTTCGGTATCAACATGAACTGGAGGCACCACAGTTTGAATTTTCCTAGGAGTCTGCTTTGGTCTATGATCTGTAGCCCTCTGTCTGCCATTTCTATTGTCTGTTGCACTGCCTTCGAGTCTTATAATGAGGCATCATACACCCTGCCAAGACTTTTAACAGGTTCCTCAATGACAGTAGGGATTCTTTGGTTGGAAACCATGAATATGATCTCCGCTATCTTCCCTTTCCTGACTGATAGGCTTCTTGACTTCTTGGGTTTGAAGCTCATTCTGCACCAGCTGACTAGTTCATCCAGGCGTGCTAACATCCTCCGGGCCTGATGTTTATCTGATGTCAGAATTGTTGTGTCATCCATGAATGCACTGAGCGGTGACATGTGACATATTCCACTGAGCTTTGGACCTATAGCCATTCCTTCAGCCGCATTGAGGATCACCTGCATAGCCTACACGAATAGTATCGAAGAGGTGGTACATCCCATCGCAGTTCCAACTTCAAGGCCAATCCACTTTGTTGCGTATTCTCTGGTTGAAAATCTGACAGAACCCGGCGAAATACAGCTTCAGCAATGCTGCAATCTCTTGTGGAACATGGTACATTTCTAGGGCCTGCCACAATATGTGGTGTGGAATGGATCCATAATCTTTTGCTAGATCCAACCAGATTACATGGAGGTTTGCTTTGTCAGACTTTGCCTTTTGAATTGCTTCCCAGATCATTCTGGCATGCTCTAGACATCCTGGTGTACCTGGGATACCTCCTTTCTGAATGGTAGTGTCAATGTACCCATTTGTCAGGATGTATATAGTGAGCCTTTTCACCATCATTGAGAAGAATATCTTTCCTTCCACATTAAGTAGTGAGATTGGCCTGAACTGACTGATGTCTGTGGAATTTTGTTCCTTCGGGATGTAGACTCTGTTCGCCTTTCTCCATTCCTTGTTTACAAGCTGGGTTTTCCACGCATTCTTCAGAAAATGGAGCAGTCGTTTGAGCAACTCAGGGCATCTCTTATACACAACATATGGAACACCATTAGTACCTGGAGCTGACTTGCACCGAGCTTTCTGGACAATGCTTTCTACTTCTTGCATCGTTGGGGGCTTGGTGTTAAATTCAGCTCCTGGCTTACTAGGCCATTTAAGGCCTGCCATGCTGCTGAGCGGCTCTTCTTTGAGTCCATCTGAATAGGTCATTCTAAGGTGTTCTTCCAGGTCTTCTTTCCTGATGTTTAGCATTCCCGACCGTGGCTGCTCAAACAGTTCTTTGGCAAACTTGAAGGGCTCCCTGAAGAATCTTTCCCTATCCCTCCGAGTCTTCCTTCTCTTCCTGCACAACCTTTCTGCTCTACAAAGGGCATTATGTTGGCCTTTCAGGTGCTCCCAAATCTGTCGTAACCCTTCCTTCTCTGCGTCCTTGAACAGTTTCTTCTGTTTCCTGATTTCATCTATTTTAATTTGTCTTCTACTTTTTTCCGGTGGGCTACTTTCCCTTGCCTCCCTGACTCCAAACACTTTGCAACAGTGAAGATATATTATGTCGCCAAAGATTTCCAGCTTCTTCTTCAAAGTTATCTGCTTCAGGTTGTTATCCAACTCTTTTGACAAGGCTTCATCCAGCTGTTCCCAAAGCTCTTTTGCACTGGCAGGTGAAAACTTGATTGCATCTCTCTTCCCTTCTAAGAAGGGTGTGAGATCATCATCTGGCAGATCGACTTAAATGTAATCAGCACTATGGATTGAATCCTGACTGAGTTCCTCTAACCTTGGACTAACCCTCTGTAGTCCTTGTAAGCCTCTGTAGAGACAAACAGAACCCTGTGTATTCCTTGTAGGCCTCTGTAGAGACAACAAACAGAACCCTGTGTAGTCCTTGTAGGTCTCTGGGGGGGGGGGAGATTAACAAATTCCTGGGTTTAATTTTGCTTGGATGCTCTTATTTATATATACGAGGGGCGTTCAGAAAGTAATGCACCACATCGTTTTTCTCAGCTAATAATGAAGATAGAAGCATGAAATTTTGCACACTTCAAATATGGCGTGTGCCAATTGTGTGCACCAAATTGCACAGCAACCGGCCAAATAATACGGCTGCCCTAAACCGTTGAAATGAAGCATGTTAGCAACTTGTGTTATAAACAGCGAATTGTGATAGAATTACTCGTTGCAGAGAAGGAAACTGTTGTGAATATTCTCAAGCGTCTATGTGATGTGTATGGAAGTTTTGCGGGCTACAGGAGTACAGTCAGTCGCTGGGTTCAGAGAATCAAAGAATCAGGAAGTGGAGATACGGAGCTGCTTGATCGGCCGCGCTGTGGACGTCCTGCCACAGCCACCAACGCAGAAATGTTGAAATGCGCTGAGGGCATTATTCTTACTGATAGGCAAATCACTACTCAACAATTGGCCTTACAGCTGTCAGTCAGCATTGGTAGTGCAAATGCAGTTATAAAAACTCTCGGATTTTCTAAGGTTTGCGCAAGATGGGTTCCTCGAAGTCTCACAAATGACCACCGATTGCAAAGGAAAGCAATTTCTTCTGAATTGTTGAAGCGTTTCAATGCTCATGGAGAGAACTTTTTGGCTAAGATCGTTACAGGTGACGAAACCTGGGCACATCATTTTGAACCTGAGACAAAAAGACAGTCAATGGAGTGGCATCATCCGCAATCACCAAGAAGAAAGAAATTCAAGACAATTCCTTCAGCTGGAAAGGTCATGATCACTGTCTTTTGGGACATTGAAGGTGTGATTCTTGTGGATGTTATGCCAAGAGGAGAGACAATCAATTCGCAAGCTTACATTAAGACAATGAAAAAACTCAATCAACGTTTTCGCAGAGTTCGGCCACACAAGAATCCAGCAGACCTGCTTCTCCTTCACAACAATGCGCGACCTCACACAAGTCTGGCAACACGGAAAGCAATCACCAAATTGGGTTGGACTGTACTACCCCATCCACCCTATAGTCCCGATTTGGCACCCTCTGATTTTCATCTATTTGGTCCACTTAAAGATGCACTCCGTGGGACAAGGTTTGAAGATGATGAAGGAGTGATTCATGCAGCGAAGAAATGGTTACATGATCAAGACAAAATCTGGTACGGGCTAGGAATACATGCACTTGTTTCGCGCTGGCATAAAGCCGTACAAGTTGATGGGGATTATGTTGAATAATACCGATGTTTACATGACATATCCATGTATATTGTGTATAAATTTCATGCTTTTTGAATAAACAGCTCCTGAGAAAAACGATGTGGTGCATTACTTTCTGAACGCCCCTCGTATTTTGTTATGATCTTAATTTTTATTTTATTGTCTTCTGTTGGAGAAAACTGGGGAAAATGATTAACAATTTGTGATAATATTTTGGCTTGGATGCTTTATTTCATTTATATTTTTTATGGCTTAAGTTTTCATTACTTGTTGGAAAAACTGTTTAACAATTTGTGGCTATAATTTTGGCTTGGATGCTTTATTTCATATATATTTTTTATGGTTTAAGTTTTCATTACTTGTCTTCTGTTGGAGAAACTGTTTAACAATTTGTGGCTATAATTTTGGCTTGGATGCTTTATTTCATATATTTTTTTAATGACTTAAGTTTTTATTTATTGTCTTCTGTTGGAGAAAACTGGGGAAAACATTTAACAATTTCTGACGTGGAATGGAAACATTGATACAGTAATCTGACAGCCTATTGGAGACAGCAGCACACTTTGCTTTCCTATTTATTGGCTTTCCCCCAATAAAACAGTGTCTCCATTTGCTAAGATTTACACAAACCACAAACAATTTACCAAAAAGACCTGGCACACATTTTTAGTGCATTTACTCATATTATCGTAATATCACAATCAGCCCTTTTGTCTTGATTGTGGCGAACAAAACAGACATTTACCAACTCCGTGACCTACTGCCATAGCATAACAGGCTTAAAAGCGAAACGCTGATTTGTTTACAAAAAGTTTCTTTACACTCATATAAATATCATCGTCGAAAGAGTTGATCTGCAAAACACCGACATACCACACATTACACAAATGGACATCGATACAGAGTATGCATCAGGAATGCGCGAGAATAAACAAGCCATTGGCGATTACAAAAGTTCTTTTCTCTATATACAAAAAGTGGAAAGGACATGTAAAAATGAACATGCTGCGAAATAAGTGTTAATATCTATAAACTAGAAATCGTAAACGTTATTGATACCTAGGCCCAATATGTTACTCCAGAAACTCTTGCGATACTAGAGTCTACTTTTCCACATGATCGTCAGGTACTGTTGAATGGGTAACTCACTCTAGTCCTGCAGATTAGGGAAGAGCGCAAAGGGCGAGCTGTGAATAAGTAGAATTTCCTCTCCAGGCACATGAGGCTCCAGAGGAGCAGGCCCTTAACTTGGTCAATTCAACCGATGAACCTAACGGCAGGATGGTGTACATAAATAACTCAGTTGGAGTATAGCTGGATGTGAGTTGTTCTATAGTGTGTAGAGTGTGTATAGGAACCCGAATGATGGACTGTTCGTATCTTGACCAATCTAAAGCGGCACTCATTGTCACTCATAGTCCCCTATAAGGCACCAATGCAGACTGCTGGAATCTTTTCATACACTAGTTTTTATTCAGACGCACAATAACTGTACAATGACCGAATGAAATACAGAACAGAATAGATCATAATTACAGCGCTTTGCCACACAATCAAGTCATTCAGGCATGAATAAATAACCTCTTCATGTAGATCCCATGTCATGGAACATTGGACCACAAATGGGTGATAATGGTTGGTACAAAACAGCATTCAATGTTTGTTTATACATTATGGCCGCATCCCCACTATCTGACTGACACGCGTCAGTAAAGGTGGATCGGTAAACACTGAAGAGTTCGATCTGGAGGAACCTTCTTTTACCACACCAAAGTTTTAGGTTGCACTATGATAGCGTAGTACGATTCAATGTTTTCATATCATACTGTGAAACCAACAGAAAAAGTGGTATACGCATAAGGGGTTTTCATATAAATAACACATCGGACTCTCCATGCCACTTCCTCCGATGGAATATTGTAATAGATACAACGACACCCTTACCGTTCTCTGGACAGTGATCTATCTTTTTCGATGACAGGAATTGACTAACCGCTGCAAAAAATTCCTGCCTCCTTAGCATGATCCTGAGCTTTCGCTCACTCGCGCACCTATCAGAAGAATAATCATCTTGCACCAACATGCAGTTGCACATTACAATAAATAGGAATTCACTCGAACTGAATAATAACTTAAATCGGAACTTAAATAATAAACTGTCCAGAGGATTTTACCAAACTACAGTCCCTTGTCAGAAGGTTACTTCATGAAGCGATAAGCGCGTGATGGAACCTAGTCGATCTACAACAATAAAATAATTAAACATACCAACGATGCACGAAATACGTTGCTTCATCTAGGTCTAAACCATAAGGAGATCGTCAAAAGGGAGTGGATTTACCTTGAGTCCGAATAGTACATAATTACAGTACATGGGGAGAGTCCCCCTCTAACACTATAATCTTGTAGAAACACAATCTCCTACTGAAGAAATCACTTCATAAATCATTTTTCCACTCTAGAAAGGACCAACCCTGGAAATGCGTGACCAGCCATTGTAGGCGGCAATATCGGAACTCATCACGACTCGCCAAGACAACCAATACCTCCGCTAGAGCGGCATAAAGAATATAGTCCTGCCTACCCATACAAAATATACAATATAGGACTGAATCTACTTGCACTAATAATATGTAATACATATGAATTCAGGCCATAAACATTCTAAGAACGATCAATCTATTTTCTGGCTATGACAAATGATGAATGCCAAAATATAAGTATTCTTACGCCCGATCAATATCAAGGGAGATTATCCATATAATCAAACGTATGAATCAAACATGGATTATCTGGCTTTACAAAAGAAAGCATTTTCGTACCCAATTAAATACAACAATATATTTTCCATATTAAATAGACATATCGTACATTTGTAATCTGTGCATTCAAAAATATGTATGCAACAGATTACCACACCCCCCGGGAAAAAAAATGGTACATTTTTTTTTTTTTGAAATACATCCAGGAGCAACATACAATAGGCTCACAATGCACGAATAACAATGCGCAGATGATAAGCATTCCAAACAAATGTAACGCCTAATGTAAGGAAAAGTCGTCATATAGCCCGACCAATGAGAATCTATCTCAGGATTCAGAGAAAAATTTTTTTCTCTGAGTATAAATATCTCCAGAGAGGTGTCACCAACGCATAACACAATACTGGCAATGCCACAATTTGTACAATAGTTCATCTTAGGTATCTTAACATTATGATCACCAAATAAGAAAAATATCAAAAACCTACGGTGAATATACATCAATGCACCGCTAAGTAGTGATACAGACAATGTATGATATATTACATATAAGTACATACTTTAACATAGGAAAAATTGTAGTAAAGTCAGACATGTTAGAAATCTCAAGATCTGACAGTTAAGTGGAATCATGTGGGCATCTCGATAAGATATCCGCCATCACATTTTCTGAACCACGGATAGCTCGCACCGAAAAATGAAAAGGCTGAAGAGCAATCGCGTATCGCGTTGATCTCGCGCTCTTCAGATTTTTAGTCTGAATAGCTGTAAGAGCTTTCTTGTCAGTCTCCACAATAAAATGCGCGCCAAGAAGAAATCTTTGAAGTTTAAGGATTGACCAAACCATAGCCAGTAATTCACGGTCTAGGGCCGAGTAATTTCTCTCTGCGGCATTAAGTTTTCGAGAAATATACATCACTGGATGCAGAGTTCCAGAGTACTCTTGCATTAGTGCCGCTCCAACCCCAGTGGATGAAGCGTCACTACGAAGAATAAATGTCTTATCTTTAGTAGGTAACACCAAGATAGGTGAAGTAGAAAACATCGTTTTAACCTTATCCAAAGAGGATTGACATTCTTGAGTCCAATTGACTATATTAGGAGACCCTTTCTTTAACAAAGAAGAAAGAGGTGACATAATTGAGGACAGATTCGGAATGAATCGTCCATAAAACAGGGTTCGTAGCGACCTTGAAAAACCTTGAAAAACCTGGAAAACGAAAAAAAAAATTCCAGGCCTTGAAAAGCCTGGAAAAATGGCTAAAAGCCTTGAATTTTCAGCGTCGGACCTGGAAAAAAAATACAAATCGGAAGTCTTACGCTTTTCGTCCATTTTTCTGTTATTGATGGTATTTTTCGTTAAACTTCAGTTACCGTAGAATTTTTACTTCCCTTTGCGCACTAAATCCATTTCCAGACGTTTTCGGGAGTTTGCGTTTTCGGAGGTTTGCGTTTATGACGTGTTCGACCGAAAATGGCGGCCAAACCCGTATCGCTGGAAAAAGGACGCAATCGCGACTTTCAAAATTAGCTACAAATACAGTAGCACATATTTGTATGTAAGGTCCTTTTTCCAGCGATACGGGTTCAGCACCCGTATCGCTGGAAAAAGGACCTTAGATACAAATTTGTCCTACTGTATTTGTAGCTAATTTTGAAAGACGCGATTGCGTCCTTTTTCCAGCGATACGGGTTTGGTTGCCATTTTCGGTGGAACCTTAGTTGTCGTCATTCTACTATAGGCCTAGCGTCTGTAGTCTGTTCATTCGAATGAAACATCGCCACCTTTTAAAGTCGAGACTTTGACATTTTGACAGCATCCTTCACTCTTCAATTTATTTTTTAGAAACATGCCCGGTTGTAACTTTCAGCATTCATGGCTAGAAATGCCAAGTTATAAAACATGGATAGCGCCTGGAAAAACTGCAAATTACGCAAGTTGCACCATGTGTAAAAAAGAAATATGTTTGACCAGCATTTGAGAAAGTGCAGTAAAGTCGCATGTTACTGGGAAAAAAACACCAACAATTTGTCTCTGCACATTCAAGTTGTATTAAATCGTTCATTTCAACTGAGGTAAGTAATAAATTTATTTATCTCATTTATAAAACATTTAAATAAGTCCAATTTATAGATAGGCCTACTGTATTTGCGTCTTTAATTTACAATATATTTAGGCTACAGTTTTACTTTTAACCATGGCCAAAATTTATAGGCCTGGTGTTTGAATGAAATTTCTTAGTTTACACCTGTTTACGGGAACATCTTTGACACACAGTTTAAGATTGTCAGGAATAGAAATTGATGGCGATTCCATATCATATACCCTGTTATCAGACCCATGTCCCACTGTTCATTCTTTGGAAATAAATATATTTTGAATGATTTTTTTCTTAATGACAGCCTAAAGGGACATATCTCGTTCAACTTCTGAAGGGTTAGGGGCCTATAATTAGGATAGGCCTACATGTTTTCAATTCCAGATAACATGAATAACCGCTGATTCATGAAAGTGCCATAACTTATGTTAAATCACCGTAGGGCCTAATTAGGATGCATGAACATTAGACTACATATTTTGTGCATAGTATAGGCCTATGTTATTTTAAAAATAAATAGGTAAATAAGTAAAATTAAATAAAATTTTTAAAAATATCTAAACAAACAAACGAGATAAAACAAAACAAAGCCCAACAAAAACACCAAACAAAGATAGTAAAGATGGGTTGGGGTGTAAAGGCCTGCTGTTTCCAGTTAGATATTTAATTGATTTTCACATATCCTATAACAATATCATCATACCTTCACCCTCCCAATTACTATATATTAACTTTTCTTGTTCTGGTTAAATATTGTTTGACTTTATTATTCATGCGTTTAGAACTTTGACTTGGTAAATATACATAGCTTAGGCCTACTCATAAGTTATTTGTGTTCCTTTTTTTTTTTTTAAACAGAAACGAACACAACCCCAATGAGCAGTTTTTCCCTCAGAAATATCAAAACCATCTAACACTACTCCCTCGGACACGTCAAAAACGTCTAACACTACTAGGAGACCTACAGAGTGACATCATTTGTGACCAAGGAAGAAACTCTCAGAGCTGAGATTATTTGGACTCTTTTTTCAGTGAAAAGTCACCATAGTTTTAATTCAAATACAGGAATTAATAAAATTTTTCAGAAAATGTGTCCTGATAGTTCTATTGCCAGACAGTTTGGTCTATCTGAAAGGAAAACTTTCTACCTGGCCTCTTTTGGACTGGCTCCATATTTCACCTCACTTCTTGAGAGCCAGCTTAGCAAGAACAGTTACATTGTTCTGTTTGATGAAAGCATGAACAAATCAATGCAGCGAAAGCAAATGGATTTCCATGTTCGTTCCTGGGATGTGAATGTGATAAAAGCACATTATCTAACATCAAAGTTTCTTGGACTTGCTAGAGCTCTTGATATGCAGACTGCATTTGATGATGCATGCTCATCATTAAATTTAGGACATTTGCTCCAACTGTCCATGGATGGGCCTAATGTAAATTGGTCTTTTCATGACAAAATTAATGTGCTACTGAACCAGAACTATGGCATAGAACTACTGAATGTTGGAAGCTGTGGGCTGCACAAAGTTCATGGTGCCACAACTGAATATATGTCCATTGATTTGAAGGTTGTGTTGGGGCAACTTTTAGGGTGGTCAAAGATCTTCTTGATGGATAGGCAACATGGGACATATTTTCTTCTGTGGTAGTCTTTACTCAGCCTTCACCTTTATTTCAAGACCTGAAATTCAGATTGGTGCATTTGGAACAGTAGCTGAAAATAGGTAGCATTTTCCTGTAGCACTGAAGAAAAAACAACTCAAATTGAAAAAAGACAAATCATCCTGTGTTTTGTGCGACAGAAGATAAGGCATGCCGACAGTCACCTGGCATGATACAAACAGATTTAATCTTATATCTACTGTTCACTCCAATGATAATATAAACAAGAAACTGTCCTGGTCAATGAGCACATAACTACAACACTGCCAACTCTACAAAAAAAGATCAAAGCAAAGATCAGGATGTCAGTATAACTCTTATTGAACCTGCTATTCTTCTACGCAATGTGACACCATCAAAACCACAGGTCACAACAACATGACTTACTGAGCACCACTTCATTGATAAATATGAAATGGCAAGGTATAAACCAGACTGTAAAGTGTGTAAGGCTGCAGGGAACAGAAGCCAGACTTGCATGTACTGCCCAGATTGCAATGTACCTCTATGCCTGATACCCCGCTTCAAGTTATACCACACAGTCAAGGATTATCAACGATCCAGACAAAGACTCTTGCAGAGACCTACAGCTACAACTTCAACCCCAGTTAATGAAAAAAGCAGCTCAGACTACAACTAGAGGTACGTAACTACTCAAACATTTAAAAACGCTCATTGTCAGATGCCACAGACGCAGAATACATTCAAAAAAGACGAACACGAAAAATACATTTTTTTTTTTTTTTTGCATTTTATTCACAATTTTATTAGCCTTTTATGTTGATATACATGGTTAATCGTTAAATCAATATGTCAATCAAGCTTATTTTATTCATTACCATCCATGTCACAAACACTTTTTTGCGCTGACGTTGGACAAATTCACTAAAAACTTGGAAAAGATGTCTGTTTTTCAATCTTTTATGAATTTTATAAAAAATCTGCAAACACCATTGGTAATGGGAGACGGTAATGCTCCGGATTGCTGGTCAGCAAAGTGATAATTATATCTGAGAAAATTAGATGAGGAAAATATTAGAGTTTCCCATCCTTGAAAATTACGTGCTGGACCTGGAAAAACCTGGAAAAAGCCTGGAAAATGCTTGAAGAAATTTGCTATGAACCCTGATAAAATTGTATGAGACCTAAGAGACTTTGCACTTGCTTTTTAGTCTTAGGCATAGAAATGTTAAGTATCTTACTTGTATTATGGTCTTCCGTTTTTAGAAACCCAAGACCAACACGGTGACCTAAGAAAGATATTTCGCTAAAACCAATACACGCTTTCGATGGTTTCGCTGTCAGGTTATGCTCGCGTAAGATAGACAATAGTTCATTTATCCCATTATAGTGATCGTTCCAAGTATCACTGAAAAGACAGATGTCATCAAGATATGCAATGACATCTGAGCGATGAGATAGGATTCGACGCATCATGCGTACGAATGTCGCTGGGGCATTCATAAGGCCGAAAGGCATGAAATTCCATTGGAATAGACCCCTTGGCGTCGAAAAAGCAGTAAACGGTTTGGCGTGTTCGGATAGTGGGACTTGCCAATATCCCTTAGACAAATCGAGTTTAGTAAAGAAATGAGAATTCAATAGTCTAGTAAGTAGCTCTTCAAGTAAAGGCATAGGTTCAGCATCAAATTTCGTCACTTGGTTCAATTTGCGATAATCAACGCAAAGACGTATGTTGTTGTCTTTTTTTCGCACGATAACCATCGGTGAAGAATATGCTGATGTGGATGGTTCAATTATTTCCAACTCTATCATTTCATCCAACTCTTTTTCTACCTGTGCTTGAAAATGTATCGGGATAGGATACGGTCTGACTCTTATAGGATTATGGTCAGTAAGAATAATGTCGTGTTCAATGACATTAGTTCGACCAGGAATGTCAGTAAGGACATCCTGAAATTGTTGTAACATAGCAGAAACTTGTTTCTGTTCTCCTGGAGATAATTCGGGAGAAATCGCAACATCTTTCCATGACTCATTAGAATGAAGCGGAATCATTGGAAAAGGGAGATTCACATCTGAGAAACTCGTTTCCTCATCCTGTATTACTGACAGTGATGAGTAATGTCCATGTAGGACTGGTGAATCGTCCGTTGCCTGGAAAACAGGTTGTAAATAATCCGGACGTTCGTGGAATTCCGTGAGCATGTTGATGTGGAAGGTTTTATGCTTCCCATCAATATCGACAATATAGTCGACATCGGAAACTTTTGATATTACATCGTACGGACCTTTCCAAGAAATAAGGAGTCTGTTTTCTCTACAAGGTAGCAGGACCAATACTTTGTCACCTGGACAGAGTTGTCGCAAGCGTCTGGTCTTATTGGCAAATTTCCTTGCCTTGCCTTCTGTTTCGCAAATTCAGAAGAAGCAGTTGCCAATTTACATGCTTCAATAATCTTGTGTCTAAGTGCAATGACATATTCATAAGAGGATTTTGTGTCATCGACAATATTATCAGCAGTTATGAGATCATGAAGTAGAGACATAGGACCTTGCGGTTTCGCGCCAAAGACAAGTTCAAAGGGAGAAAATCCTGTATGTTCATTGGCGACCTCTCTGTATGCAAAGAGAGCCGCGGGTAAAACCCTGTCCCAATCCTGAGGATGATCCTCAGTTATCTTACCTAATAAGTTTTTCAGAGTTCTATTAAGACGCTCTACCATGCCATTGGACATAGGATGATAAATACTACTCAGAGATCTTTCTATCTTAAGAGTTGACATCACTTGAGACATGGTATCCGATACGAGTTGGGTACCATGGTCTGACAATATTTCTCCTGGAAATCCCAGACGAGAGAATATAAGCCAAAGAGCATCTGCAATATCAGCAGTAGTTATGCTCTTCAGAGGGATAGCCTCTGGCCAACGTGTGCACATATCAACACACGTCAAGATATATTGGTGTCCTCTAGCAGACTTTGTCTTAAATGGACCAATGATGTCTATCGCCATTTTTTGAAATGGTCGAATTGGAATATCTGCAGCCTGAATAGGTGCAGCATGGCGTGGACCTTTGGATTTAACTTCCTGACATACCCTACAGGATCGACAATAGATCTGTATGTCCTTGTTCACAAACGGCCAAAAGAAAGACGCAAGAACTCTAGATTTAGTACGGGAAAAACCCATATGCCCAGCACACTGAGAATCATGAGCGTGCTGTAAGATTTTAACTCTCATATTTTTGGGCACAAGAATTTGAGAATGAATGGACTTAGCGGAGTCTTGTACCATACGTACAAGTACCCCATTCTTCATCGTAATCCAAGATTTACGATTCGTGTCCTTATTCAGATCACCTTCTTTTGCTAGAGTAAAGAATTTCTTTAGAGTAGGATCATCTTCCTGCTGTTTTATAAAGGAATCATGCGAAATCTCCAAGAGATCACCTTGGTTCTGGTCATCATTATCTCCAGAAGGCGAAGATTGCAGCATGTTTAGAGCTTGAGCTCTAGTGACTACAGCATTTGCAGTATGCATATTATCACTTTCCCACTCGGCAATTTGTTGCGGAGTGCATTCTTTCGCACCATGAATGCGACCGACGATAAGATCAGCGATCGGATTCGGCAGAAGACATGCGTGCACATCTCCTGTAAAGAAGGGAGTAGAAATGTTGATAATGGCAGTGGAGTACTTCTCCAATGTGCCACCAAATGTTATGCATTTGATTATTTTGCCAGTGGCTCGAGAAGGATCTATGAGTGACTGCCTCATTCCAATGGTTGTGCACCCGGAATCAAAGAGAATTGAGACCGGAGTACCATCTACTAAACCATTATTTAATTTAAGAGCCCCTCTTCCATCATGCGCGACTGACGCAGGGAGAGCGGGAAGAGGATGACCACAGCTTAAAGTCGAAACTGTGGTTGGCTCAAATAATGTTTTGCATTGGGAACACTGAAATGCTCTGTCAAAAGCGAAAGCAGAACATCCGACATTATCAGAGTCTTTCTTAGCATTGGTTTGCTGACCGGCGTCAGGAAGCTCGTGTTGTGCAGAGTTAGCCTGGTAATGAGATTTACCATGTCTTTTTTGTGTTGTGATCTACCTCGATTATTGTTGCCTCTGTAATTATTATTCCCTCTGTTATAACCCCTGTTTGGGGTTTTAGGCATAATTTTCATCATTATAATCAGCATGCTCATTATAGTTAGAATCCCTGTACTATGGATCCCGTTTTGTACAAGAAGGAGCACCCTGGTAATTGCGATTATTACTTCCTCTACGGAAATTTCTATAGTTATGGCCACCCCTGTATCGAGGACTGTCAACCCGTTTCCAGAATTTAGAAGAAGAACCCTGATTTGGTTGGTTACCTTGGTTTTGATGATTACGCCAATTAACCCTTTTGTCAAATTTATTTTGAGCTCCCTGAAAGTTGTGTGGGTACTTGGGATTGTATTGTGTTGCTGAAGCAACCGGCATACCCTCTTTAATCTTAGTGTTGCTAAGAGTTACGTCCGGGTGTGCCGTAACGTATTGGTCACAATATTCTTGCATTTGTTTTAGTGTTTGTGGCTTACGCTCGTGTAGAAATTCAAGGAAATGTTTATTGATAGAAGACATGACCTTGTCTCTGAGCAACAAATCCATAAGAGCATCATATGTTTTCTCTATTTTGGATAATTCAATCCATCGTTGAAATGTAAGACGTATTTTCCCAATGAATTCTGAGAATTCAACCCCCGTCTCAGGTACCATTCTTTTAAACAACATGCGATAACCTTCCTCTGGTAACTGAAACTTCTTAATCAAGGCTGCCCTAATAACATCATAATTATCCTTGTCAGCCTCTTCAACCAAATATAGACTAGTGAGAGAATCGCCTGTTAGATTCTCAGATAATTGGTTAACATATTGCGATTTATCAACATTATGAGCCCGACAAGCACGTTCAAACCTCTGAAGCCAGAATGTTATATCATCATTGGCAGAATTGAATGTTGGTACCTTAACCTTTAAGCACGCTGCATAAAAATTCAGAAAACTTGCCCAACCACTGCATTCTTTTTCACAGCGTCCCGTTTTTATAGTGGGTGACTTGTAATGTCTATAGTTTTTGTGTTTCTTGGTCAACTGCTATCATTTTTGGAATTTCTATAAATAAATGAATGGTGAATCTGATGATATAAAATTTGTTTGTGTACATGTTAGATGTGATAGGAAGAGAGGAAAGGAAAGATGAAAAAACCTTCAATGTCTAAAAAAAAAATTAAAATAATTAAAAAAGCTATTTTTTTTTAATTTTAAAATTAAAAAAAAATTTTAAAAAATAACCAGCAAACGAAACAACTAAGGGTTCCATATCCCTTGCATCTCAATGAAAGTTTTTAACCAATAGACCAATACAAATCAAATGACGATCTTTTCGTTACAAACACCATCATCATTAGCAAAGCAACAAAACGCTCTCGTCAGCTGTGACATTCGGCCGAAATTCTAAATCTTTCCGATATTCCTAGTCCTAACCCCTTTCATTATACATTCAACTTGAAAGGCCATTTTACTTTCGTTTCCATCTCAGCCATCAAACATATTCTGAGAAACGATATCAGCACTTATAAAGACAAAAATCTTATCCCCACCGCATGGCGTCAGAATCCAATAAAATTAGAGCGAAATGGCCGCGTGTCTGATGCCGATTCATTTCGATTTAAAAAATTTACAAAAAATAAACGCGGATACACCCATCACTTTTTTAAGATCGGAAACGGAAGCTAACTTTCTTGCAAATAAAATTACAACTTAACATCCGGGGCTGAAAATCACGTGTACACAAGTCCTCATGCTAGAAACGGTGATATCCGTAAGGTGCAACATTGCGCCTCCAGCATGGAGAACATAGGTTACGTTCGGCGCAATGCTGCGCCCGGAGCGTGCTAAAGGTTAACTTTGTAAGTAAAGGGTTTACTATTACCACTAGATGCCTGATTAACATTACTCATACTTGTCAATTTCAATTTCTCTAATTCAAACTCATGTTCTCTTATTGCTTTTCTCTCTTCAGCTTCTCTGTCTAATCTTTTCTGTTCAGTTTCTCTGTCTAATCTTTTCTGTTCAGTTTCTCTGTCTAGTCTTTTTTGCTCTGCCTCAAATCTTCTTTCTTCCACCTGCATCTGCAATTTCTTTTGTTCAGCAGCAGCATCAGCAGCAGCTTCTAATATTTTTTGTTCAGCAGCAGCAGCAGCAGCTTCTAATCTTTTTTGTTCAGCAGCAGCTGCAGCTTCTAATCTTTTTTCTTCTTTTTGAAGCTTTCTCTCCTCTGCAGCAGCTTTTCTTTCCTCAGCAGCAGCTTCTAATCTTTTTTCTTCTATTTGAAGTTTTCTCTCTTCTGCCTTCAATACCATAGAGAATTGAGCAGTTGTCCATTCTTCTAATTCTTTGCCAGTCTTATCAAGGGATTTCCCTTGTGTAATAAAGTAATCTAATGTAGACATCCTGTCTTATTAAATCAGAAACCTGAAAAAGTAAATAAATTACCTTATTTCACTTTCATGGGAGACAAGTCTATACTATAGACTTAGTCTTAGTGAAAACCTTGTATGGTTATTTTGTTTATATTATAAACAAAATAACTTGAGTACCTGTGGAAAACAATATCTGTATATCCCAAACACTGTGGGAGACAAGCCTTACAAAGGTCTTGTATACTTCCTTAATGTAATCAATGATCACTTGAGTACCTGTGGAAAATAATATTTTCTATCCCAATCACTGTGGGAGACAAACCTTACAAAGGTCTTGTACACTTTCTTAGTGTAATCAATGATCATAAGTACTGGTCTGTACTATAATATAAGTGTATTCAACTATACCTCATATATCATATGTCAACTCAAGACATTACAAAGGACAAACAAGAAAAGACAATATGAAAACATTTGCAGAAATCAAATTAAATTAAATAGGAAAAATCAAAGAAAATGATCACAGAATCTGTGATGATAACTGCAATAAGATAACAAGACAAATAACGCCACAGTGTATAAATATAAATTGTGTATAGAAATCAAAAATAGAAAAGGGTAGACCAACAAATTACAAACAAATCAAAACAAACTAAAGAACAGAGGAATATTACAAAAACAACAATGAGCACAGTCTTCACAGCTAACACTAATAGCAACAGCTGTCGCAGCAAATTTTCAATCAAGAAAATTGCACCTATAGAAACGCACACATCAGACCCTCTATTACGTGGGATACTCTGTTGTGTGACACCACCCAACCAAAACAACAACCCGCAGAGTACAAACAAATATCACATATAAACATAAATAGCATAAATGCATATAATATTATCAAATAGTATGGCAATGTGATGTGTTGCAGATAGAATGTGTTGCGGAGAAGGCTCAGTTGTACTGAATAATGGTACAGTAGTATGGTACTTTATTAAATAATTAATTCTGGCCTAAATCATTAAAGTTCAACACAAACTATGGCAGTGCAGGAGAATCCACTGTTTACTGTTCCTAAGAATCACAAGTAAGACTTCTCGCTTCAGTTGCACTGTACATTTCGCAAACACTGTCAAATATATGCTCCAACACTGATGTGTAATGCTGTCTTTTCCAAACAAACTTGCTGTATAACGCTGTATGTTCTATGGCAAATGTCCAACGAAAAAAAATGTCAACAAACGCTGACCTAGTTACTGTATACGCTGGAACAGAACAGGTCAAGCTGACATCGACTGTATAGCTGTCCTACTGGTGTTGATGTGGTCAAACAAACGTTCTTGTAACTGTAAATGACTCTCAATAACAAGACTGCGAAGGCTGGACCCAGGAATCTGGCTCACCACTGTAAAAAAAGTGGAAGCCGACTGTAAAATGTCACTGCTGTGTTAATTGATACCAGGCATGCTCCAGTCTACCCAGCGGTACTGTAAATGGGTAACTCACTCTAGTCCTGAGTTAGGGAAGGCAAAGGCAGCTGTAAGAAGTAGTTTCCCTCTGAGGCTCCAGGAGGAGCAGGCCCTTAACTTGGTCAATTCAACCGACGCAGGATGGTGTAAATATGGAGTGAGAGTGTAGAGTGTTATAAATGCGAATGATGGACTGTTCGTATCTTGACCAATCTAAAGCACTCATTCACTCATGTCTATAAGGCACCAATGCAGACTGCTGGAATCTTTTCATACAGTTTATTCAGACGCACATACTGGGACAGAACGAATAGATCATAAGTACATGTTGACACATCAATCTTCAGGCATGAATAGTAGATCCCATGTCATGGAACATTCAAATATAATGGGTGGTACAAAACAGCATTCAATGTTGTTATACATTATGGCCGCATCCCCTATCTGACTGAACGCATCAGTAAAGGCGGATCGGTAAACAACTGAAGAGTTCGATGGACGAACCTTCTTTCCCTTGCTAAGTTCTTAGGTTGCTTATGTTCAATGTTTATATCATACTGTGAAACCACGATAATGGGTTTTCATATAAATGAGATCTCCATGCCACTGTCCGAATAGTAAGATACACGACCCGTTCTCTGGACAGTGATCTATAATGATGACAGGAATACAAAAAATGGCCTCCTTCCCTGAGCTTTCGCTCACTCGCCCAGCAGAAGAATAATCATCAGCCAAAGTTGATTCAAAACTTGAATAAGTATAACTTTCCAGAGTTACCATACAGTCCCTTTGTCAGAAGGTTACTTCATGAAGACATAAGCGCTGATGGAACCTGTCATCTACAACAATATCTAGTTAAACGACCAACGATGCACGAAAATACGTTGCTTCATCTAGGTCTAACCATAAGGAGATCGTCAAAAGGGAGTGGATTTACCTTGAGTCCGAATAGTACATAATACAGTACATGAGGAGAGTCTCTAACACTATAATCTTGTAGAAACACAATCTCCTACTGAAGAAATCACTTCATAAATCATTTTCCACTCTAGAAAGGACCAACCCTGGAAATGCGTGACCAGCCATTGTAGGCGGCAATATCGGAACTCATCACGACTCGTCTAGACAACCAATACCTCCGCTAGAGCGGCATAAAGAATATAGTCCTGCCTACCCATACAAAATATACAATATAGGACTGAATTTACTTGCACTAATAATATGTAATACATATGAATTCAGGCCATAAACATTCTAAGAATGATCAATCTATTTTCTGGCTATGACAAATGATGAATGCCAAAATATAAGTATTCTTACGCCCGATCAATATCAAGGGAGATTATCCATATAATCAAACGTATGAATCAAACATGGATTATCTGGCTTTACAAAAGAAAGCATTTTCGTACCCAATTAAATACAACAATATATTTTCCATATTAAATAGACATATCGTACATTTGTAATCTGTGCATTCAAAAATATGTATGCAACAGTAACCCTTTGATCTTCAGATACAGGGGAACTCGGACGCCGGTTTTGCATTAGAAACTCCGTTAGCAGGACGACATCTTTTGATGCCGGGCAAAGCAGCGATTGACGAGGAAAATGGTGGCCGCCAGAGAACTTTTTATCTGGCTCACAGTTTCTCAATCCTATGGTTCGCACGTCAATGCGAAATTAACACCATTAGGGATCTGAGAGCAAATGAATGGATATAAGCAGTGGTCTTTTAAATTCAGTTATCAGAGTCGCTCAGAAATTCTTGGAGATTCTGAACACGACAGACTAGAACCATTCTTCGCTAAATGTGTTAAATTGTCCCGTGGGGATTTCATTTTCTGATTTGTGGTAATAGAAATTGTGCTTAAGTGTTAAAATGTGTTAGGTTTACCATTTTTATTGACTATAATTCCCTAGCGTTTAAAACTAATGAAATAACCTAACACATAGATATTTCTTGCCAGTCGTTCAGAGTAATGTAATTTCAAACACCCCATTTTTCTTACACAAGAAGATATGGCTTAGCTGACTGAGATTATTAAGCGTGACGGATGAGTGACAAAATAGAATTCACTTTATATTTCACTGTGTGAAATTAAATAAGTGACTAGAGTTAATGTTATGTAACAAAACAATAGACGCAGACAAATAGCTAGTAGTGACAGGCGATTTTTGTTAAAGTGCACGTAGGGTTAAAGTAAATAATAATTGACTTTGTGCGCTGTGCATTTTCTCACGGGCAATAACGGGGGAGGGCACATACCCTTTTTTCCCGACATGCCATAGCGGAAACTTACGGGTGGATAGGATAGTAGCAGTTTTTTTAAAATGTTCTTTTCTTCCTTATCTAGCACCTGATCAAACACCAGCGGCCAGTGGTTTAACATTACCAGTACCATTATTATTATTTTAGGTCTTTGATTTTTGGACTAGTTCGGTCCTCTTTCTTCATTCAGTGAAGGATTAATGGTGTCTTCTTCGTGGCTACCAGTCCCAAGTTCCTTCGTGAACCGGTTGGGCCCAAGAGACCAATAAACATTAAGATTAAAAATCGTAACTGGAATGTACATTACCCAGAATTATTTATCCAATTTTTCCAGCCCACTGGGCATACAAAATAACATATATTCCTGAAGTTTGACAGCCGTAACAACGGAGTGATCCAGAAAACTATGCTATTTCAAAATCAGCACTCACCACAAGAGCCAGCCGATAGGATTTACCATCACCATCAGTTTTACCTATTGTAACATTTGTCTTAGCAACCAGATGCTTAACAATACAGGAATTACTTTTCTCCTTTTGCAACTGTGAACGTCCCGAGCACGTCTTCCTTCAGTAACTATTTGCGGTGACTTGATTCATCCAGGAAAAATTAAACCACCAAATTTGGCGTCCACCTTGTAATTATTATTCAATATATAGGCTGGACTAAGGCCATATTTGGGCAACCCACCTGACCGTATAGGTTCAGTCTATTGTAATTTTTCAAGGGATACCAACACCATGATTAGGTAAGCAAGAGTGTTTGTGGCCACATATGACAGAGTGAGAGATAGAGAGAGTGAATATTTTCTTTTGTTACAATCATTGTACTAACTTCTCTTTTTTTTATTTCGCTAAACTGAGTACTTTACTGAGTAGTAATTTAGTGGGGAACTTGTTCTTCATAGTCTGTTCTGTAACGTAGTGCTTATCTTTGACCTTTGGGTTATTAACCTCTTTTGGGATCTTTTCTCAACGAGGGGAGGGCACTTATTCGGTTATTTTCATATATCTGTAAATATGATTTTATTGATTTCTCTATATGTTTGATGTTGTAAAAAATTTAATGATAATAAACAACAAACAGAACTTAAATGTGTGCATTGGTCAGACCCATACCCAATTAACGAATGTTTTTTTCACGTTTTGTGTGTCTTGTTGTCACATAATTGTGTATGGGTGTGTTTAGTTAAACTTATCTTTATAGAGATAGGGGGTTGGAAGAGTGTCTTACACTACAATATAGTAGTATAGATAGGCTGGACTAGAGAAACTATTTAGTCCAGAGACAACTTTTTCTCCTTAACTATTCACTCGTGAAATCTATTTCTACACCTTTATTCTCACCTATTTACCACTATCACCTCTGCTCAGACGGGACCATAAATATCTTCTAACCTATCTAAAAATATATGACACAATTCATGGCTTTAATTCTAGCTTGCAATCTTTTATACACATCCGTTTTCAATTCTGTTTTAATTTGCATGTTTTCTAAAGAAACAACTTGGGATGAAAATGTTTACCATTCTCTGATTTTTTAATTCTGGTTTGGATACTTTTACTGACATTTTTACAATTTCATTTTTATTTACTAATCATGTTTTTCTTTCAGGACACAACTGGGGAACAAAGTGTGGCCAACTACATAAAGGAAAGCAAGATCCCTATTCCGTTTCTATTCATGCTTATCACACAGTTTATGTTTATCTTAATTGATCGAGCCATCTTCCTCAAAAAGTTTGTCCTGGGCAAATTTATCCTCCAGATTTTACTTGTAATTCTCATTCACGTCTGGATGTTCTTCATTCTCCCAGCCATCACCAGGAGGTAGGTATTCATTTTTCAGTTTACAGATTAGGGCTGAGCATTTGATTGGCTAAGCAGTTAGAGCACTTTCCTCTCACGACAAAGTTTCCGGGTGCCAGGATCTAAACCTGTAGTGTCATGCTCCAGTCTACCCAGCTGTAAATGTGTACCTGACTGTTCAAGAGCTAGACGAGGCAAAAACATTGAGGAAGCAAACTGGCCACCCCCACCCCCCCTCATAAAAATGTTTGGTGAGATCTTTAACACTTCACTGCCCTATGACAGTATCTGCTGTAGGACTACATTTTTTTCTGGCAAGGGTTGCCAGATTTTTCAGAAAGTTCCAGCACAGCTGACAGCAAAAAAGAAAGGAGATACACACAGACTCACACTTTGTTTTTATGCTGCATAAGGAGCATAGAGCTACTGTTATGGTTGCCACCTTGCAAGAAGCAAGGGTCATTGAACAATGAATATCACATCTTGGTATTACAACAGTCACATGTCAGTCTTACAATAGTCACATCTCGACCTTACAGTAAATCAAATTTCTGCATTACAATAAATCAGATCTTAGCCTTACAATATCCACATCTCGATCTTACAATAGCCACATCTCTGTCTTACAATAGCCACATCTCTGCCTTACAATAGTCACATCTCTGCCTTAAATTGTCACATCTCTGCCTTACAATAGTCACATCTCTGCCTTACAATAGTCACATCTTGACCTTACAGTAAATCATAATTGTGCATTACAATAAATCAAATCTTAGCCTTACAATAGTCACATCTCTGCCTTACATTAGTCACATCTCTGCCTTACAGTAGTCACATCTCTGCCTTACAATTGTCACATCTCTACCTTACAATTGTCACATCTCAATCTTACAATAGTCACATCTCTGCCTTACAATAGTCACATCTCTGCCTTACAATAGCCACATCTCTGCCTTACAATAGTCACATCTCAATCTTACAATAGTCACATCTCTGCCTTACAGTAGTCACATCTCTGCCTTACAATAGTCACATCTCTGCCTTACAATAGCCACATCTCTGCCTTACAGTAGTCACATCTCGGCTTTACAGTAGTCACATCTCTGCCTTACAATAGTCACATCTCTGCCTTACAATAGTCACATCTCTGCCTTACAATAGCCACATCTCTGCCTTACAATAGTCACATCTCAATCTTACAATAGCCACATCTCTGCCTTACAGTAGTCACATCTCTGCCTTACAATAGTCACATCTCTACCTTACAATAGCCACATCTCTGCCTTACAGTAGTCACATCTCGGCTTTACAGTAGTCACATCTCGGCTTTACAATAATCACATCTCAATCTTACAATAGTCACATCTCTGCCTTACAATAATCACATCTCTGCATTACAATAGTCACGTCTTTGCCTTACAATAGTCACATCTCTGCCTTACATTAGTCACATCTCTGCCTTTCAATAGCCACATCTCTATCTTACAATAGTGAAATCTCTGCCTTGCAGTAGTCACATTTTGGCTTTACAGTAGTCACATATCAATCTTACAATAGTCACATCTCTGCCTTACAATAGTCACATCTCTGCCTTACAATAGTCACATCTATGCCTTACAATAATCACATCTCTGCCTTACAGTAGTCACATCTTGACCTTACAGTAAATCATATTTGTGCATTACAGTAAATCAAATCTTAGCTGTATAATATTCACATCTCAATCTTGCAATAGTCACATCTCTGCCTTACAATAATCACATCTTGACCTTACAGTAAATCATATTTGTGCATTACAATAAATCAGATCTTAGCTGTATAATATTCACATCTAAATCTTACAATAGTCACATCTCTGCCTTACAATAGTCACATCTCAACCTTACAAAAGTAACATCTTGACCTTGCAATAATCACATCTCGGCCTTACAATAATCACATCTCGGCCTTACAGTAGTCACATCTCTGCCTTACAATAGTCACATTTCTGCCTTACAATAGTCACATCTCAGCCTTATAACAATCACATCTCGACCTTACAACAGTCACATCTCGGCCTTACAATAGTCACATGTCAGCCATACAACATTCACATCTCAGCCTTACAACAGTCACATCTTGACCTTACAACAGTCACATCTCAGCCTTACAATAGTCACTTCTCAGCCTTATAACAGTCACTTCTCTGGCTTACAGTAGTCACATCATGGCCTTACAATAATCACGTCTTGGCCTTAAACAGTCACATGTCGACCTTACAACAGTCACATCTCAGCCTTACAATAGTCACTTCTCAGCCTTATAACAGTCACTTCTCTGGCTTACAGTAGTCACATCATGGCCTTACAACAATCACATCTTTGCCTTACAAGTCACTTCTCAGGCTTACAACTGTCACTTCTCAGTCTTACAAGGCACTTCTCAGCCTTACAACAGTCACTTCTCAGCCTTACAAGTCACTTCTCAGACTTACAACTGTCACTTCTCAGGCTTACAACTGTCACTTCTCAGTCTTACAAGGCACGTATCAGCCTTACAAGTCACTTCTCAGTCTTACAAGTCACTTCTCAGGCTTACAACAGTCACTTCTCAGCCTTACAAGTCACTTCTCAGTCTTACAACTGTCACTTCTCAGTCTTACAAGGCACTTCTTAGGCTTACAACAGTCACTTCTCAGTCTTACAACAGTCACTTCTCAGTCTTACAAGTCACATCTCAGCCTAACAAGTCACTTCTCAGTCTTACAAGTCACTTCTCAAGCTTACAACAGCCACTTCTCAGTCTTACAAGTCACATCTCAGCCTTACAAGTCACTTCTCAGTCTTACAAGTCACTTCTCAGCCTTACAATAAATCCCTACAAGTCACTTCTCAGCCTTACAATAAATCACATCTCAGTCTTACGACACTTACATCTTGCCCCCACAGCATTCACTTTGCAGCCTTACCTCAGTCACTACTCAACCTTACAATATTCACATGTCAGCCTTACAATATGTCCCCCAATTATAACCCACATGGGGTTGAACCAGATATTCCATACAAAAGACAAACACCAGTTTTACTGTGCATGGACACACAAAAATCAAATCAAAAGAACAAATACAAATGGGAGAGGTAGTCAAGAACAAAAAGACATGGAAAGGTAAGTGGTTGAATAGTCAAGAGCAAGTCAAGATGGGAGAGGTAGCTGGTGAAAAGTAGTCAAAAGCAAAGCAAGATGGAAAGGTAACTGGATAGAGGTTTTCAAGAACAAAGAGATATTGAGGAAGAAATACTTGCAAAAAGATCCACAGTGACACAGAATGCTGAGGAAGAAGGTTACTGTAGTCAAATTTTTGTTAATTGTTTTATGTACTTTATAGCTCAAAATGTTTTTAACCTAACCTAAGCAACAACAACAAATCAATAATCTTTCAATTGCATTGTCTTGTCATCTGGTCAGGAGCTTCTTTCACAACGGGGCAGCTCAGATTGGGTACCTTGTTAAGTGCATCTACTTTGCCCTGTCTGCTCACCAGATACGGTGTGGTTACCCTAACCGTATTCTTGGCAACTTCCTCACCAAGAAATATAGTTTTGCTAATCTTATGCTTTTCAAGGGGTAAGTATTAAGGTTGGCAACTTCTTATCAAGAAATTTAGTTTTGCTAACCTTATGTTGTACAAGGGTGTAGTATTAAGGTTGGCAACTTTCTTATCAAGAAATATGGTTTTACTAATCCTATTTTAACTAATCTTATTATACACATGGGGTAAGTATTAGGGCTAGCAAATTCCTCACTAATAAGCATGATTAATAATCTTATTTTAACTAATCTTATTTTAACACATCTTATGTTAACTAATCTTATTTTAACTAATATTATTTTAACCCTACTTATGTTAATTAATCTTATTTTAACTATTCTTATGTTAACTAAAGTCTTGACATATGGATGCGAGTCATGGGCAATGACTACAACCCACAAAAGCCAGATCCAAACCTCAGAAATGAGGTATCTGAGGAAGGTGGTTGAAGTAACAAGAAGAGACATGGTCCGCAACCAGACGATACGTCAAGGCCTAAAATCCCACCCGCTGCAGACCCAAATAGAACAGTCCCAACTAAGATGGTTTGGCCATGTCTGCAGAATGGGAGAAGATCGGCTACCACAACAAGCATGGGAAACAAAGAGCCAGGGATCCAGACCTCCAGGACGACCCAGAGTCCGCTGGGAGGACAACATTAGACAATCTTTGAAGGACCGAGGACTAGAATGGAACCAGGCCAGGAAGAAGACAGCTGATAGAATAGTCTGGCGCTCTCTCTTCCAAACCTCTACACCTCACGGTAGAAGTGTCACGAAATGGTTTTAGGACTAGAGACTGTCTACATATAGTGACAAGACAATAGTAAGAAGGAAGACTGAAAAGATAGATTTAGAAGAAATGATAGTGAAATGTGAACAGTTGACACTATTGGCTCCGAGGTTAAGAACCGAGGTTGATTCTTTCCTCGCCACTTCGGACGTCTTATGTGCTATAGTTGTCAACGACCTCTAGCTACCCTAAGGGGATAAGGTTATATCAAGATTCACAAACACCAAGATACAGACAACATATAGCTACTGTACTTAAATGAAATGACTGATGCCAGCTACAATTTATACAAGTTTATTATACACCTATAAACAAATAATCTCATACATGTCAAAGAACAAAATGCAGTGTAAGCACTCCTGAAAACAAAAACAGATTCAGGAAAAATTTCAAATGTTGAACATCAAAACCCAACCCGTCACCCACAAGTTTCACCTGTATGGAGAGAGAAGGTAAGATTAAAATGAAATAACTACACTGCACTGGGTGGGATCTCGGATGTCGAGTCTCCACTTCCAACTAGCTCTTCTAAATTCTAACTCTAACTCTAAGTCCACTGATAGCTGGAACGACTACGAAGTGTCTACAACAACTCTGCACAGACTTCGGTTCTACACAGCCTATCCTGGAATCTCCTGAACACAACTAACTGCACCTCTAAAATTCAGCAGCGGTCCTCTGCTATGATTCACCAAAACTATCAGTTCTGCCTATCTGTGCTGACTTCAGTAGAGAGAATGTTTACCCTCTCTCTCTCCCTGAACTCTGGAATTGATGACTAAGGTTTAACAGAACCCCACTGGATTCTAGACTGGAACTGTAGCTGGCTTCTCCCACCACTCTGAATTTACCTGCCCGATTACCTATGACTGGGCGATGGGCTTTTCGGCGTTATTATGGCCGTGAAGAAGCGAACATAAAATTACCACAACGCTGGCAGCATGCCAAATCTGCGTGTGTAACGAGCGTCAGAGCTCAGGATTTATCCATAAAAATCCTAGTCGCTGGAAAATGTCTTCCCCTGCCAGGGAAAAACGTCTTTTCTTTCTCTCCTTCCACCACTGGCAATTAACGCGAGACTTTGGGTGTCTGCGAATGCCACCACTGTGCCGTGGGAGAAATTTTGTAGTATCAAAATTCTGCTCTTCCCCACAAAAGCCGGTACCTGCTGTTTAGACAAAAGCAAAAACAACAGCTAAACAAAACGTTAATACTCTATTTCAAATAACAAATAACTCCCTTACTCTTCAACCCGTAACTCCCCACTCTTCTCTCTCTCCGAGTCAAAATAAACATCACCCGGTAATACAACACCGCAGACCGTCTGACCCAGGTTCTGCCTGACTAACTACGAGCAACAACAATATTTTCACTGGCCCGTCTGGGCAGACGTACTGTGGCCTACTTCTTACGCTGACACTACATGCAGCAAATTATTAACACAAAAAATACTCTATCTCTAGGAATTCCTAAACTTCCCGTCAATAATAGTAATCACATTCAAAATGTAATACAAAATAATTCCCTTTAAAATTACTTCTCCCATCTTCTGAATTCACGGAACAATAATGCACAATCAATAACATATAACCCTGTTAGATGCTAGCATATATATGCCGTCAAAAGTTATACATAATGGTTATCAATTAAATCTCAGTAGTTACAAACACATGGTTACAGTTTTATGACTACGTGCTTCTCTCCCCCTCGTCCCTCTGAACATCGTATCAATAAATATACCGTAACCAACGCGCCCACGTGCTTTACAAATTCCACCTCTTCTCCCCTCGTCCACCTATAGAAGTGTACTATAATATAAATAACTTGCAGCATTACATTCTCAATAAAATCACAAATACACAGACTCCCGCTACTCTGTAATTAAATATGATCCGCAGATGCGGGTTTCTCTCCCGACCTACTTTGCAATAAATACAAAGCACGTCCGTGGCATCTAACTTTCAAACCATCTTAAATAACGTTATTCCTGCAGTAAGGAATTAAATGGACCTATAAAGTTTCAAGTCTATCACTAAGATCGTATTTGATGGCTCTAGCGATGAGAATTAACATTAAACTTAAACTGCCCAAAGAAACTTAAATGATCGGCTAGGACTAGAAAAATTAAATAAAGTCCTCACGCAAAAATTCATGCTTACCAAATCTCGAATGTCCAGCTGAAAGGCAATCGACAATTTGCTTCTGGCACCCGGCTTGGCAATTTACATTAAAAGAGAACGAAAATATGAAATGCGAGCCTATTTATTATCAAGACCCCCACGCGCCGACTTCATGACGTCATATGCGCGGCGTGGTTCTAAACCAATGGGAGCTCTGCATTTCAACTGCAGTTAGCTCTCAGCCAATCAGAACCTTAGATCATTCTGATGCAACCAGTTTCTGCTAGACAAAGAACCGGGAATTAGTCCTAGCCCTATACTGCGGAAATGAAGCAAAAATGGCCGCAAATAATTTAACTCCCGAAAATGCGTCTATGAGCACGCAATATCTTTAACAAGACTACACTGGTGCAAATCCTGATCTAGAATCTAAAATCTTAATCTAGAATAATACTGCACCAATCTTCCTACACCCATACTCTAAACACATAAAGAAGAACCATAAAGCAGATGAGATCAAACTCTATCGTGATCTCATCTTGAAAAAACGTAAATAATAGAAGGAGAAGAAACATGGAGAAGGATTTTTTTTCTGAAATCCCTCCAAAAATGCAAGGGGAAAAAGACATGGGCCATTTGAAAGACAGAATCTCAGTACTTTCGTCACAAGAAGGGGAACGACTAAGTAAGTAAGTAAGTTATATTAACTAATCTTATTTTAACTAATATTTTAACTCTTCTTATGTTAATTAATCTTATTTTAACTATTCTTATGTTAACTAATCTTATTTTACACATGGGGTAAGGATTAGGCTAGCATCTTCCTCACCAGTGAACATTGTTTACTAATCTTATTTTACACAAGGGTTAAATATTAGAGCTGGCAACCAAGAAACCAAGAAATATCATTTATTAATCTTATTTTGCACAAGGGGTTGGTATTAGTTTAGAGGAGCTTTGATTGACTGGGAAATATGTGGAGATCAAAAGAAATCAAGTCCAACACAAAAATCAGAATCTTTAATTTAAATGTCAAGTCACAACCAATTGCATGGTTCTAAAAGGACAAAAACAGCAACCAAAAAGCTAGACTTTCCTAAAATGGGTGCTTGCTTAGAATTGAAGGGGTATAACAAGATCCTAATGACAAGTACTAATTGAACAACAGATGAGAAGAGGTGTGCTGGAGATGGATAGGACACACATTGTATGGAAACTTGTTGATCTTTTTGTAGCAATGCAAGGTGGTCCTGGAGGAGGAACCTGTCCTGTTACCAGGCGTATCAACTGAATGGCAGATGGTTGAACTGCCTCTAGATATGGAGGTTAGCTATGAATTCTGAATTATCAGCCATGGACCAAAACAGGTTGTTGTCACTGATTTCAAGTGGGAAAGTTGTGAGGGTCAGCTGTCTGTATAAAATCACCTCTGAAGCTTTATGACGTGACAACCAGCAAAATAGGGGCACTTTAACTTCTTTTCCCACTGCCTTGTGGGTTAGACTTTTTAGTCAATGGCTTTCGAGAATAATAGGACACAAACAGTTGGAAAGCAGTGGGGAAACTACAGTCGTATTTTATCCCTTGTACAATCATGAATCAAATCAACTTTCTTGCAAAAGACAATGACATCGGGGGGAGGGGGGGGGGGTGTTCCAGAGAAACCAACTCGCCCGGTAGGAAACATCATATGCTACAGCTGATACCCAACTGCCATCAAGTTACTGTCAGCAAAATTAGAATTAAAGATAGCTTAACAATAAGAACTTGGAATGTCAGGATACTAATGCAGAATGGAAAATTTGATAACATCAAGAATGAAATGAAAAACATGAATGTAAATTTATTAGGACTGTATGGAATGTAATATACCAGTGTTATGATTAAAATTCATAACGATTATGTAGGTATTATAATAAGCTCTACAGGGCTCCTTTTCTGATAATTTTATACGGAATTACTCACTAATAAAGGAAGTGACGTCATACCAATATGGTGTATAAGGAGACATGAATTTTGAAGCAGAGGGGGGGGGGGGGGAATCATCTGCTAGAAGAGATGCGGCTTGTGTATTAATGTGAGCGGACGTATTTGTATGAGCTACTGCAGTCTATTGTGTTTTTCCTGCATTGTATCATCACTAGGGCATCAAGATACTATGTTGAGGTGTCCCTAGTTTATTCTAGTCAGGAAGTATATATATTAACGAAGATGTCAAGTGTATGATGAGATTAAATATTGTATGAATGCTAGGACAGCATTTGATAGTGAACTGATGACTTCTGGAAGACTGCATATTACTTCATTTGCCATTGGGCTCATAATTTTGTGATGGAGCTATGTCACAAGTGAAATAAAACTGTACATCGTCATCTGTTCAAGAAGTGTTTTTCAGCTCACTGACTTTATCGTGATTACGTGTCTGTTGTATGCCCCTAGTTTGTACTTTGGCCACGGATACTTCTCCGGACATTAAATATTATAGACGGCACGCATCAACCAGAACAGGTGAAATATATTCTGACAACTACAAAATAGTTTATTCTGGTACTATCTATGGTTCATAATAAAGAACAGAGGAGAATTTGTGGTGGTGTTCCCCATGGTTCATAAGACAGAATAGAGAAAAGTCCACACAGTGGTGTTCCTTGCGGTTCATAACAAAGACGAGAAAAGTTCAGTGTGGTGGTCCACATTGTTTTTAACAATGAACAGAGAAAAGTTCAGACTAGAGTTCCCAATAGTTCATAACATAAAACAGAGAAAAGTCCACATTGGAGTTCCGCATGGTTCATAACATAGAACAGAGAAAGGTTCAGGGTGGAATTTCCCATGGCTCATAACAAAGAACAGAGAATAGTACAGACTAGAGCTCCCACATTGTTCATAACAAAGAAAAGTCCAAGGCGGAGTTCCCCATGGTTCATAACAAAGAACAGAGCAAAGTTCACCAGACTAGAGTTCTGAATGGTTCATAACTTACTTACTTACTTAGTCGTTCCCCTTCTACCGTGAGGTGTAGAGGTTTGGAAGAGAGAGCGCCAGACCATTCTATCAGCTGTCTTCTTCCTGGCCTGGTTCCATTCTAGTCCTCGGTCCTTCAAAGATTGTCTAATGTTGTCCTCCCAGCGGACTCTGGGTCGTCCTGGAGGTCTGGATCCCTGGCTCTTTGTTTCCCTGCTTGTCGTGGTAGCCGATCTTCTCCCATTCTGCAGACATGGCCAAACCATCTTAGTTGGGACTGTTCTATTTGGGTCTGCAGCGGATGGGATTTTAGGCCTTGACGGATCGTCTGGTTGCGGACCATGTCTCTTCTTGTTACTTCAACCACTTTCCTCAGATACCTCATTTCTGAGGTTTGGATCTGGCTTTTGTGGGTTGTAGTCATTGCCCACGACTCGCATCCATATGTCAAGACTGGGACATAGGTGGAGCAGTATACAGCCATCTTCGTTTTCTTACCAACCTCTTTCTTGCTGAGGAATCCACGATTTATGGCCTGAAAAAGTCTCCCAGCCGCTGCTTTTCGAGTGGCCAACTCTTCTTTGATGCCTCCCTTTCGGTCTATAATAGCTCCGAGATATTTAAAGTGGTCGACCTGCTCCAGGACCTGTTCTCCCAACTTAATCTGATGTTTTCTTTCTTCTCGTGATATCACCATAGATTTTGTTTTAGAGCTGCTTATGACCATCCCTCTCTTCTCCAGCTCTTCCTTCCAGACTTGCAGGTTGGATTGGAGATGTGCCTCTGATTTAGCAATCAGGGCAACATCATCAGCAAATGCCAGCTCCGAAATATAGACCTGTCTCATCTTCCAGTACCCCACTGAATACTTTCTTGATGACATCGTCCATAAGGAGTATGAAGAGGTAAGGTGATAGGATATCACCTTGTCTTACACCAGTGGTGGTCCTGAACTCTTCTGACTTATGGTTTGCTGTCCTCACATAATTTCTGCAAGACTTGTAGAAGCTCTGTATAGCATGAATCAGAGGTGCTGGAATATTCTTCCTTGCCAAACAGTCCCAAAGTTTGCTCCAGGGGACCCTGTCAAAACGCCTTTTCCAGATCTATGAAACAAAGATGGATCTCACTCTTATACTCAAGGGCCTTTTCACTCAGCTGTCTGAGTGTGAAGATTAGGTCTTGAGTACTTCGGTTTGCTCGGAATCCGCACTGGACCTCATCCAATTGTGGCTCAGCTAGGCGTCGGAGTCTCTGCTCTAGGATTCTAGAGTAGATTTTACCAGGGACACTGAGAAGGGATATGCCTCTATGGTTTCCACATTGTCGATTGTCACCCTTTTTGAAAATTGGTGTTATGATGGCAATCTCCCAATCCTTTGGTATGGTCTTGTTGCACCATGCTGCCTGTAGGACCTTTAAGAGTAATAGGTCGCCTGATGCTCCCATGTACTTAACCATTTCTGGTGTTATACCATCATGCCCTGCTGCTTTGCCCATCTTGATTTTCTCTAGTGCTGCCCTCAGTTCTTCCATCTTTATGTCATCGTCACCATCATTGGTTTTCTCTTCTGTGCTAGTGGTTACCATTTCTGATGCTTCCCCATGCTCACCATCCAGGAGTTCTGAGAAATATTCTTTCCATCTTTCCATTCTTCCTTCGGGGCAGTAAGCAATTTGCCTTGCTTGTCCTTTATAAATTTGAGAGGGCATTGTTTTTCTTTTCTCATGTTCTTTAGGGTCTTATAGAACAATTTCTGGTTTTCTTGTGCATCTTTTTCTAGCTTTTCTCCAAATTCTTCCCAGGACTTCTGTTTTGCTGCTAGCACTTTGTTCTTTGCTTCTGTTCTGAGTGTCACATATTCTCTATATTTTTCCATTTGTCCTATTGTGTTTTTAGCTCCTAAGTATTGTTTCCATGCCATTTTCTTCTCTCTTATTTTCTCTTTGACTTCCTCTGTCCACCAAGGTGTCCTCTTTCTCTGGTTCCCAAGCCGGACTTCACCGCATGCTTCTGCAGCAGCTGTCTTTATGATATCCTTGAATTTATTCCAGAGGGTTTCTAAGTCATCAGGTCGTTCTTCTGTGTTGCTCACTGCTGTAGCAATAAGCCCCTGATATCTGGTCTTAATTTCTGGCTCTCTCAGCTTGTAGGTCCTAATGCTCATTTCTCCTGCTCGTTTACTTGGTTTCTTGCGTGATGTTGGGCAGTTCCTAGGCTGAGCAACTCTTTCAGTTGTTCGTTTGATTGTTAGCAGGTAGTGATCACTTCCAATCTCTGGCCCCCTCCAGACTCTTGCATCTCGGACATATCTGAATGAGCTTCTCCGAACAATGGCATAGTCGATCACTGACTTCTCATTCTTGGTTGGTTCACATCTAGTGTATGCATGTATGCGCTTATGGGGAACTTTGTGTTTGTAATGATCAGATTCTGCTCACTGCAGAATCTAAGGAGTCGCTTTCCATTGTCATTGAGAGTATCTTCTCCATATCTTCCGATAACTCCACCCCATCTAGCATGGTCATTTCCAACTCTGGCATTAAAATCTCCGAGCATAATAACTTCATCTAGGCAGTCATCCACTGTCCTTTGAAGCAGCTTGAAGAATTCCTCCTTGACCTCTGCTCTCTCATCCTCATTTGGCCCATACACTATGACCAGGTTGACTATTGTTTCTCCTTCTTTTAGTTTTACAACCATAATGCGCTCCGAGACAAAGTTCCATCCCTTGATACTATCTTTTTGATTTTGGGCCACAATGCAACCCACGCCCCCTTTAGCTCTTTCAGATATGGGTACACCACTGTAGAGCAACGTGTTGCCATTGAGATCCATGACTCCTTGTCCTTTTTTCTTCGTTTCCGTTATAGCCAGGATTTCTAGTTTTGCTTTCCTCATCTCTTCCACCAGCTCCTCTTCCTTCCCATTTAATACTTCTTGTGTTCCAAGTTCCATAAGTCGTAGTCCGTAGTCCGTTCCAGTTCGTCGCCTTTAGAATCAGTCCGGTTTTCTCTCTTGTAGTTCGCGTAATCATGATTTAAAGCAAACAGGTGATTGGCCTGTTGTGCCTTTGCATGGTGGAGGGGCTGCCTCCTTACGGCCTCCATGCAGGCCGCCCTCCTCCTTTTTCATCCGGGCTTGGGACCGGCATTGGCGGAGTTATGGTTCATAACAAAGAATAAAAGTCCAGGGTGGAGTTCCCTATGATTCATAACAAAGAATAGAAAAAAGTCCACCAGACTAGGGTCCCCCATGGTTCATAACAAAGAATAGAAAAAAATCTCCGGTGGATTTCCCCATGGTTTATAACACAGAACAGAGAAAAGTCCTGGATGAAGTTCCCCATGGTTCATAACTAAGTTATTGTTATTCAATCATCATCAATACCCTTTAGCTCCCCAAGGAGCATAGGCCTTCAACAAACATATGGGGTAATCAGCACCATGCCCAACCCTCCTTAGTCTCTTTTTACGACATGCATGGTAGGGTACAGTGTTACTATTTTTTGCTCCCCTTTATTGTTATTGTTGATCATAATTGACATCACTGCACACCGGGCAAACCCATTGGTGCTCAGTCTCCCTCAACAAATGTTTGAGTGCATGAATGCTAATTGTTCCTTAGCATGCTGGCATGATGGATGCATCCTCTTATATGTCCATCCCTGCCGGTCTAACTTTGATGCCAATTTCCTCTTAACAAAGAATAGAGAAAAGTCCAGGCAGGAGTTCCCCTTGGCTCATTACAATGACTAGATAAAAAGTCATGGGGGTTTTCTGCATGGTTTATCACAAAGAATAGAGAAGAATCCAGTGGGGAACTGCTGAAAGAAAGTAATCCTATATATAAAATCCCAGCTTTTTCTGTCAGTGAGTAATGCTAAGGGATGCAACTTTGGTTGAAAGTTAGACATTAATTGTATTGTTTCCCTTATATGTACTCTCTCAAAAATAGTAACACTTACCAAAGAAGAATGCGCAAATGATGGTGTGCACAAAAATATTTATAGAATGTGTGATCCCGTATACACACATTGGGATCCTCACTGCTGTTACATAGTTTGTGTACTGTGGTGATGCACAGTGGTTTTTTAAAATACTTTTGAATAAGTAAAATTGCCGTTAGGTATTGGTGCTTTTGAATTTAATTCCCGTCTTATGACGGTCTTTTACACTAGTAATATATATGACTGACTATATTTAGCATGTTATCTCAGAAACTTTGAAGAATCATCTGGCCATGGCTCAGTTGTTGGCTCTTCTATCAAAATGTTTAATAGTAGCCTAATTTTGCTGATATCTTTGCTTGTATTACTGTGAGTATGCACAAACGCGAACAAAGTGGAGAGTTTTCAAGTGGTGATATCATTGTTTTCTGGACCTTTATATTGATTTCTGTCTCCATTATTTTATGAATATAATGTCTGCTGTATAGGAAGATGATGTTTATTTTATGTATTTATTTGTTGACAAGCAAGTATACCAATTGAAACAATCATGGGGGAAAAAAATTAAAGCCAGCATCTTAACATTTCAGCATATTCAGCCCATTTAGAAGTCCGAGTATCTTACTTGGAACTTATTTTGTTCATTCTGAACAAAGTTATTTTAAATATTTGTAAAATTTTGAATAATAATTTTAATTTGTGCAAACCTCTTTTCAAGGGATTTAATTTTGTTCTCCCTTTTCCAAGGGAAACAATGAATCCACCATAACGTCAATAAATATATGTAATTATATGACATTTTACCAGTACTTTTTTCCGCTTAGTATTTTAATATATAAGTATGTAATTATGTTTTTTTAATGCAGTTAAAAAAAAAACATAATGCGAATGATTCTTACGTGCCACACCTCGTAGATGAAAAACCTGTACTAAAAATCAAAAACCCTGTGCAAAGATCCGCAAAAGCTGTACAAAGACTGAAAAAAACATATCAAAAGCAGTGTTGCCACAGCTGGGCAGTGTTGCCACAGCTGAGCAGTGTTGCCACAGCTGGGTATTTCTTACTAGACCCTGCGTTTTTTGGCTTCCGTCTGGGTATCTGGGCATTTTTTCCAAATCTGCATTAATCTGGGTATATTTGACAATTGACATTTACAATGTATGTATATTCTGTGCACTGAGCATTATACATTATATTTATATTATAATTAAATGTAAAACATTATGTGCTATATATTTTTATTCCACTTAAATTTAATTCTTGTTTTAACCACATCAATGACGTTGTTTTTTGACTTGTTTACATCAGCTATCTATTTCCTGTTATTCTGTTAATGGCTGTCGTCTACAATACTCAGTCATTTTTGCAATGTGTTTTAAAGTATTCTTTTTAAATTTTAGACTTAAGCGATGATGAAGGTACGCTAGGTAGTTGTTGCAGCATGACGACACACACACCACTGCGCAAAAACGTGAAGCCATGGTATCAGCAAGCTTTTTGTGAGGAATGACTAACAGACAGCGAACTAAAGGATTGGATAAAGCCGAACTCTGGCAATCGCCATGCTGCGATTTGTACGGTCTGTTCCTGTACATTAACTAATGCCAACAAAACAGCTTTATTGACACATAAAAGCACACAGAAGCACATGAAAAACTTTGAAGCCAAAAGCAAAGCTCTGAACATTAACAGGTTTTTCATCAAACCAAAAGAGCCCTGTCTCCAAGACAAAATTGCTAAAGTGGAGACTCTGTTGTCGGCTTTCATGACAGAACATAATGCTGATCATTTGATTGAATGTTGCAAGCAGATGTTTCCAGACAGCACAATTGCTCAAAAAATGTCACAGAAGCGCACCAAAGCTGCCTATGTGATGCAGTACGGAGTGCTCATTTTGAGCGGCTTGAAGTTATAAACATTTGCAGAAATCAGAAATTGTCTATAATCGTTGATGAGAGTACTGATGTCTCTACGAATCAGATGTTGGCAGTCATTGTGCGATTCTGTGACACAAAAACAAGAAAAGTAGTCGATTCACTGTTAGACCTCATTGAGGTGGAGGATGGGACTGGTCTTGGCATGTTTACAGCTGTTAAGAAATTGTTGAGCATGCATGCAATCCCGCTTAGTAACGTCATTGGTTTTGCTGCAGACAATTGTGCCACTAAGATGGGGACTGCAAGTGGTTTACAGGCACGGCTGAAGAAAGAGATTTCACATGTCTTCACATGTCGGCTGTGTTTGTCATTCCTTGTACAAATGCTGCCAGCAACCACCTACCATCTTGGCTTGAAATTTTCATAAAGAATGTCTGCTTCTATTTTTCGCGTAGTAGTAAAAGAAATCTACAGTTCCAGTTAATACAAGATGTAGTTCAGGTCCAGAAACATAAAGTGTTGAAGCTGTGTGAAACACACTGGCTGTTCGAAGCTTCAGTGGACAACAACGACGGTGCGGGGCAAATCCTGCAGACAATGAACACTGTTGGCATGAAGCACATGCTTCTATTTGGCGGCTACATACTGAGTGAAGTTAACGCCATGAACATTGAATTCCAGTCCGAGAACGTCCGTCTTCACAAAGTGTACACGAATGTAACAAGAGAGTACCATTTTCTTCTCATTATGTTTATTAGGCAGGAAGTATTGCAGCATGAGCATCGCACTCTTGCCGACACTGATCCTTCGGATGTACAAGTGCACAAGAAACTGAATTACATTGAGCTGGGTGGACAGTGTGAAGCGCAGTTAATCTGACAACCGTTAGGAGATAAAGAAGTCCAGTTTCGCAAAGATGTATTGGCATACCTGATTGAACTTTGTACTCAAATACGACGCTGGTTTCCACTTGAACAAAACAGTGTTCTGGTGCAAATGCAGCTGTTGGATCCAAAGCAAGCTCTCGAGATCAACAAACCTTCTGTCATTCCATTAGCAGCGCAGTTCCCAACAGTTGTTTCAGAAGAGAGCCTTGATCGTCTGTCTGATCAATGGTGAGAACATGCATCATACCGAAAAGATCTAGGACATTTGGTGGATGAGGATCTGCCCACATTCTGGCTGGGACTGCAACAAGTAACAGATGCTAATAACCAGAAGAAATTTGATGTTTTGGCTGACCTCATGTGCACGCTTATGGCACTACCTCACTCCTCAGCATGCGTCGAAAGAGTGTTTTCGAAGGTTAACTTAGTTAAAACTAAACAAACCAACAAGCTTTTGTGTGAAACAGTTTCCAGTCGAATACTAGCCAAGCAAGCAGTTGCCAAAGATGGAGTTTGTCATAAGTTTAATAATAGTAAAAGCGTGGTTGAAGATGTGCGTGAAGGACGTTGTCTGCAGAGATTTGCAAAGATTTTGGAACTCCACAATCAAGATTCCACGTTGTCAGTTCATGCATATGATCTTGACGAAGGAGAAGTTGTCGACACGGATGCCGAGTCGCTGACAAGTGACAACTTTCAACAGTAACAAGTTACAACTAACATTTTATATTTGATTTGAGGAACATTTTGTTAATGTAACAACTGTAAGTATGTTACTATTAAAATATCTCATTTTCAAGAGTTCATATAATGGGGTGTTAATAAAATCCTTTTTATATAATTTTGTGAATTTTTGGTAATAAAAAAATAAAATAAAAATGAAGAAATAAATAAAAATTGGTAGCACACAGCTTATTTGTGCTAAAGTTGCACTAAAAGATTGTGTAAGCATCGTCTATCCCGTGTATTTGAGGCAAAAAATAATCTGGGTATTTCTGGGGGTTTTTTTAAAGAAGAAAATCTGGGTTTATCTCTAGAACTTGAGTGGCAACCTTGATCAAAAGAATTAATTAGTGTAAAAATATTTTCAATTACAGTGGGCTGTATTATAAATGAGGCACGGGGACTTTGCCCTTTAAAGCAGGTCTTCACTTATTTTAAAACCCAAACAATAAATGTCTGAGTTTATTTTTCACCGTTAAAATAATGTGATGGTGTCATCATTTAGTCTATTTCTGTGCATAATTATCACTAACAGACTGGGAAATCTTATGTTCAACAGGACCTTATAAAAGAACTCTGTGACACAGTAATAAGGGGAATGGGTTAGAAAACCTGTACAGAAATTATGTACAGGGTGTACACATCTGAAAACGCAAACACCTTGTACAGATTATGGGTAAACCATAGCATGTGGCATGAATGAGTGTAATGATATCATCTATGTTCACCACTGGCAACTGTGGCACCCCCAAACAGCATTACTTAAGGATTTTATATTATTCATATTCAGATTTATGGCTATTCCTTTCTTGCTGGAGTTGCGGTCTATTATGGATTGGATTTGGACAGACTCACCACTGGCAATAGGCAACTGGTTGCAGATGGAGGATATTTATGCAAATATTTTTGTGGTTAAGTGCTGGCGAGAGTTTGAGAAGGTGAGTTGGAAGATGTGATTTGTATTAATGCAGCTGGGTGCAGATTATGGATGTCTGTGTGCAGGGTTTGGTGAAAATGCTAAGGAAGAACTGAAAAGTTATATGAGAGACTGGAACGTTTGAGTAATAACTTGCAGATTAAACTGGATCAGGAGTGTGCTCTTATACACGAATGTACAGATACAAGTTTGAGCATCTGATTGGCTAAGCAGTTTGAGCACTTGCCTCATATCAGGATCAACATCTGCTAGTGTCATGCTCCAGTTTACCCAGCTGTAAATATGTTCATGGCTCTGCTATAACATATTGAAGGAAAGGCAGCATGAAAGGGAAATGGTCACCCCACCTCATAAATCTGGACGTAGTATAGTGAAGTCTCTCATGCTTTACTCCCCTACAGCAGTATCTGCTGTGCTACTAGTATAATGAAGTCTCTGACACTTCACCCCCTACTGCAGTATTTCTTATGGTAATATCTGTACCTTTTACTTAAGGTTAGATGGAATAAATTGACTCTTTCAGTATCCTTGGTATCCCTGTGGAGACGAGGCCTTCAGCTGTCAGTTCTTTCTGTCCTGTTCCACCCTCTCAAGGTCTTTCCTTGTCTTCATGTCTGTCTCCAACTTTCTTCTCCGTGTGTTTTTTTCTCTCTCCTGCTATTTCTCTATCTGTAGAGATTACAGAACAATACTTGTAATATTATCTTCTTCTTTATGTACTCTCAGACGTCTACTTGAATATTTTCAAAGAAAGCAGTGGTCAGCCTGAGGCTGTTGATATCTCCGTAGATTTTCTCCAGGAATGGTACTGGTGATGGCCATATGCGTTTTCTCTGTTCCTTATATGTTGGGCATCTTTGAAGCAGATGTTCAGCAGTCATTTTATTGGTACCACAGTTACACAGATCGGCAGTTCCTATCTTTAGCTTGTTGAATAGATGGTATACCAATTTGTTGTGACCCGTATGGAGTCTGAAAATTACCACTGGTTCACTTCTTCTGAGCTGGTAATACATCATTTTGTGTGTGGCCTGAATGTTCTGCATCCCATTTGTTTCTGTATCTGATTCTGATAAAACTCTTTGCCTCTTCAAAAGCTATGCTTGTATCAGGCTGAGGTAGTTTTCCTCCTTCCTTTACCAGTCTGTCAACCTCTTCATTGCTACAGTGAGATGGGATCCATTGTATCACCACTCAATTGAATCATTGAAATAGTTTGTGGAGAACTACTCTAAGGTCATCCAGGTATGCATTATTCTGGCTCCTCAGCATTTTGGTTTGGTTTTTGAACCCTGCACTTGAAAACGGGTGTTTTTCTTGTGCAAGGGATACTCAGTTCAACCCAATGTGGGTTGTAATTTGGGTATATGTGTTCATCATTCTATATAGTGCATTGCATGTTGTTTTTCTTCTGTGTTGGCTCTTCCCAGCATTGCAATTGCTAACAGTACATCTATGAAGAAAGCAACTTGTCTCTCAGTGCTTTTCTGTGTTACCAAAACCTCTGCTGCAGTTTTCAAGACCTCTGCTCAGGTCTAGTAGTGGACATAATATTATATCAGATAATATTATCTGATTTCCTCCATCTGTCTCCTATTAATTTCCAGAAGCTTTCCCTCACCTTTAGCTCTATTAGTATGCCATTGTTGTCATCAGTTCTACAGTGTTGGTATTGTCATAACACCTCTAGCTCTATTAGTATGTCATTGTTGTCATCAGTTCTACAGTGGTAATATTGTCATATCACAGTTGTCATTTTATTCTGGGTAAGCACACATTTAGAAATGTATTACCTTCTTGTTTATTTATTTGTTAACCCAAGGTTTTGTTGTTGTTTTTTAACTAGGGCTGCTGAGCTTCTTGCTATTTTTCAGCCAATACCATGTTCAAGACTCCTTGGTATTATCTACACTGTAGATCTAGGCTTTTCTTGTGGCTTTTTTGCCATTGTGAAACGTGTTGAGTTGAAGTCATGAGCTCTAGTTTTTCCAGCTTGGCTTGCATTTAAAGGATCATCAAATCTGATACCACATTAGGAGTAGGAAGCGTTTGGCATACTTTACATTCCTCGCCATCCAAGGGGGCTCTCTAAATATGCAGAGCTAAAACACTGTGCTCTGGTACTGGGCTCTCCCAAGGAATTGTCACGTCCTACACAGAGCCACTTCTCAGCTCCCCCTGCCCATCATGGTGTCCATAGTAAAATCCTCCTGCATGCAGCCAACCAGGTCAAAAGCCAGAGTTACGTCTGGGGCTCAAGTGACTCCTTCAAGCTTAGTGTGCAATGCTGGGTTCTCAACATGTTTCACCACAGGGGGAATCCCTGGAAGTGTGTAGATGATTTCAAGAGTCAGTAAGGGTGTAATTAGCCTCACAGACAGATGTTCACTTCCACATATGTATATTGTAGCATTGTGCATAGTTGGTGGTCATATAAGAATGACTTCTGATATGCCTCCATGCATTAACCCACGGTTTAAGTGTTCTTGTACATTTCTAAACCACTTTTGTGAAATTTTTGGGGGTAAATTTCCATTTTAAAAATTTAAGTTATGAATCTCAGAGCAAATGACAAAGAAGAAGACTTTTGAATCTGTTTGTGAAATTTCAAGTTTACTGTATAAATTGCCATCTCTAGTTACTTATGTGAAGGTATAACAGCAAGTATCTCTATACTCATCTTTCCTTGTTGATATATATTTTCAGAAATTTCCTCAACCGAGAGGAAGAAAGAAAAATCCAAAGGTCAAGTATTTAGCAGGAGGTGCTCTGCTCATCAGCATTATCCTCATCATCTGGTTTCCACTGGTTTTCTTTTCGTTTTTTAGTACAGTATTTGTTTGTAACCCTCCTTACGAAGCAACAATTACAGTCAGCATTGGTGGGTTTCAGCCACTGTTCACTGCTACAGCACTTGGTGACAACATTCATCCTTTGACTGAAGCAGAATTCAGTATCCTTAAATCGCATTACTCAAGAGACAGAGTAAGTTATTGATGAAGATTCTAGTTTTTTTTTACAGTTTTCAAAGTTGAAAATTGACCCAGAAAAGTGTTTTTCTGACCTCTCCTGTGTGTTTAATGTCTTGTTGATTCATGAATACGACTCCATTATCATGTTTTTTTTTTTTTTAACATTCTAAAGGTCTGTATCCTTTTATCCAAAATCTTCCCGTACAGTTTTTGTTTCAGAAACCAAAATTTTTTTCTATATCCGGATGTCGCCCAAATCACATTCTAAATGTATTCCAAAATCACATTAAATGCCCAAAGTCGCCCAAAAATAGCCCAGACGCCAAAAATGTGCTCAAAAGGTGCACAGTCACCCAAAATTGCCCATTTGTGATTAAAAAAAAAAAGCTCAAAGTCACCGAAAGAAACTTTTGATTTTCAGATTATTTCGGTTTTCAGGTGTTCGGATAAAAGATACATACGTATAGTAGTTTTGACTTCCTATACAAAGCTGTATATGTTATTGACAATTTTTGACTAAGACAATATATTTGTGTTGACAGTCATGAGTATAATGTTACCATAATTGAATGGACAATCATCATATTTCGGTTCCCTGTGGAGCATAGACTTTTAACAAATATATTCTAAGCCTTCCTGTTCTGTGCCATCAGTTCAAAGTCTTACCTTGTCTTCTTTACCTTTTTCATGTGTTTTTCTAATTGTCTCTATCTAATTCTATTACCCCGGGGGACGTCAGGACATGGACTGCCTTGTAATTCTATCAATTGATTTTCCTAATGTTGTGTCCTACCCAATACCAGCATCTTGTTCCAGTGTTATTTGATTGGTTCTTCCCAAATGAGGTGATCTTGTCATATTTCATTATTTTTATGGAGTGTCCAATCATTAGCTGCTGATCACATTTTGACTATCTGCAGAATGCTTACAGCTTTCTCAGTGATTTTGAGGAGAGTGATGTGACCTTGATTGAATTTGATGGCAAGTCATCATCCATTTGGGGCATAAGTAATATAGGTCAAGATGCTTTAGTAGAGGAGCTTCGCAAACAATCTGAACGAAATTTAGTCGTAAATGTGAAGATGAAGTTTTTAAGGTATGTGATCAGAACTTGTCATTACAACATCTCATTTGATTTTGAAGCTGTCTTTACTGCCAGTAATGAAAAATATGTAATTGTTATGCACAACATTATGGTAGTGGTTGGCATCTAGGGGTAAATTACCTTGATCATTATCACCCTTCAGCTCCCCCAAGGAGTATAGGCCTTTAGCAAACACAAGCCAAGTCTTCATCAGCTCAAGTTCTATGAGTCTACCACTGACTGACCTTTAACACTTGTCCTGAGTCTACCACTGACTGACCTTTAACACTTGTCCTGAGTCTACCACTGACTGACCTTTAACACTTGTCCTGAGTCTACCACTGACTGACCTTTAACACTTGTCCTGAGTCTACCACTGACTGACCTTTAACACTTGTCCTGAGTCTACCACTGACTGACCTTTAACACTTGTCCTGAGTCTACCACTGACTGACCTTTAACACTAGTCCTGAGTCTACCACTGACTGACCTTTAACACTTCTCCTGAGTCTACCATTGACTTTCCTTTAACACTTGCCCTGAGTCTACCACTGACTGACCTTTAATACTTGTCTTGAGTCTACCACTGACTGACCTTTAACACTTGTCCTACCACTGACTGACCTTTATAACACTTGTCCTGAGTCTACCACTGACTGACCTTTATAACACTTGTCCTGAGTCTACCATTGACTTTCCTTTAACACTTTCCCTGAGTCTACCACTGACTGACCTTTAACACTTGTCCTGAGTGTATCACTGACTGACCTTTAACACGTGCCCTGAGTCTATCATTGACTGGCCTTTAAGACCTGCTCTGAGTCTACCATTGACTGGCCTTTAAGACTTGCCCTGAGACTACCATTGACTGACCTTTAAGACTTGCCCTGAGTCTACCATTGACTGGTCATTTAAACATAAAAATCAAAAATATAAAACAAATCATCTTTAACACTTGAGTCTTCCGTTGACTGGTTATTGCTTATTCTTCTTCGTACACTTTCAGATGTTAACTTGAATAAGTTTAAAGAAAGTGGTGGCCAATCTGATGTTGTTGGTATCTTCATAGAGTTTGTCCAGGAGTGGTCCTGGTGATGATCAAATGTGCTTTCTCTGTTCTTCATATACTGGGCACCTGTTCAGCAAATGTTCAGCAGTCATTTTATCTGTGCCACAGCTACACTCATCAGTAGTTCCTATCTTCAGCTTGTTGAATAGATGGTATGCCAATCTGTTGGGGAGTGTGATGATTACCACTTGTTCTTGTCTGAGGAGCTGGTAATATACTAATAATGCTTCATTTTTTTGGGTATCCTGGATTCTCTGCTTGTCACTCGTTTCTGTATCTGCTTCTGATAAAATTCTTTGCCTCTTCATAAGTTATGCTTGTATCAGGCTGAGGTAGCTTTCCACCTTCCTTTGCCAGTCTGTTAGTCTCTTCATTGCTGGAGACATTACGGTGAGATGGGATCCACTGTATCACAACTCTTTTGAATCACTGACTTAGTTTGTAGAGTATTGCTCTTAGGTCTGCAATTTGTATTACTCCTCAGCTCTGTAACTACTGATTGTGTTTCTGTGAAGAAAGCTAATTTGTCTCTTCATTGTTTTCCTCTGTCTTTATGACTTCTGCTTCAGTTGTCAAGGAAAACTTCTGCTTTGAAGTTGCTAGAGAATTTTCCTGGTCCACTGACAGCTTTTTGTGTTTGTCATTACTTAAACTCAGAAAAATTCCTCCACCTCTATTCTCTGTTGCATTAATTGATGTGCCATCTGTGTATGCGTGGGTCCAGATGTTTCTCTGTGTATTTTATGGTTAGGGCTCTTCTTTATATTTCCATCTAGCTGCTCTTTCTCTCGATACCAGGAATGTTTTCTGTCATCTTAGGGAATTGCTGTTGTTTCCAGACAGGAAGCTTGTGGCCATGCAAATAGGCTTGGTTGTTGATATCTCATTTATGGGATCTGTTGTCATCTTTGTTTTGGCTGATTCTACAACATTGCTTTGCTGGAGTCTTCATTTTATTTATTCTCTGGTACATTGGGGTTGCCTGTCAGCCTTCTGAATTTCTCAGTGTGTTGCTGGGCCTTAGTCATTTAAAAAAATAGAAGTAAAAAAATAGGGAACAGATCATTTTTAAAACTTGTCATGAGTCTACCATTGACTGGTCATTACAAAATAAAAGTCAAAAGTAGGAAATCACCATTAACACTAGCTTCAGTCTACCATTGAGTGATCATTACAAAATAAAAGTCAAAAGTAGGAAATCACCATTAACACTTGCTTCAGTCTATCATTGAATGGTCATTACAAAATAAAAGTCAAAAGTAGGAAATCACCATTAACACTTGCTTCAGTCTACCATTGACTGGTCATTACAAAATAAAAGTCAAAAGTAGGAAATCACCATTAACACTTGCTTCAGTCTATCATTGACTGGTCATTACAAAATAAAAGTCAAAAGTAGGAAATCACCATTAACACTTGCTTCAGTCTATCATTGACTGGTCATTACAAAATAAAAGTCAAAAGTAGGAAATCACCATTAACATTAGCTTCAGTCTATCATTGAGTGGTCATTACAAAATAAAAGTCAAAAGTAGGAAATCACCATTAACACTTGCTTCAGTCTATCATTGAGTGGTCATTACAAAATAAAAGTCAAAAGTAGGAAATCACCATTAACACTTGCTTCAGTCTATCATTGACTGGTCATTACAAAATAAAAGTCAAAAGTAGGAAATCACCATTAACACTTGCTTCAGTCTATCATTGACTGGTCATTCCATTAACACTTGCTTCAGTCTATCATTGACTGGTCATTACAAAATAAAAGTCAAAAGTAGGAAATCACCATTAACACTTGCTTCAGTCTATCATTGACTGGTCATTACAAAATAAAAGTCAAAAGTAGGAAATCACCATTAACATTAGCTTCAGTCTATCATTGAGTGGTCATTACAAAATAAAAGTCAAAAGTAGGAAATCACCATTAACACTTGCTTCAGTCTATCATTGAGTGGTCATTACAAAATAAAAGTCAAAAGTAGGAAATCACCATTAACACTTGCTTCAGTCTATCATTGACTGGTCATTACAAAATAAAAGTCAAAAGTAGGAAATCACCATTAACACTTGCTTCAGTCTATCATTGACTGGTCATTACAAAATAAAAGTCAAAAGTAGGAAATCACCATTAACACTTGCTTCAGTCTACCATTGAGTGATCATTACAAAATAAAAGTAGGAAATCACCATTAACACTTGCTTCAGTCTATCATTGACTGGTCATTACAAAATAAAAGTCAAAAGTAGGAAATCACCATTAACACTTGCTTCAGTCTATCATTGACTGGTCATTACAAAATAAAAGTCAAAAGTAGGAAATCACCATTAACACTTGCTTCAGTCTATCATTGAGTGATCATTACAAAATAAAAGTCAAAAGTAGGAAATCACCATTAACACTTGCTTCAGTCTACCATTGAGTGATCATTACAAAATAAAAGTCAAAAGTAGGAAATCACCATTAACACTTGCTTCAGTCTATCATTGACTGGTCATTACAAAATAAAAGTCAAAAGTAGGAAATCACCATTAACACTAGCTTCAGTCTACCATTGAGTGATCATTACAAAATAAAAGTCAAAAGTAGGAAATGACCATTAACACTTGCTTCAGTCTATCATTGACTGGTCATTACAAAATAAAAGTCAAAAGTAGGAAATCACCATTAACACTTGCTTCAGTCTATCATTGAGTGGTCATTACAAAATAAAAGTCAAAAGTAGGAAATCACCATTAACACTTGCTTCAGTCTATCATTGAGTGATCATTACAAAATAAAAGTCAAAAGTAGGAAATCACCATTAACACTTGCTTCAGTCTATCATTGACTGGTCATTACAAAATAAAAGTCAAAAGTAGGAAATCACCATTAACACTTGCTTCAGTCTATCATTGACTGGTCATTACAAAATAAAAGTCAAAAGTAGGAAATCACCATTAACACTTGCTTCAGTCTATCATTGACTGGTCATTACAAAATAAAAGTCAAAAGTAGGAAATCACCATTAACACTTGCTTCAGTCTATCATTGAGTGATCATTACAAAATAAAAGTCAAAAGTAGGAAATCACCATTAACACTTGCTTCAGTCTATCATTGAATGGTCATTACAAAATAAAAGTCAAAAGTAGGAAATCACCATTAACACTTGCTTCAGTCTATCATTGACTGGTCATTACAAAATAAAAGTCAAAAGTAGGAAATCACCATTAACACTTGCTTCAGTCTATCATTGACTGGTCATTACAAAATAAAAGTCAAAAGTAGGAAATCACCATTAACACTTGCTTCAGTCTATCATTGACTGGTCATTACACAAAATAAAAGTCAAAAGTAGGAAATCACCACCCATGTTATAACACTTGCTTCAGTCTATCATTGACTGGTCATTACAAAATAAAAGTCAAAAGTAGGAAATCACCATTAACACTTGCTTCAGTCTATCATTGACTGGTCATTACAAAATAAAAGTCAAAAGTAGGAAATCACCATTAACACTTGCTTCAGTCTATCATTGACTATCATTACAAAATAAAAGTCAAAAAAAGTAGGAAATCACCATTAACATTAGCTTCAGTCTATCATTGAGTGGTCATTACAAAATAAAAGTCAAAAGTAGGAAATCACCATTAACACTTGCTTCAGTCTATCATTGAGTGGTCATTACAAAATAAAAGTCAAAAGTAGGAAATCACCATTAACACTTGCTTCAGTCTATCATTGACTGGTCATTACAAAATAAAAGTCAAAAGTAGGAAATCACCATTAACACTTGCTTCAGTCTATCATTGACTGGTCATTACAAAATAAAAGTCAAAAGTAGGAAATCACCATTAACACTTGCTTCAGTCTATCATTGACTGGTCATTACAAAATAAAAGTCAAAAGTAGGAAATCACCATTAACATTAGCTTCAGTCTATCATTGAGTGATCATTACAAAATAAAAGTCAAAAGTAGGAAATCACCATTAACACTTGCTTCAGTCTATCATTGAATGGTCATTACAAAATAAAAGTCAAAAGTAGGAAATCACCATTAACACTTGCTTCAGTCTACCATTGAGTGGTCATTACAAAATAAAAGTCAAAAGTAGGAAATCACCATTAACATTAGCTTCAGTCTATCATTGACTGGTCATTACAAAATAAAAGTCAAAAGTAGGAAATCACCATTAACACTTGCTTCAGTCTACCATTGAGTGATCATTACAAAATAAAAGTCAAAAGTAGGAAATCACCATTAACACTTGCTTCAGTCTATCATTGACTGGTCATTACAAAATAAAAGTCAAAAGTAGGAAATCACCATTAACACTTGCTTCAGTCTATCATTGACTGGTCATTACAAAATAAAAGTCAAAAGTAGGAAATCACCATTAACACTTGCTTCAGTTATCATTGAGTGATCATTACAAAATAAAAGTCAAAAGTAGGAAATCACCATTAACACTTGCTTCAGTTTCACCACCATTGAGTGATCATTACAAAATAAAAGTCAAAAGTAGGAAAATCACCATTAACACTTGCTTCAGTCTATCATTGATGGTCATTACAAAATAAAAGTCAAAAGTAGGAAATCACCATTAACACTAGCTTCAGTCTACCATTGATGATCATTACAAATTTAAAAGTCAAAAGTAGGAAACACCATTAAACACTTGCTTCAGTCTATCATTGACTGGTCATTACAAAATAAAAGTCAAAAGTAGGAAAATCACCATTAACACTTGCTTCAGTTCTATCATTGACTGGTCATTACAAAATAAAAAGTCAAAAACATTTAGTAGGAAATCACCATTAACACTTGCTTCAGTCCTATCATTGAGTGATCATTACAAAATTAAAAGTCAAAAGTAGGAAATCACCATTAACACTTGCTTCAGTCTATCATTGACTGTCATTACAAAATAAAGTCAAAAGTAGGAAATCACCATTAACACTTGCTTCAGTCTATAACATTTACTGGTCATTACAAAATAAAAGTCAAAAGTAGGAAATCACCATTGAACACTTGCTTCAGTCTATCATTGACATGGTATTACAAAATAAAAGTCAAAGTAGGAAATCACCATAAACACTTGCTTCAGTCTATCATTGAGTGAATCATTACAAATAAAAACTTGTTTCAAAAGTAGGAAATCAATGGGGGCACCATTAACACTTGCTTCAGTTCTATCATTTAGAATGGTCATTACAAAATAAAAGTCAAAAGTAGGAAATCACCATTAACACTTGCTCAATGGGGGTCTATCATTGAACTGGTACATTACAAAATAAAGTCAAAAGTAGGAAATCACCATTAACACTTGCTCTTCAGTCTTCATTGACTGGTGTCATTACAAAATAAAAGTCAAAAGTAGGAAAATCACCATTAACACTTGCTTCAGTCTATAACATTGACTGGTCATGGGGCAAAATAAAAGTCAAAAGTTGAAATCACATTAACACTTGCAATTCAGTCATCAGACTGGTCAATTACAAATATAAAGTCAAAACTGCTTTAGGAATCACCATTAACACTTGAACAGTCTTCATTGACTGGTCATTACAAAATAAAAGTCAAAAGTAGGAAATCACCATTAACACTTGCTTCAGTTCTATCATTGACTGGTCATTACAAAATAAAAGTCAAAAGTAGGAAATCACCATTAACATTAGCTTCAGTCTATCATGAGTGGTCATTACAAAATAAAACTCAAAACTTAGGAAATCACCATTAACACTTGCTTCAGTCTATCATTGAGTGGTCATTACAAAATAAAAGTCAAAAGTAGGAAATCACCATTACTAACACTTGCTTCAGTTTATCATTGACTGGTCATTACAAAAAAAAAGTTTTTCAAAAGTAGGAAATCACCATTAACACTTGCTTCAGTCCATCATTGACTGGTCATTACAAAATAAAAGTCAAAAGTAGGAAACTCACCATGTTCGAACACTTGCTTTTAGTCTATCATTGACTGGTCATTACAACGATAAAAGTCAAACTTAGTTCACCATTAACACTTGCGACGAGTCTATCATTGACTGGTCATTACAAAATAAAAGTCAAAAGACGGAAATCACCTTAACATTAGCTTCAGTCTATTTATTGAATGGGGCACAAAATAACGAAGTCAAAAAAGTAGGAAATGTTCCATTAACACTTGCTTCAGTCTAATTGAGGCACCACATTACAAAATAAAAGTCAACTTGGAAATCCTTAACATTTAGTCACATTGCTTCCAGTCAGACATTGACTGGTCATTACAAAATAAAAGTCAAAAGTAGGAAATCACCATTAACACTTGCTTCAGTCTATCATTGACTGGTCATTACAAAATAAAAGTCAAAAGTAGGAAATCACCATTAACACTTGCTTCAGTCTATCATTGACTGGTCATTACAAAATAAAAGTCAAAAGTAGGAAATCACCATTAACATTAGCTTCAGTCTATCATTGAGTGGTCATTACAAAATAAAAGTCAAAAGTAGGAAATCACCATTAACACTTGCTTCAGTCTATCATTGAGTGGTCATTACAAAATAAAAGTCAAAAGTAGGAAATCACCATTAACACTTGCTTCAGTCTATCATTGAGTGATCATTACAAAATAAAAGTCAAAAGTAGGAAATCACCATTAACACTTGCTTCAGTCTATCATTGACTGGTCATTACAAAATAAAAGTCAAAAGTAGGAAATCACCATTAACACTTGCTTCAGTCTATCATTGAGTGATCATTACAAAATAAAAGTCAAAAGTAGGAAATCACCATTAACACTAGCTTCAGTCTATCATTGACTGGTCATTACAAAATAAAAGTCAAAAGTAGGAAATCACCATTAACATTAGCTTCAGTCTATCATTGAGTGATCATTACAAAATAAAAGTCAAAAGTAGGAAATCACCATTAACACTTGCTTCAGTCTATCATTGACTGGTCATTACAAAATAAAAGTCAAAAGTAGGAAATCACCATTAACACTTGCTTCAGTCTACCATTGAGTGGTCATTACAAAATAAAAGTCAAAAGTAGGAAATCACCATTAACATTAGCTTCAGTCTATCATTGACTGGTCATTACAAAATAAAAGTCAAAAGTAGGAAATCACCATTAACACTTGCTTCAGTCTACCATTGAGTGATCATTACAAAATAAAAGTCAAAAGTAGGAAATCACCATTAACACTTGCTTCAGTCTATCATTGAATGGTCATTACAAAATAAAAGTCAAAAGTAGGAAATCACCATTAACACTTGCTTCAGTCTATCATTGACTGGTCATTACAAAATAAAAGTCAAAAGTAGGAAATCACCATTAACACTTGCTTCAGTCTATCATTGACTGGTCATTACAAAATAAAAGTCAAAAGTAGGAAATCACCATTAACACTTGCTTCAGTCTACCATTGAGTGATCATTACAAAATAAAAGTCAAAAGTAGGAAATCACCATTAACACTTGCTTCAGTCTATCATTGACTGGTCATTACAAAATAAAAGTCAAAAGTAGGAAATCACCATTAACACTAGCTTCAGTCTACCATTGAGTGATCATTACAAAATAAAAGTCAAAAGTAGGAAATCACCATTAACACTTGCTTCAGTCTATCATTGACTGGTCATTACAAAATAAAAGTCAAAAGTAGGAAATCACCATTAACACTTGCTTCAGTCTATCATTGACTGGTCATTACAAAATAAAAGTCAAAAGTAGGAAATCACCATTAACACTTGCTTCAGTCTATCATTGAGTGATCATTACAAAATAAAAGTCAAAAGTAGGAAATCACCATTAACACTTGCTTCAGTCTATCATTGACTGGTCATTACAAAATAAAAGTCAAAAGTAGGAAATCACCATTAACACTTGCTTCAGTCTATCATTGACTGGTCATTACAAAATAAAAGTCAAAAGTAGGAAATCACCATTAACACTTGCTTCAGTCTATCATTGACTGGTCATTACAAAATAAAAGTCAAAAGTAGGAAATCACCATTAACACTTGCTTCAGTCTATCATTGAGTGATCATTACAAAATAAAAGTCAAAAGTAGGAAATCACCATTAACACTTGCTTCAGTCTATCATTGAATGGTCATTACAAAATAAAAGTCAAAAGTAGGAAATCACCATTAACACTTGCTTCAGTCTATCATTGACTGGTCATTACAAAATAAAAGTCAAAAGTAGGAAATCACCATTAACACTTGCTTCAGTCTATCATTGACTGGTCATTACAAAATAAAAGTCAAAAGTAGGAAATCACCATTAACACTTGCTTCAGTCTATCATTGACTGGTCATTACAAAATAAAAGTCAAAAGTAGGAAATCACCATTAACACTTGCTTCAGTCTATCATTGACTGGTCATTACAAAATAAAAGTCAAAAGTAGGAAATCACCATTAACACTTGCTTCAGTCTATCATTGACTGGTCATTACAAAATAAAAGTCAAAAGTAGGAAATCACCATTAACACTTGCTTCAGTCTATCATTGACTGGTCATTACAAAATAAAAGTCAAAAGTAGGAAATCACCATTAACATTAGCTTCAGTCTATCATTGAGTGGTCATTACAAAATAAAAGTCAAAAGTAGGAAATCACCATTAACACTTGCTTCAGTCTATCATTGAGTGGTCATTACAAAATAAAAGTCAAAAAGTAGGAAAGCACCAGTAACACCTGATTCAGTCTATCATTCAGTAAACAATACAAAAAAAAAAGTCAAAAGTAGGAAATCACCATTAACACTTGCTTCAGTCTATCATTGACTGGTCATTACAAAATAAAAGTCAAAAGTAGGAAATCACCATTAACACTTGCTTCAGTCTATCATTGACTGGTCATTACAAAATAAAAGTCAAAAGTAGGAAATCACCATTAACACTTGCTTCAGTCTATCATTGACTGGTCATTACAAAATAAAAGTCAAAAGTAGGAAATCACCATTAACATTAGCTTCAGTCTATCATTGAGTGGTCATTACAAAATAAAAGTCAAAAGTAGGAAATCACCATTAACACTTGCTTCAGTCTATCATTGAGTGGTCATTACAAAATAAAAGTCAAAAGTAGGAAATCACCATTAACACTTGCTTCAGTCTATCATTGACTGGTCATTACAAAATAAAAGTCAAAAGTAGGAAATCACCATTAACACTTGCTTCAGTCTATCATTGACTGGTCATTACAAAATAAAAGTCAAAAGTAGGAAATCACCATTAACACTTGCTTCAGTCTATCATTGACTGGTCATTACAAAATAAAAGTCAAAAGTAGGAAATCACCATTAACACTTGCTTCAGTCTATCATTGACTGGTCATTACAAAATAAAAGTCAAAAGTAGGAAATCACCATTAACACTTGCTTCAGTCTATCATTGAGTGATCATTACAAAATAAAAGTCAAAAGTAGGAAATCACCATTAACACTTGCTTCAGTCTATCATTGAGTGATCATTACAAAATAAAAGTCAAAAGTAGGAAATCACCATTAACACTTGCTTCAGTCTATCATTGAATGGTCATTACAAAATAAAAGTCAAAAGTAGGAAATCACCATTAACACTTGCTTCAGTCTATCATTGAGTGATCATTACAAAATAAAAGTCAAAAGTAGGAAATCACCATTAACACTAGCTTCAGTCTACCATTGAGTGATCATTACAAAATAAAAGTCAAAAGTAGGAAATCACCATTAACATTAGCTTCAGTCTACCATTGACTGGTCATTACAAAATAAAAGTCAAAAGTAGGAAATCACCATTAACATTAGCTTCAGTCTACCATTGACTGGTCATTACAAAATAAAAGTCAAAAGTAGGAAATCACCATTAACACTTGCTTCAGTCTATCATTGAGTGGTCATTACAAAATAAAAGTCAAAAGTAGGAAATCACCATTAACACTTGCTTCAGTCTATCATTGACTGGTCATTACAAAATAAAAGTCAAAAGTAGGAAATCACCATTAACACTTGCTTCAGTCTATCATTGACTGGTCATTACAAAATAAAAGTCAAAAGTAGGAAATCACCATTAACACTTGCTTCAGTCTATCATTGACTGGTCATTACAAAATAAAAGTCAAAAGTAGGAAATCACCATTAACACTTGCTTCAGTCTATCATTGACTGGTCATTACAAAATAAAAGTCAAAAGTAGGAAATCACCATTAACACTTGCTTCAGTCTATCATTGACTGGTCATTACAAAATAAAAGTCAAAAGTAGGAAATCACCATTAACACTTGCTTCAGTCTATCATTGAGTGATCATTACAAAATAAAAGTCAAAAGTAGGAAATCACCATTAACACTTGCTTCAGTCTATCATTGAATGGTCATTACAAAATAAAAGTCAAAAGTAGGAAATCACCATTAACACTTGCTTCAGTCTATCATTGAGTGATCATTACAAAATAAAAGTCAAAAGTAGGAAATCACCATTAACACTAGCTTCTGTCTACCATTGAGTGATCATTACAAAATAAAAGTCAAAAGTAGGAAATCACCATTAACATTAGCTTCAGTCTACCATTGAGTGGTCATTACAAAATAAAAGTCAAAAGTAGGAAATCACCATTAACACTAGCTTCAGTCTATCATTGAGTGGTCATTACAAAATAAAAGTCAAAAGTAGGAAATCACCATTAACACTTGCTTCAGTCTATCATTGACTGGTCATTACAAAATAAAAGTCAAAAGTAGGAAATCACCATTAACATTAGCTTCAGTCTACCATTGAGTGGTCATTACAAAATAAAAGTCAAAAGTAGGAAATCACCATTAACATTAGTGTTAAACTCTGTGTAGTTGTTAACTCATACTGGCTACTAGTTGTTGAATCACGCTTTATTTGTTAAATGACGTGAATGTCCACCAGTTGATAAATGTAGATGTTGGGACTGGTGTAGTAAAGTGTAACGATTGTCAACTCATTAAACCCAGCACAGTTTTGGTCATACAGGTTATCTTGTCCTGGAACGTGATGAGGCTCCGACAAGAATGTGAGTGTAGACAATGAGTGTGTATATGAATGTCAGAACGCGAATGGTAGAATGATTCGATAGAGTTGACAAGTTGGTGGTACATCACTCATACTCACACTGTTCGAATTCAAGAAGTACTGGAACTACGGTGGTCTTTTTTATAACATTTAATGGGACGCACACTTGGACAGTACGTGTATAGTTACAGGAACAAATGTCGACATAGACAGCATAATGTTGATCACAGGAATATCATCTTAAGTTAGCATTCATGCTTGGCAAATATCATAATGGAGCATTCGTAAATAAGCATTCAGAGTTCCATCATGTAAATCATCTGGCTTTACTGACTGGGCACGTCAGACCATAACCAATATATAGGAAGGCTCCTAGACTTAACCTCGTCTAGCGAATATCCCTTCACGTAAAGTTCAATATATATATTTTCCATAAAGATATGGGAATCCCAGACATGGGTTCTCACATGTAGCAGTGATCTCTTGGTTCATCGAGCGATAGTACAGGCATCCCTTTTTCTCACTCGATAAATACAAAGTATATGAATTTCAACATGGCTGTGCTTCTCTCGTGAGCTCCACTCACTATTGGATACAGACCAAAATTGGTCATTCGTTAAATGTCCTCATTTCTTCATAGCTTCTCTCATAGAGGTAATTGAATAATATCATACAATCTAGTGCTGATACATAGGAATGTCATCTTCCTTTGAATAAATATTCTTTTCAAAAGTACCACTGTGCATCTGCTTATCGACAACGATGGCGAAGCCCAAGTTCATAATAAATTGTGGTTTTACCTTTCTATGCGAAATATAACTTTGCCATTCCTTGGCAAAAGAGAATAAACACTGGGGTAAAGTACATACAACATGTCTAAATGACTATCACTTTTCCCCATCTACTTATAGATCACTTTTTCGGCGATAAGCCGGCTACAACAAAACTCGACATCTCGACAGGATGGCAGCCATGAATCACACCCCCTGCTAGCGATACTTCCGCTGCATAGCCTTTGACCTTTTTCTAGCGACAACCAACATAGTTCGACTTAGAAATGTGAAGATATCCATATATAAGACAGACTCGTCCTACTCATACAAACACTACGTCTAAATTCAGGCCATAGATATACTGAAGCAAGAACAATCTATTCCTACCCAGCCAAAGAATAAATCGCAGTAGGCCTAGAATCGTCCGCGGAGTCCGATCGAAGATGACGGAACTACTTTCAAGGGAAGTAACTCAAAAATGACTTCTCCTTAAGCACTTAAAAAGGAAATACTTTGTTTACAAAATATTTACGAACATAATAAGTATATAAATGTGTTATATTGCAAGATAGTAAAGATTGCACTTTACAATTAGCTTCAGTCTACCATTGAGTGGTCATTACAAAATAAAAGTCAAAAGTAGGAAATCACCATTAACACTTTGTTGCTGTCATTTTCGACGGAGTCATCTGTCAAGTTATTTGCTTATGTTTGTATCATAAGTATAATTGTGTCTTTACCTGCGATGTCAGGTTGATTAGGGGTTGTCTTCCCTGTTTATTCATTCATTGTGTTTGACCTTTAGGGTCAGAGGTTGACAGTTCGGCGTAGGCCTATGGGAAGGTTTTTTTAAGCGGGAGTGAGATATACTTCCGGGAAGCCGGGAGGTCCTGTTTTTCTGAAGGGACCAAGAGTCCATTGTTTTTTCGGGGAGAATCTTCGAAGTAACTGCTATGGCAGTTTTCCCCAGTGAATCTCTGTGCGTCGGGATGACGACAGAATTCCTTGTGATGTTCTGAGGATTCATTTGCCAGGTAATACCGACCTTTATGCATTATTACGCTTTTCGGTGGCAGAACATGTAAAGGATTACCTAGGGTGAACAGCAGCTCACTGATCCGCCATTTCAGAACTTATATATTTGTGCTCGAGGTAGCCATCCAAGACTGTTAGTCTTATATTGTCCAGAAATCCAGTGACGAAGATATATTGTGGGAGCCGCAGATTGGCGGAACTTCTATCTACAATAAGTATTACTGCAGGGTTGATGATAACCTATTTAACAGAAGTACACGGCCGACGTCAGAACGAGGCCTGTGCTTTCGGCTATTATACTACAGCCTGATATGTGCAATTGGCGGGGAGTGCCAAGTTGCACCTGTGTGTCAAAGTAACTAAGGCATCTGACGCGTTTAGTCAGAGACGCCAAGGGCGACGCTACGAACTGTCATTATTGAAGAACTTTGCTATTGACCATGCACGTCTATTCTGATGTTTACCTTTTTGAATGCCAAATGTATACCTATCGATGTCAGGTCAGCATGACCTTGTTACACTGACTGTTCCTGTTGATACTATGTGTGTTCCCGTCAATAAATGTCTTGAAACATGCCTGCAGTGTCAAAGCATCCTTGATTACTGCATGTGAGAGTATGGGTTGCAGGATCTACATCTATACGAGCCTAAACACATTCGCGCCTTCATTCGCACCCACACTCAATTCATCATACGCTCGCACTACACATCTAACAACATGTATACTGTCTTGGGCCAGTGATCACCTCAACAAGAAAAAAAAGACAGTTACATTTCTGGTGGACCAGTTACGTGGGCTCTTATGATACATTTCTTGTCGCCAATGTGGCCTAGAAACTTACATTTCTGATGGACCAGATCTGTGGGTTTAAAAAGAACAGAGCGAGCATTTGACATTATTGTTGACATTTATGGATCCAGAAATTTACATTCCTGGTTGGCTGTTACATGTATGATGTCTCCAGTTTTGTCGAGAAAGTTACAGGAAGGACAAGTACACATTACACTTCTGATCTGTGGGTCTAAGCTACACACGGGACAGCCGTAACACACAGCGCTAATTCTACACTTGCAAGTTTTGGCTACAACAGGACAGATATAGGTCATCAACGGTTGACCCAAATAAACAGTACGAGCATTTATATTATAATGCTACATAAAGCATAACAAGACATGTACTGAAGTTAACTACTAGGCATTTGCTACGTGGACCATAACTGCATAGAAGGCGGGTTCCTATTGTAAACAGTACTGCTGGTTGTTACACGTTTCATTCAACAACAGACTTTTCTAGGTCAGAGCATTCAAGCTACATTGTTGGAGGTCAAGTGTCTGTAAACAGTACGTGGAAATAGTAAACATTCAATGTGCAAGCCCTAATTTGAGAAGGTCATAGTAACTTTGGTTCGTGAATACCACTTTATGTTACAGTGGATTTGACGTTCAGTGCGCGTTTGACATTTCGTTTCTGTGTTCGCAAGGAGCAAGGAATTTATTTTAGTTTCAGCTGTGACTGAACTTGTTCTGCAACACATTGAAATTGATTGCTATATGTTTATGTTATTTCTACTATTTTGTGTATTTTTCAGCGGGTTTTTCGGTTGGTGGGTCTTACGGTAAATATGCCACTTGATCGAGGCTTACTGTAAGCGTTCTGTAGGTGCAAATTTTCTTAATTTGGAAATTTGCTAGTGACAATTGGTCGCTATTGATGTTAGCTGTGATGTAATTGTACTTAACGTTGTTTTTGTAATATTTTGTCTGTTTTTCAGTTTTGATTTTCGATTTGTTTTGTTTGTATTCTGTAGGTCTCTCCTTTCTTGTGTATTTCTCTACACATTTTTGGTTAAAACAGTGTTGCCATTTGTATTGTTTTGTATCTTTGTCTTTGTATTTTTTTTGGTTGTACTACATTACTGTCATGCACAGTCTACATACACATACTTGGTCATGTTTTGATATTATTGATAAGGTAGACTCTTCATATAGAGTTTCTTAATAAAATATTATTATATAAGATATTTATACAAGTTCTTTGATAAAAGACTTGTTATCTACAAAGATTGAGACAAGGTGAAATACATATTCAAGTTCTTTATAAAAAAGACTTGTGCCCATAGTGAGTGGGATATAAGGGAATTTTTTTTTTCCACAGGTACTCAGGTGATTTTTTGGGTACATTATAAACAAGACTAAGAGTGTGAAAGAAAGTGAAGTGAGTATACAAGTCTAGCATTTCAGACTTGTCTCCCATTAAAGTGGGATAATTTAATATATTTGCTTCTGCAAGTTACTGATCTCAGTAGACAAGATGTCTACATTGGACTACTTTATTACACAAGGGAGAGCCCTTGATAAGACTGGTCAACAGTTAGAACAGTGGGCTGTTGCTCAGTATGACAAAGCATTAGCTGCTGAAGAGAGAAGGGCTGCTGCAGAGGAAAAAAAAACTATGGCTGAAGAGAAGAGATTAGAAAGAGAAGCAGCTGCTGAACAAAAAAGGCTAGACAGAGAAGCTGATATTGCTGCTGAACAAAAGAAATTGCAGATGCAGGTGGAGGAAAGGAGATTTGAAGCTGAACAAAGGAGATTAGACAAAGAAGCTGCTGCAGAGGAGAGGAAAGCTCAAGCTGCTGCAGAGGAGAGGAAAGCTCAAGCTGAGGCTGAAATTAGAAAAATGGAACATGAGGAAAGAAAACAGAAGATGGAACTTGATGAAAAACTCGCAACTTTGGAGTTAGAGAAATTGAAATTGGCGAGTACGGGTGCTCAGCAAACAACTTCGAGTACGACAAGGGAGTTTGTTAGTAGGATTAAATTGCCTCATTTCAATCCTTTAAAGGATGACGTAGCAGATTATCTAGATAGATTCCAATTTTTGTGCGATACGCATAACATAAAAAAGGAAAAATATGTTGAACAACTGATGCCATTTTTTACAGGTGACACAGTGACTACTCTTATGACAATAGACGAACATGAGAGGACTAATTATGATGTTGTCAGGGCAGCATTACTAAAAAAATATCAACTAAAACAAGAAGACTATCGTCTTCGTTTTAGGACAATGTTGCCAGAAAATGGAGTAGATTTCTCTGATTTTGTTACAAAGATACGTCGTACATTTACACGATGGGTTGAGTTGTCTCAGATTGAGAAAACATATGAAGGTCTAATGGACTTATTATTGCGAGATAAGGTTTTGTCATCTGTTAATGATTCTTTTCTTGCATTCCTTCATGAGCGTAAGCCTAAAAACTTAAAAGAAATGGAGGAATACTGTTGTCAGTATGCCACAGCACATCCCCATGCTACAGTTAGCAATTCTAAAGTGAAAGAAGGGTTGCCAGCTGCTTCGGCAACACCATATGGCCCTAATTTCAAAAAAAAAATTTCAGGGTGCTCAACAAAATTGGAATAGGGGAAGTAATCAAAATTACACTCAGAAGCGGAGTAATCCAACACATGATGGTTCTTCGTCTATGCAGTGGAGACAAGATGGTAGTTCTCGTAATTTTTAGTGGTAATAATTTGAGACACTTTCGCAAAGGCTATCCAAATAATAACTATTCAAATTTTCGAGGTAATCATTCTCGACGTCAAGATTATGACGATGGTGAATTTAGAAACCGGGATTCAAACCGGAATGATGAGTACAATAGACAATATGATCACAATTACAGGGGAAATGATAGTCGAAATAATTACAGGGGAAATGATAGTCAAAATAATTACAGGGGAAATGATAATCGAGGTAGACCTAGGTTTAACAAGAAAAGACCTTACCAACAGGCAAACTCTGCACAACAAGAGTTTGATGGAGCCTGTAATACAGTAAATGATAGTGGTAACTCTAGGGCTATCACTGGTTGTGCTTTCGATTTTGGGAGAGCAACTGAATGCCCCCAATGCTTAACATTGTTTGACTCATCAACTGTATCTACGCTAAGTTGTGGTCACCCTCTTCCTGCTCTACCTGCTACAGTTGCGCATGATGGGAGAGGATCTCTCATCTTACATAAAGGTCTAATAAATGATAGGCTAGTCTCAGTACTTTTCGATTCGGGATGTACTACCGTCGGGGTTAAGGAGTCTCTGATAGATCCTTGCTGTGCCACTGGAAAAACAATCAAATGTGTTACATTTGGTGGTACTATGGAAAGCTATCCTACTGCTATTATTAGGATTGACACTCCTTTCTTCACAGGAGATGTCCATGCATGTCTTCTTCCTAATCCTATTGCGGATCTTATAATCGGTCGTATTCATGGGGTTAAGGAATGCACCCCGCAACAAATTTCTAGTTGGGAAGAAAAAAACATTCAAACGGTCAATGCAGTGGTGACAAGAGCTCAAGCTCTTAATCCCCCAACTTCATCTGATAATAGTAATGAAGTTGATAGCCAAGACGAGCACTTGGTGATTTCCCATGACTCGTTTGTTAAACGTCAAGAAGAGGATCCTTCTTTGAAGAAATACTTCCTTCTTGCAAAGAAAGGGGATCCCAATCAAAATACGAATCACAAATCGTATATTACTATGAAGAATGGTATATTGGTACGAATGGTACAAAACTCGGACAAGTCTATGCATTCGCAAATTCTTGTGCCTAAGTGTATGAGAGCCTTAATTCTTCGGCATGCACACGATTCTCAGTGTGCGGGACACATGGGTTTTTCCAGAACTAAAACTAGAGTCCTTGCGTCCTTCTTTTGGCCATTCGTGAATAAAGACATCCGAATTTATTGCCGATCTTGCAAAATTTGTCAAGAGGTCAAGTCTAGGGGTCCGAGACATGCTGCTCCTATTCAGGCTGCAGATATTCCGATTCGGCCGTTTCAGAAAATGGCTATAGACATCATTGGTCCGTTCAAAATTAAGTCAGCCAGAGGACACCAATTTATCCTCACTTGCGTGGACATGTGCACGCGTTGGCCAGAGGCTATTCCTCTGAAGAGCATATCAACTGTCGATATCGCTGATGCTCTTTGGCTCGTATTTTTCTCGTCTGGGATTCCCCGGAGAAATACTGTCGGATCACGGCACTCAGTTAATTTCGGACGTTATGTCTCAGGTAATGGCTACGCTAGACATTAAAAGGTCTCTCAGTAGTATTTATCATCCAATGTCCAATGGATTGGTAGAACGTCTTAACAGGACACTAAAGAACTTACTTGGCAAGATAACAGAGGATCATCCTAAAGATTGGGACAGGGTTTTACCTGCAGTCCTCTTTGCCTATAGAGAGGTTCCCAACGAGCATACAGGGTTTTCTCCTTTCGAACTTGTCTTTGGCGCGCAACCGCGCGGGCCAATGTCCTTGTTACACGATTTGATAACTTCCGATAATATTGACGATGATACACAATCGTCATATGAATATGTTATAGCTCTTAGAGAAAAGATTATCGAATCGTGCAGGTTAGCAACTTCATCTTCCGAATTTGCGAAAGAAAAAGCTAGGCGATTTGCTAATAAGAAAAGACGCCTACGTCAACTTTGTCCTGGAGACAAAGCATATGTCTTACTGCCCTCAAGAGAGAATAGACTTCTCATTTCTTGGAAGGGTCCATACACTATAGTCTCGAAACTTTCTGATGTCGACTATATTGTCGATGTGGATGGAAGGCATAAAACCTTCCATATAAATATGCTAACAGAGTTTATTGAACGTCCAGACTATTTGCAGCCTATTTTCCAGGCGACGGACGACTCTCCAGTCCAACATGGTCACATCTCATCCCTGTCCGTTATACAGGATGAGGAAACTATTTTTTCTGACGTGAACTTACCTCTTCCTGCGATTCCACTTACTTCAACGGAATCGTGGAGAGACGTTACAGTCTCTTCCAACTTGTCTTTTGAGGAACAGCGTCAAGTATCCTCTACGTTACAATCATATCAGGATGTCCTTACCGACATTCCTGGACACACAGATGTCATAGAACATGACATCATACTTACTGATCGTAATCCGATCAGAGTAAGACCATACCCAATACCTATTCATTTTCAAGCACAAGTCGAGAAAGAATTGGATGAAATGATTCAACTACAAATAATTGAACCATCCACTTCAGCTTATTCTTCGTCGATAGTTATTGTTCGAAAGAAATACAATAACATACGTCTTTGCGTTGATTATCGCAAATTAAATCAAGTTACGAAGTTCGATGCTGAACCTATGCCGTTATTAGATGATCTACTTATTAGACTTTCTAAAGCTAAATTCTTTACTAAACTAGACTTGTCGAAAGGTTATTGGCAAGTCCCATTGACGGAACACGCCAAACCTCTCACTGCTTTTTCGACACCTAGGGGTCTGTTTCAATGGAATTTTATGCCTTTCGGGCTTATGAACGCCCCAGCGACTTTCGTGCGCATGATGCGACGAATTCTATCAGATCGTGCAGATGTCATTGCATATTTAGACGACATCTGTCTTTTCAGCGATACTTGGGAAGAACACTATGTGGGTCTAAAGGAATTGCTATCTACTCTACGTGAGCATAGTTTGACTGCTAAACCCTCTAAAGCTTTTGTTGGGTTTAGTGAAATTTCCTTCCTAGGTCATCGAGTTGGTCATGGTCTGTTGAAGACAGAGGACCAAAACATTTCAAAGATATTAAATATCTCGGTTCCGAAGACAAAAAAGCAAGTGCGTAGTCTCTTGGGATTGATACAATTCTATGGAAGATTCATTGAGAATCTGTCCTCCATTATGGCACCACTTTCAACGTTATTGAAAAAAGGTTCTCCTAATATGGTGCGTTGGTCCCAAGAATGCCAATCTTCATTGGATCAGGTTAAGAATTTGTTCTCATCTCATCCTATCTTAAGACTACCGACGATTGATAAGACTTTTGTCCTTCGTAGTGATGCCTCTTCCACTGGGATTGGAGCGGCACTAATGCAGGAATATTCAGGAACTCTGCATCCTGTAATGTATATTTCTAGGAAGCTGAATGCGGCAGAAAGGAATTACTCGGTTTTGGACCGTGAATTGTTGGCTATGGTTTGGTCCATTCTTAAGCTACAAAGGTTCCTTCTGGGCGCGCATTTCTTTATGGAAACCGACCAAAAAGCTCTTACGGCTATGCAAAGTAAGGATTTGAAGAGCTCGAGATCTACTCGTTATGCTATTGCTCTTCAGCCTTTCCATTTCACGGTGCGAGCTATCCGTGGTTCGGATAATGTGATGGCGGACATATTGTCTAGATGCCCACATGATTCCAGTTAAATCTTGTGTCCTAGTTTTTCCTGATATACTTTCAGACTTAGGTCTGTCCTTAATATCATAATATGTTGTAATACAAATGTATTTGGATGATGTTTAGATAATTTAACAAATTTCATTTTGTCCATCCATCAGTGATATGTTGCTAAAATAGCATTGACATTTGTATATTGCTATGATTATATTATTTAGTAATGTTTAATATATGATTGGTATTGCCAGCAACTTAGGTTTCTTGAATGGTATCCCTTAGTTTGTTTGGCTTAAAGGAAATATTTTCTCCTATGTTGGGAGATGATTTGTACCCTCTTCTATTGTACCTGATATTAGGTTCATTGTTTGCATGAGCACAGAAGTGATACTGGTGCTATCTTGCTCATGAACATATTAAAAAAAAAAAAATTGCATTTTTTTTTTTTACAGGGGGGTGGTAGTAATGTTGCTGTCATTTTCGACGGAGTCATCTGTCAAGTTATTTGCTTATGTTTGTATCATAAGTATAATTGTGTCTTTACCTGCGATGTCAGGTTGATTAGGGGTTGTCTTCCCTTGTTTATTCATTCATTGTGTTTGACCTTTAGGTTCAGAGGTTGACAGTTCGGCGTAGGCCTATGGGAAGGTTTTTTTAAGCGGGAGTGAGATATACTTCCGGGAAGCCGGGAGGTCCTGTTTTTCTGAAGGGACCAAGAGTCCATTGTTTTTCGGGGAGAATCTTCGAAGTAACTGCTATGGCAGTTTTCCCCAGTGAATCTCTGTGCGTCGGGATGACGACAGAATTCCTTGTGATGTTCTGAGGATTCATTTGCCAGGTAATACCGACCTTTATGCATTATTACGCTTTTCGGTGGCAGAACATGTAAAGGATTACCTAGGGTGAACAGCAGCTCACTGATCCGCCATTTCAGAACTTATATATTTGTGCTCGAGGTAGCCATCCAAGACTGTTAGTCTTATATTGTCCAGAAATCCAGTGACGAAGATATATTGTGGGAGCCGCAGATTGGCGGAACTTCTATCTACAATAAGTATTACTGCAGGGTTGATGATAACCTATTTAACAGAAGTACACGGCCGACGTCAGAACGAGGCCTGTGCTTTCGGCTATTATACTACAGCCTGATATGTGCAATTGGCGGGGAGTGCCAAGTTGCACCTGTGTGTCAAAGTAACTAAGGCATCTGACGCGTTTAGTCAGAGACGCCAAGGGCGACGCTACGAACTGTCATTATTGAAGAACTTTGCTATTGACCATGCACGTCTATTCTGATGTTTACCTTTTTGAATGCCAAATGTATACCTATCGATGTCAGGTCAGCATGACCTTGTTACACTGACTGTTCCTGTTGATACTATGTGTGTTCCCGTCAATAAATGTCTTGAAACATGCCTGCAGTGTCAAAGCATCCTTGATTACTGCATGTGAGAGTATGGGTTGCAGGATCTACATCTATACGAGCCTAAACACATTCGCGCCTTCATTCGCACCCACACTCAATTCATCATACGCTCGCACTACACATCTAACAACATGTATACTGTCTTGGGCCAGTGATCACCTCAACAAGAAAAAAAAGACAGTTACACACTTGCTTCAGTCTATCATTGACTGGTCATTACAAAATAAAAGTCAAAAGTAGGAAATCACCATTAACACTAGCTTCAGTCTATCATTGAGTGATCATTACAAAATAAAAGTCAAAAGTAGGAAATCACCATTAACATTAGCTTCAGTCTACCATTGACTGGTCATTACAAAATAAAAGTCAAAAGTAGGAAATCACCATTAACATTAGCTTCAGTCTACCATTGAGTGATCATTACAAAATAAAAGTCAAAAGTAGGAAATCACCATTAACACTAGCTTCAGTCTATCATTGACTGGTCATTACAAAATAAAAGTCAAAAGTAGGAAATCACCATTAACACTTGCTTCAGTCTACCATTGAGTGATCATTACAAAATAAAAGTCAAAAGTAGGAAATCACCATTAACACTTGCTTCAGTCTATCATTGACTGGTCATTACAAAATAAAAGTCAAAAGTAGGAAATCACAATTAACATTAGCTTCAGTCTATCATTGAGTGGTCATTACAAAATAAAAGTCAAAAGTAGGAAATCACCATTAACACTTGCTTCAGTCTATCATTGACTGGTCATTACAAAATAAAAGTCAAAAGTAGGAAATCACCATTAACACTTGCTTCAGTCTACCATTGAGTGATCATTACAAAATAAAAGTCAAAAGTAGGAAATCACCATTAACACTTGCTTCAGTCTATCATTGACTGGTCATTACAAAATAAAAGTCAAAAGTAGGAAATCACCATTAACACTTGCTTCAGTCTATCATTGAGTGATCATTACAAAATAAAAGTCAAAAGTAGGAAATCACCATTAACACTTGCTTCAGTCTATCATTGAGTGATCATTACAAAATAAAAGTCAAAAGTAGGAAATCACCATTAACACTTGCTTCAGTCTATCATTGAGTGATCATTACAAAATAAAAGTCAAAAGTAGGAAATCACCATTAACACTTGCTTCAGTCTATCATTGACTGATCATTACAAAATAAAAGTCAAAAGTAGGAAATCACCATTAACACTTGCTTCAGTCTATCATTGACTGGTCATTACAAAATAAAAGTCAAAAGTAGGAAATCACCATTAACACTTGCTTCAGTCTATCATTGAGTGATCATTACAAAATAAAAGTCAAAAGTAGGAAATCACCATTAACATTAGCTTCAGTCTATCATTGAGTGATCATTACAAAATAAAAGTCAAAAGTAGGAAATCACCATTAACACTAGCTTCAGTCTACCATTGAGTGGTCATTACAAAATAAAAGTCAAAAGTAGGAAATCACCATTAACATTAGCTTCAGTCTACCATTGAGTGGTCATTACAAAATAAAAGTCAAAAGTAGGAAATCACCATTAACATTAGCTTCAGTCTACCATTGAGTGATCATTACAAAATAAAAGTCAAAAGTAGGAAATCACCATTAACATTAGCTTCAGTCTACCATTGAGTGGTCATTACAAAATAAAAGTCAAAAGTAGGAAATCACCATTAACATTAGCTTCAGTCTACCATTGAGTGATCATTACAAAATAAAAGTCAAAAGTAGGAAATCACCATTAACATTAGCTTCAGTCTACCATTGAGTGGTCATTACAAAATAAAAGTCAAAAGTAGGAAATCACCATTAACATTAGCTTCAGTCTACCATTGAGTGATCATTACAAAATAAAAGTCAAAAGTAGGAAATCACCATTAACATTAGCTTCAGTCTACCATTGACTGGTCATTACAAAATAAAAGTCAAAAGTAGGAAATCACCATTAACATTAGCTTCAGTCTACCATTGAGTGGTCATTACAAAATAAAAGTCAAAAGTAGGAAATCACCATTAACACTTGCTTCAGTCTACCATTGACTGGTCATTACAAAATAAAAGTCAAAAGTAGGAAATCACCATTAACATTAGCTTCAGTCTATCATTGACTGGTCATTACAAAATAAAAGTCAAAAGTAGGAAATCACCATTAACACTTGCTTCAGTCTATCATTGACTGGTCATTACAAAATAAAAGTCAAAAGTAGGAAATCACCATTAACATTAGCTTCAGTCTACCATTGAGTGATCATTACAAAATAAAAGTCAAAAGTAGGAAATCACCATTAACACTAGCTTCAGTCTATCATTGAGTGGTCATTACAAAATAAAAGTCAAAAGTAGGAAATCACCATTAACACTTGCTTCAGTCTATCATTGACTGGTCATTACAAAATAAAAGTCAAAAGTAGGAAATCACCATTAACATTAGCTTCAGTCTACCATTGAGTGATCATTACAAAATAAAAGTCAAAAGTAGGAAATCACCATTAACACTTGCTTCAGTCTATCATTGACTGGTCATTACAAAATAAAAGTCAAAAGTAGGAAATCACCATTAACACTTGCTTCAGTCTATCATTGACTGGTCATTACAAAATAAAAGTCAAAAGTAGGAAATCACCATTAACATTAGCTTCAGTCTATCATTGAGTGGTCATTACAAAATAAAAGTCAAAAGTAGGAAATCACCATTAACACTTGCTTCAGTCTATCATTGAGTGATCATTACAAAATAAAAGTCAAAAGTAGGAAATCACCATTAACATTAGCTTCAGTCTACCATTGACTGGTCATTACAAAATAAAAGTCAAAAGTAGGAAATCACCATTAACATTAGCTTCAGTCTATCATTGAGTGGTCATTACAAAATAAAAGTCAAAAGTAGGAAATCACCATTAACACTAGCTTCAGTCTATCATTGAGTGGTCATTACAAAATAAAAGTCAAAAGTAGGAAATCACCATTAACATTAGCTTCAGTCTATCATTGAGTGATCATTACAAAATAAAAGTCAAAAGTAGGAAATCACCATTAACATTAGCTTCAGTCTATCATTGAGTGATCATTACAAAATAAAAGTCAAAAGTAGGAAATCACCATTAACATTAGCTTCAGTCTACCATTGAGTGGTCATTACAAAATAAAAGTCAAAAGTAGGAAATCACCATTAACATTAGCTTCAGTCTATCATTGAGTGATCATTACAAAATAAAAGTCAAAAGTAGGAAATCACCATTAACATTAGCTTCAGTCTATCATTGAGTGATCATTACAAAATAAAAGTCAAAAGTAGGAAATCACCATTAACACTAGCTTCAGTCTACCATTGACTGGTCATTACAAAATAAAAGTCAAAAGTAGGAAATCACCATTAACACTAGCTTCAGTCTATCATTGAGTGATCATTACAAAATAAAAGTCAAAAGTAGGAAATCACCATTAACACTAGCTTCAGTCTACCATTGAGTGGTCATTACAAAATAAAAGTCAAAAGTAGGAAATCACCATTAACATTAGCTTCAGTCTACCATTGAGTGGTTATTACAAAATAAAAGTCAAAAGTAGGAAATCACCATTAACACTTGCTTCAGTCTACCATTGACTGGTCATTACAAAATAAAAGTCAAAAGTAGGAAATCACCATTAACACTAGCTTCAGTCTACCATTGAGTGATCATTACAAAATAAAAGTCAAAAGTAGGAAATCACCATTAACATTAGCTTCAGTCTACCATTGAGTGATCATTACAAAATAAAAGTCAAAAGTAGGAAATCACCATTAACATTAGCTTCAGTCTATCATTGAGTGAACACTAAAATAAATGCCTCATCATGCTATCCACCCACATGGCTGGTTTAATGTGAAGTCTTCCTCTTGGATTCTTAGCTGCTGACTAACAAAGCTGTCAGTGGCCGTCATAGTGGTATCTTGTTGGACAGCAACAAACTGTCTCCACCTTGTTCATCAGTGGCCATCATTTGTGTGGTGGCCCAAGTCTGGTTCATGCTTTGCATCTCAGCCAGCACAGTTCTCTGTCAAGTTTAATGTGACATATATGGACACCAAAAATCCCTGTCATCATTATTCCCTATCTACCACAGTAGCCTAGGCCTATAACAGGTTTATGCCAAAGCCTTCTGGCTCAGTACCATCCACTTGAGATGTTTCTGTGCCCTCTCTTTCCATTACATTCTGTCTCCTATTCTCTTCTCCATATGCTTCTGTGCCCTCTCTTTCCATTACATTCTGTCTCCTATTCTCTTCTCCATATGTTTCTGTGCCCTCTCTTTCCATTATATTCTATCTCCTATTCTCTTCTCCATGTTTCTGTGCCCTCTCTTTCCATTACATTCTGTCTCCTATTCTCTTCTCCATATGTTTCTGTGCCCTCTCTTTCCATTATATTCTATCTCCTATTCTCTTCTCCATGTTTCTGTGCCCTCTCTTTCCATTATATTCTATCTCCTATTCTCTTCTCCATATGTTTCTGTGCCCTCTCTTTCCATTATATTCTGTCTCCTATTCTCTTCTCCATATTCTCCATATGTTTCTGTGCCCTCTCTTTCCATTATATTCTGTCTCCTATTCTCTTCTCCATATGTTTCTGTGCCCTCTCTTTCCATTATATTCTGTCTCCTATTCTCTTCTCCATATGTTTCTGTGCCCTCTCTTTCCATTATATTCTGTCTCCTATTCTCTTCTCCATATGTTTCTGTGCCCTCTCTTTCCATTATATTCTGTCTCCTATTCTCTTCTCCATATGTTTCTGTGCCCTCTCTTTCCATTATATTCTTTCTCTTCTCCATATCTCCTTCTCCATATTATTTATTCTCTTCTCTATGTTTCTGTGCCCTCCTCTTTTCCATTATATTCTGTCTCCTATTCTCTTCTCCATATGTTTCTGTGCCCTCTCTTTCCATTATATTCTGTCTCCTATTCTCTTCTCCATATGTTTCTGTGCCCTCTCTTTCCATTATATTCTGTCTCCTATTCTCTTCTCCATATGTTTCTGTGCCCTCTCTTTCCATTATATTCTGTCTCCTATTCTCTTCTCCATATGTTTCTGTGCCCTCTCTTTCCATTATATTCTGTCTCCTATTCTCTTCTCCATATGTTTCTGTGCCCTCTCTTTCCATTATATTCTGTCTCCTATTCTCTTCTCCATATGTTTCTGTGCCCTCTCTTTCCATTATATTATGTCTCCTATTCTCTTCTCCATATGCTTCTGTGCCCTCTCTTTCCATTATATTCTGTCTCCTATTCTCTTCTCCATATGTTTCTATGCCCTCTCTTTCCATTATATTATGTCTCCTATTCTCTTCTCCATATGTTTCTGTGCCCTCTCTTTCCATTATATTCTGTCTCCTATTCTCTTCTCCATATGTTTCTGTGCCCTCTCTTTCCATTATATTATGTCTCCTATTCTCTTCTCCATATGTTTTTATGTTTTCCTGAATTTCTGTTACCCTGTAGGTTCTACAACAAGGACTGCTTTGTAATGTTATTAAAATGAATTTCATGTGCCATTACAGTTATTTTTGTAAACATGAGAAATGTTATGGAAGCAGTTTTACAAATGAAAAATACAACAGGAAAACTTTTCATTCTTCACTTTCAGGGAAGCAGATAAATCCCAGACGGGAGAACTGAAACAGATGTTTAAGTTACATCTGCGGAACCCTTCCAAAGAAAATGAATTTGTGGCTGCACAGCTAGCTAACATCATCAGTGGCACACACAATAATTCAGTGTAAGTAGAGTGTAGCTTAGACTTCTGGGATCAGTTTTGCTGTAACATTTTGATATTGATTTAGCCATACCGTGTCGTTTTAGTGTTGCTGCTGCTGAGATTATGCTGTCAAGAATTTTTGTTATATAGAGCAATAATTAAAATGCCTCATGTAGTTCCTCTCTATGGTGCAGAATGCTGGAGAGTTACAGAGAAGGAAATGTCAAAATTGTCCTCTTTTCACACAACATGCCTAAGAAAAATTCACCGAATCTTTTGGCCAAATACCATCACCAACCAAGATCTGCTTACTCGGAGCAAGCAAGAGGACATGCACACCATCATAGCTGGAAGACGCTGGAGCTGGGTTGGCCATATCCTCAGAAGAGACCCTGATGCCATCACAAGAACAGCTATGCTTTGGACCCCTGAAGGAAAGCGAAAGAGAGGCTGACCAAAAACAACCTGGCGGAGGACTGTGGAGGCTGAGATGCAAAGAATGAACCAGAGTTGGGGCACTGTACGAAGGATGGCCACCGACCGAGCAAAGTGGAATCAATTTGTTGTTGCCCTACAAGACGCCACTAGGCATGATGGCCACTGACTGCCTTGATGGTCGGCGGCTAAGGATCAGAGAAGAAAGAAATGTAGTTCCTGGATGGGGTCTCGATGACGACAATAAAGAATAGGATTATGGTTTGATCAGTAAGAGAAGATTGACATGACCATGTGACTAGCAACCTAAAACAGATTGTTATTGAATACACTCGATAAATGCTTCACTACAGGATTCCTGCAGGAGAACAAGCTGCTGTGGTGGTGGTGTCATCATAGGGCATTATTTTATTTACCTTGAAATGTTGGCTAGGCAGCTTCAAAGTTGCATGTTTCCAGAATACACCACATGGAGGTGGTTCTGGAATTTTGGTTAGATCTAACCCTGAATTCATTTTAGAGCAACATGATGAATTCCTTCGCATCTGTGCAGGCTTTGAGAATTCCTAGGGGAAGCACAGAATCAGAGCACAGTATTTGCATGACCCCCCCCCCCCCCCCCCTTTCCAGCTTCAAATCAGGTGTGGATCCTATAAATGTATGCCAAGCCAGGATAGAATACTTGAGAACTAAACTAAAGCTTATGATTCCAAACCAGCAAGTCAATATATTCCTAAATACATAGAGATTGGGTTATTGTTTATTCACATATATGAGGAAAAACCACAGTATCTTTTTGTGTGGGTTAATTTTGTCAAACAAATGCATGAGGCCTTCAACATTGTGAATATATCTTGAAACTAAGCATAGCAGTGCAATTAGCACACCGATAGAATGGTTCAAACATAAACTACTGGGGCTCACAGAATCACACAGAGTTGATAAGGATATTGCTTTGGGTTTTCACAGTGCAAAGGCTGTGTTGGCTTCCTGCCAGGTAGCTTTAATGTTGGCAAAGGTTTAATTTTTACTGCAGCTGTGATGATGACATCTTTTATGATTGGTGATAAATATTTAGAGAAACTGTCTTCAGTATCATTGCCTGATAAATGAAGAATTGATGAGATGGCCCAAAATGTGAAAGACATTTTGATAGAATCGCTCAGTCACAGTAAGTATGAAATTTAATGTAAAAGATATTTTGATAGAATGGCTCAGTCACCACAGTAAGTATGTTGTGTAATGTAAAAGACATTTTGATAGGACAGCTCAGTCACAGTAAGTATGTAATGTAATGTAATGTAAAAGACATTTTGATAGAATGGCTCAGTCACAGTAAGTATGTTATGTAATATAAAAGACATTTTGATAGAACGTCTCTGTCACAGTAAGTATGTTATGTAATGTAAAAGACATTTTGAAAGACTGGCACAGTCACAGTAAGTATGTTATGTAATATAAAAGCCATTTTGATATAACGTCTCCCTGTCACAGTAAGTATGTTATGTAATGTAAAAAACATTTTGATAGAACGTCTCCGTCACAGTAAGTATGTTATGTAATGTAAAAGATGTTTTGATAGAACATCTCCATCACAGTAAGTATGTTATGTAATATAAAAGACATTTTGATAGAACGTCTCCATCACAGTAAGTATGTAATGTAATGTAAAAGACATTTTGATAGAACAGCTCTGTCACAGTGTGGAGAGATGGATAATTTTAGATGATAGTATCAAGTAGTTGCTTGATTTAGATAAAGAATAGCTTTTCCAGACTCGGGGGAAAGAGAACTGGTGAACTGTAATTAAGTATGGCACAAGATAAAGTCAGGTAGTCAACCTCACAGCTCAGATGATATAGAGGTAAAGAACAGGCAGGTAATCCACCCTATCCTTTACCTCTAGGGAATGTTAATGTAGCTCGAATTGAATCCCTACCAGGGAAAATTGCTTTGACACACACAAAAACCAACACTGAAACATTGAAAATAATTCAATAACTTCAGATCTAAAAATGAATCAGATTTTTTTAATGATTAATAGTTTAAATGGTAAAAAATTAATGTGTCATTGTGACATATTATGAAATAGTTTTCATCTATCTATTTCTTTATCCACACTTTTCATTTACCAAACTTTCACCTATGCCTGTTTCAATAACATAAACCATTCATACACTCAGATTTCTGTCCCTTTTTCAAATTTAGCATGCATTCTATTGATGTTCACTATTTCTTTCATGTATGCTCATGAGCAGACCTATTAGCTAATGCTGAGCGGGGTATCTGTAATTTATTCTTAACACCAGCGATTGAAAATTGTTGGATATGATCAGATAGCGATCAAGAGCGGATAATTTGGAAGCGAGGTGAGACCAATTTGTTATTACCTCCCTTGTAATCCGTTCGCTAGTAAAGTAATTAAACACGGCAGATCGCCAGATCAGAGAACGGGCTCGCTCAATGACCACGTCTGTAGGGCGGTAAACAGTGTGATTTTGCGATTGAAGAAATCTCGCACGGTCTGGTCAATTACGTTACGCCTGATCTAAAGAGAGTGCAGGGGAAAAGGGTGTAGATTTCTTTAATCCAAAATTTCAGCAGAGATTTCCCCATAGGTGCTAACATCTGGCAGAGAGTCTGGTTTTCTGTCTATAGCATACATTCCCTTTGATTTCAGATATATATATATATATATAACCCCAGCAGTCTAACTAAATTTATCCTCTACCGCCAGAATTTCAGAGAAAATCTAGCTTTTGAATCTAAGATCTCTTATAATAGTTGTATCACTTAGTTTTCGATTGGAGATCGTTTTATTTCTGTGCTTGTGTGGCTTCCATATGAATCTGAGAATAACTTTTACCATAGAACATTCTGATATAAATATTGGGTTTTCAAGGTGACCTGTCTGGCCTCGTGTTTTACACCCAGAAAGAGACAGAGTACCAACCCAAAGAATATTAAGAATAAATTGTAACTGGACTTATAGAATATCCAGATTTCTCTTCCCAAGTTCATATACATTCAGCCTGTGGTGGCGACATAATCAAAAATTGACATTACCTGAATAACAACCACAGTGTTGTGAAGAAGATTTATCCTGAACAGATTTATTTACCTGACACTCGATTTAACGATTGAAGATTCCAAGCTACTGTACACTGTGAACATTAGACCTCTTAATTATTTTACTACCTGGACAAAAATTGAAGTGACATAATCAGCATCCCACTACCAGTAGCGAATCAAGCGTTTCCCATCATTTGAATTAACTAGTCTTTGGAGAAACTGGGGCTTGATTCGCCAATAACCAAATCTTGGGTGGGCTGTGTGTACCTTACGATTGTTCCAGATGTTGTGAAAGCACCTATTAGGTAAGAGTAACTGGTTGTGATCACAGGTCTGTCAGAGCGAGAGAAAGCAGGGATAAATAATTTGTTCATTGTATAACCCATGTACTAACTTTTTGTATTTTTTATGCAAGTTTTACTAATGCTGTCCCTTTCAGAATAGATTAACATATAAACTCTGTTCTTTATTGTACAGGGAAATCCTAGACCATAGCGTAAACACCTTTGACTCTTTGGGGGTTAATAACTTCTCTTCTAACGGGATCTTGTCTCAACAGAGGGAGGGAGGAATACACCTATGAGTCTAACTCTTTAATGAATTCATTGACTTATGTTTAATTGTATTTGATTGATATTCAAAATTTATTTCTGTTGTGAAGTTTTTTTATGATAAATAAAATTTACCTAAACTTTATTTACGTGTGTTGGTCAGTTTGTCCCAAAAGATCCCTATTCCATAGCTATAGTTTTCACGTCTTTGCATCTAATTGTCGTCATGTATCTGTGTGTGTGCAGAGGTGAGTGGTTGAATAAATATATATATATATTTATAGGGAAACTGTCTGATCTAAGAATCTCAGTCGTAACCGATAGGCTGGATAGATTATCTCTAAATCCAGGGACAGACTTTACCTTTCACCATTTCACTCATGAAAATATATTTCTTTACCTTATCTTCCACTGAGCTATCACCTGTTCTAGTTCTACTCAGACTGGACCATAATTGATCTTAAATTCCTATCGAAAAATCTACGACAGTCATATATACACACACACACACACACACTAATAATATAATTAGTTAATTAGTGTATCAGAATTGCACAAGAAAATTAACTTGAGGTAATGTCCATTCTAGTCCTTATCATTATCTTTCAGTGTTAATATTTGGTTGGGTTGGGTGATAATTTCTTGAGTTATGCACTTAACTTGTGAATAAGCTCCTGGTCCTTATAGACACAATGCTGAGGCTGGATAGCAGTGATGGTCCAGTAGTTATGTACACAGTTTGTGGTGAATATGGCCCCTAGTCCAAAGACACAAGGCTGTGGTGAATAGCAATGGTGGTCCAATGAAATGAATAGGTTTCACTCCTGGTTCTAAGACACAATGCTGAGGTCAAGTATACTACTGGACAAAAGTTAAGGGCCGCCATTCAGTTTAGACAAGGCTTATATAATTGATTGGCAAACTGTAAAGACAAGTGAAAATGTCATTAAAACTGAGCTCAGAGAAATGTGTATACATTTCTGTGTGCACTAGGTTAATTTTTTTAAAATGTCCAAAAACTGGTTCACTTTAACCCGCACGTGAAAATTGCCATTGTTGCTACAAAAACTCGTGGTTTTTGCAACACGCCCCACTAGTTCAAAAGGTGAAAAAGTGAGTTGAATTTGAATGCACGTGGAAAATGATCATCAGTAAAGAGTGTTCACCGTTGGTATGCAATAAATCAGTATGACAAGTGGTCAAAATGATCACTGCATTAGCCATGCCACCAAGGAGAAGTCTCAGCACTGTAGACCGTGGTCGAGCCATGGCATGGATTCAGGATGGTCAATCTGTTCGTCATGTTGCAAGACGTTTAGCAGTGTCCCACTCTACCATTCAGAGACTTGAGAGATTTCAAGCTACCGGACATTTGGAAAATCGACCCTGCTCAGGAAGAATTATATAAACCTTGTCTAAACTGAATGGCGGCTCTTAACTTTTGTCCAGTAGTATATTATCTTGTGGTACACTCACAGATAGAAACCTGAAACAAAATAAGCCCAGTGCATAGTACTTGTTCAGGGAAGATGCCACCTCTTCTAATAATGAACTGCTGTAATCAGAATGATTATGTTATGACACACCGTCAGGAAGTCATCTTGTCCATTAAGGGGAGTATGTCATTGTCTTGTTTATAATACAACGTCATAGAGTCCATCAGGGTAAGTATATATAATACATTATTAATACATTTATCATATAGACAAAATATGCCCAGTAAATACAGAAAGGTGAATTCTTTGTGCTCAGCAATAACAGCCAGCTCTGAAAAGGGCTGATAGCTTTATTTGCTAGTCAGTACCAGTTCTAACAAGGACTCTAGCTTACACCAATACTGTATGACTGTGGTTATGTTTTGTGATGAAACCAAACTTCATAAGAGTATAAGCAAGAATGAAGAGTCAGACATAAAATACCTTGTACACATCAAGCAAAATTATTAACATGAAAAATCAAGCACAAAATACACATCCATTTGTAATCACACATTAATTTTCAAGCCTAACGTATTTTACATAGTTAATAAAGATACCCTCAATTTGACAACCACGTTGCTGACTGGAACAGTTTTAGAACTTACTTGCACTCAATGGCAGAATTCTTCTAGGTAGCACTTGTAAAGGCTTTGATGCGAATATGGATCTTGCTCTCATACAGTGTCTACTGTTGTTCGAGCATGTGTGTGTGTGTGTTTCATTTGAATTTCCCTGCATCCTTATATAGTAGCTGAGCAGATGACTTGGAGAGCATGCTAGGTAAATTCTGTTCCTCAAGCTTATCAGATGAAAAAGCCAGTTCTGTGTTTCTATGATAGCAATATTTCGCAATATCTCTAGAATAACATCGTGTAGTGATTCCTAACAATATTCCATAGATTCACTCTTAGTTCTGCCTTCATGTGTAAAACTATGATTCCATTCCAAACAGTCTTCATTTAGATATATGCCTAAATATGTGCAAAATCAAGTGTTTTTTGCTAGCTATTTGCATGGTTCAAATAAGGAATATATCTGTCCAACAGATTTTCCTTGAAAATTACATCAATACGTAACGAAAATAAGTGGCATATTACGAATATGCTGACGTAATAAATCAGCAGAGATTTACACCAATTCACAACACACAGTATGTTAATTAGTGTAAAAGACATTTTTATAGTAGTTCTCAGTCACAGTAAGTGTGTAATGTAATGTGAAGACGGTATTCCGCCAAAAGATTCAAAGAATTTTCCTTAAGCAGGTTGTGTGAAAAAAGGATAATTTGAACATTTCCTATTTTGTTACTCTCCAGCACTGTGCGCCATAGAAAAGTACTGAAAGTACGCAACTCTCATATAATCTTAATTTGGTGTTTATGCTGTACTGAGAAGATTTCCAAATGTTGTTTAGATCTGCAAAGGCTCTTCTGGCTTTATTCATTCAGTTACTGATGTCTTTGCTTGTTCCACCTTCTGATGTTACTATGCTTCCTAGATGTACAAATGTATCTGCTTGTTCCAGCTTTTGATTCCTTATTTTTATAGGCTCAGGATTTATTACATTGAGTGTCATGACCTCTGTCTTCTTCAGTTTGATGTTCAATCCCTCTGTTGGCTATATTTATTCAGTCTGTCTGTTTTTTCATTGATGTGCTGATGTGAATGTGAGAGTAGTGCAATATCGTCTGCGTATTCTAGATCTTCCAGTGTGGTGAACTCTGTCCCAAAAAATGCCGTGCTGAAGTCAGATGTGTCGGCCGAAAGGCACAGATATCGCAGCTCCGGTGTAAACAGACACAACGCAACCAACGTCCTTTTCAGGATGAACGAGGAAGAAGAAGAAGAAGTAGAACTGCCTAACATCACACAAGAAACTAAGTAAACGAATGAGAGAAATGAGCATTAAGACCTTCAAGCTGAGAGAACTAGAAATTAAGACCAGATATCAGGGGCTTATTGCTGCAGTGGTGAGCAACACAGAAGAATAACCTGATGACTTGGAAACCCTCTGGCTTAAATTCAAGGACATCATAAAGACAGCTGCAGCAGAAGCATGCGGTGAAGTCCGACTTGGGAACAAGAGAAAGAGGACACATTGGTGGTCAGAGGAAGTCAAAGAGAAAATAAGAGAGAAGAAAATGGCATGGAAACATTAATAGGAGCTAAAGACACAACAGGACAAATGGAGAAATATAGAGAATATGTGACACTCAGAACAGAAGCAAAGAACAAGGTGCTAGCCGCAAAACAGAAGTCCTGGGAAGAATTTGGAGAAAAGCTAGAAAAAGATGCGCAAGAAAACCAGAAATTGTTCTATAAGACCCTAAAGAACATGAGGAAGGAAAAACAATGCCTTCTCAAATTTATAAAGGACAAGCAAGGCAAATTGCTTACCTCCCCGAAGGAAGTAATGGAAAGATGGAAAGAATATTTCTCAGAACTCCTGGATGGTGAGCATGGTGAAGCATCAGAAATGATAACCACTAGCACAGAAGAGAAAACCAATGATGGTGAAGATGACATAAAGATGGAAGAACTGAAGGCAGCACTGGAGAAAATCAATCAAGATGGGCAAAGCAGCAGGCCATGATGGTATAACACCAGAAATGGTTAAGTACATGGGACCATCAGGCGACCTATTACTCTTAAGGGTCCTACAGGCAGTGTGGTGCAACAAGACCATACCAAAGGATTGGGAGATTGCCATCATAACACCAATTTTCAAAAAGGGTGACAATCAACAATGTGGAAACCATAGAGGCATATCCCTTCTCAGTGTCCCTGGTAAAATCTACTCTAGTATCCTAGAGCAGAGACTCCGACGCCTAGCTGAGGCACAATTGGAGGAGGTTCAGTGTGGATTCTGAGCAAACCGAAGTACTCAAGACCTAATCTTCACACTTAGACAGCTAAGTGAAAAGGCCCTTGAGTATAAGAGTGAGATTCATCTTTGTTTCATAGATCTGGAAAAGGCGTTTGACAGGGTCCCCTGGAGCAAACTTTAGGACTGTTTGGCAAGGAAGAACATTCCAGCACCTATGATTCATGCTAGACAGAGCTTTTACAAGTCTTGCAGAAATTATGTGAGGACAGCAAACCATAAGTCAGAAGAGTTCAGGACCACCACTGGTGTAAGACAAGGTGTGTGGTGAATGAGGTTAATGGTGTTATAAATTAGGAGTAAACAGATTGAGGTCAAGCTGTGTAAGTTCCCTGAGTCTAATTGTTGATGCTGATTCTCAGAGTCCCTATCCACCACCTCTCAGATCTCAATCTGTGTAAAATACACTCTGTGATGTTGTGTGGCTGAGTGTGTCTAGGGTAATGTATTTAATATAGAGACTGAATAACATGTAAACAGAACTGTAACTCAATAACATTAAAGTGAGTAAGACTTTTGTTAAAGTTTAGGTAATTATCTTACAATTTAATTTCCCTGGGACAGGGATTGTCAAACTCAATAAATTTATATATATATATATACACACTATTCAAAATAAATAACTGAAACTCTGTCCAAGTAACTGGTTTCTATGAATAAAGATCACTGTAAGAATTCCACCCACTGATCTGTCTGTCTGCTTGTACGTATCACTGTTAATATATTGGACAGATTGTCTTCTTCATCATCTCAAGGTGAGTTTATTATTTATTTTTATGCTTATGTTTGTGGTGGAATAAATGATGTTCACTCTCAGTGCCGGTCTAACGGACTTATCTTTATAAAACAGTGCCGGTCTAACGGACTTATCTTTATAAAATGGTAACAACTGAATTTCTGTTATATATGTGGTGAGGTGACATTTCTATCACAAAAACGAAATATAACTAAAGTGATTAAGAAAGCATACAGTTTGTATTTTGGCTGCAGAATAGGAGATCAAGATAAGAGCTGGGCACCACACATATGCTGCAATACACGTGCAGCACATCTTAAACTGTGGTTGACTGGCAAAGGCAAGCTATGCCTTTTGCAGTCCCAATGATTTGGAGAGAGCCCACTGATCATCTCAACAACTGTTACTTTTGCATGGTCCCTCCAATTGGGAAAGGCATATCAAAGAAGAAAAAATGGACTCTTGAATTTTATAAACATCCCCTCTGCAATACATCCGGTACCACATGGCGATGACCTACCAGTTCCCAAAGTGCCAGAATCATTTTCAGCTGCTTCCACTGACGAAGAAGAGGACATTGGTGGTCCTGAACCATCAACCTCAAGCGACCCAGATTTTGAGCAAACTACATCCACTAAACCACACTTAATAACCCAAGGTGAACTGAATGATCTTGTAAGAGATCTGAATTTACCGAAGAACAAGGCGGAGCTTTTTGGTTCCAGATTGCAACAGTGGAATCTCCTGGCAGAAGATGTTACAATTTCTGTGTATAGGAACCGCCAGAAGCCGCTTATTACATTCTTTTTCAAAGAGGGTGACCTTTCTGCGTGCCACAACATTTCTGGTTTAATGGCAGCCCTCAAAATCAATTACATACCGGAAGAGTGGATGCTTTTTATTGATTCATCCAAGACGAGTCTTAAAGCTGTTTTGTTGAATAATGGTAATGTGTTACCGTCAATTCCAGTTGGTCACGCAGTTCATATGAAAGAAACTTATGAAAACATTAAGCAGCTTTTGAAGTGTATAAACTACGATCATCATCATTGGTCACTTTGCAGTGACTTAAAAGTGGTCGCTCTTTTGCTTGGACTACAGGGTGGATACACCAAGTACTGTTGCTTTCTCTGTGAGTGGGATAGCCGTGCACGAAGTGACCATTACACAGAAGAAATTGGCCAATCAGGCAGTCATTGCAGCCTGGCAGTGAAGAACGTTGAGAACCCAATTGTCAAGATTTTTGTTGCCACCCTTGCACATTAAGCTGGGTCTCATGAAAAACTTTGTCAAGGCAATGGAGAAAACAGATGAGGCTTTCAAATACCTCATCAGAAAATTTCCAAGACGAGTGAAGCTAAAATAAGAGAGGGAGTATTTGTTGGTCCGCAAATTCGAAAAACTTCTTCATGATGACGAGTTTCTTTGCGTGTTTGAATGGCAAGGAAAAAGCAGCATGGCTAGCATTTAAGTCAGTGGTGGACCAACAAGATCTGATAATTTACAATGAAATTGTAGAAAATCTCCTTCTGAAGTATAAGAGTCTTGGCTGCAACATGTCTTTGAAAATTCATTTTCTGGATTCTCATCTGGATTTCTTTACGTCAAACTGTGTAGCGGTCAGTGATGAGCATGGTGAACGATTTCACCAGGCCATTGCTGCTATGGAGACAAGGTATCAAGGCAATTGGAGCCCTTCAAAGCTTGCTGATTACTGTTGGACTGTGACAAGAGACACTTCATCGATTGACTACAAGAAGCAAGCAAAGAGAGCTCTAACAGCGACTGAATAATGACGGAATGGGTTCAAATGTGCCTTTTTAAAACATGATATGTGAACTTTAAATAATGTTTTTATTTTTTCTATCATTTTATGTTGAAATATCAATTAATTGAGCATGTAACCACAATTTTTATAATGCTAAAGTAGAAAGACTAGCTGTTCACCCCAGAGAATTAAACAAGCATACTTTACTTGTATTACTGTAATGTAAATTCTTCATTAAAAAAAAAAACCAGAGCCAATTGGTGAATTTCATTATGATATTTGAAATCAGCATGTCAAAATCAATAAGAAATGGTATATTTAATTTCTGGTACAAATAACTTTTGAAAATTTGTTGACTAGTGTAATGAGAGGAAAATGCCCTCCCCATATAGATCTCATCTAATATTTAATCCCACACACAAACACGGTGACAACTCACCCTGATCAGCTATGTGTGCTGATCATTGCACCAATCTGTAACTTCCATTGTTTAACACCACTGCTGTGTAAACATTCTTCTTTAGTGATAGTACTTAGCTCTTATTTCCTCCTCCAAGAAGTCTCTTCCATACAATAGATAGGGGTGTACAATACATAGCGTGTGATCCTTTAATATTTCCTTACAACATCTTATACAGGGTTTCTCGTTCATACAATAGATATGGTGTGCTTAACCTAGCACTGAACCTGTGGACAAATTCTTTCTAACATTCTCTACATGATTTTACACAATAATTAAACATTTATGGCACTGCAAAAACCAATATCCCTTCTGGGTTACTAAATTGGCATGCGCAAAATTTGTAAGCCACTAGCAAATATTTTATGCCTTTCTTTCACTCCGAAAGACTGCATTCCTATTTTGGCTATCGTAACACAATTGTGGCCTGCATGTTAATTAAAGCAATATAATTACTGATTGTGCCTTACCCCCAAACAAGAATATCACATATCATAAGCTTGACTTTGGCAGTTAATGGGTTCTACCACTGCGTTAATCGTCCAGACGGCGAAAGCTTTGGTCACAAAGGCTCTCCCGCTGATGTCAGCTTTAGATAGTTTTATTTTTCAAATGGCGGTTGTTGCCAGCGAAAGGTTAATTTTATTGTCCCAAGCTACCCTATGCCTTATCCAATCAAAACGCGTCAAGAAATTTCCAACTTTCTCACGCAACCAAATTGAGCAGTTTATAAATGTGTTTGTTCGTCTGTCTCAATTTTTATTTCTACAATATCTTGGTTATTAATGGGTCAAGTTTGAATATTAAAAGTGATTATTAAAGGGACCACTGTCTTCCTATCTAGGTTTCGTTTACCCATTTATCACCATTTTCATCTTGGTAATATTTTTATAATTTATAATGCTCTGTTCACTTAACTAAAATAATAATAAAATAATTTTCTAAGGCCAGATAATTTATTATAAGGGAAAATTTTATAATATATATTAGCCAATATTATTCTTACCCTTCCAGACCTCCCCGTTATTTGTAACGAAATAAATTATCTAAGATTCTTTTCAAACGCACAAGTTAGATTTTATTTCCAGTGTAATCCACCTTCTCTCTCCCCTATTAGAACGCGGCAACGAGTTTGTTCGCTGTCAAGCTTACGGCTTTCGTCATAAATATTTGGGAAGGGTAGAGCGTGTGCGTGTGTGTTAAAAGGGGGTAGTAACCTTTTACGCTTGGCGTTAGAAAATTCAGACCTTTATTTAAATGTTGGCGGTGTGATTTTTTCCGATGGCCTTGAGACAATTTCAAATACTGTAGCTATTAATAGATTTTAGGAGTGCGTTAGTTACTTTTCAAGTGGCAAATTTGACTGTGGTCTTCAGACCAAGGTCAAACATGGAATTTATTTATAGATTTTTAACTGTAATAGTGGAAAATTTGAATTATTGTGTCCAATTTTTAGCGGTACGTTTTGCCCCTGTCCTTGACAACTTTTCAAATATAGTAGTAGTGTTATAGGTTGAGAATTTACGTTACTAGATTTTTGAATCGGGGAAATTTGAGCGGGGTGTTACACAGAGTATTTTATTACAAGGTGATATCCTGTCACCTTATCTTTTCATACTCCTCATGAATTATGTCATCAAGGCATGTAAGGAGAGAACAAGAAAGTATTCAGTGGAGTACTGGAAGATGAGACAGGTCTGTATTTCAGAGTTTGGTTGCTGATTGCTAAATCAGAGGCACATCTCCAATCCAACCTGCAAGTCTGGAAGGAAGAGCTGGAGAAAAGAGAGATGGTCATAAGCAGCTCTAAAACAAAATCCATGGTGATATCACGAGAAGAAAGAAGACATCAGATTAAGCTAGGAGAACAGGTCCTGGAGCAGGTCGACCACTTTGAATACCTCGGAGCTATTATAGACCGAAAGGGAGGCATCAAAGAAGAGTTGGCCACTGAAAAAGCAGCAGCTGGGAGACTTTTTCAGGCCATAAATCGAGGATTCCTCAGCAAGAGAGGGGTTGGTAAGAAAACGAAGATGGCTGTATACCGCTCCACTTATGTCCCAGTCTTGACATGTGGCTGCGAGTCATGGGCAATGACTACAACCCACAAAAGCCAGATCCAAACCTCAGAAATGAGGTATCTGAGAAAGGTGGTTGAAGTAACAAGAAGAGACATAGTCCCGCAACCAGATGACACGTCAAGGCCTAAAAATCCACCCCCTGCAGACCCAAATAGAACAGTCCCAACTAAGATGGTTTGGCCATGTCTGCAGAATGGGAGAAGATCGGCTACCACGACAAGCATGGGAAACAAAGAGCCAGGGATCCAAACCCCCAGGATGACCCAGAGTCCGCTGGGAGGACAACATTAGACAATCTTTGAAGGACAATCCTCCGAGGACTAGAATGGAACCAGGCCAGAAGGAAGACAGCCAATAGGATAGTCTGGCGCTCTCTCTTCCAAACCTCTACACCTCACGGTAGAAGGGGAACGACTAAGTAAGTAAGTAAGTAAGGTTGCTTATCTAACACTGCATGTAAAGTTAGCATAGAGACTTTTTATAATGGAAACAACAAGCCTGTAATATGTTCCATAAGCTATCCCTGTGTATGCTGTCAAAGCCTTTTCAGAATCGACAAAGTTTATATATAGTTTGTCTTTGCCATTCTGAGCTCAATGGTTAGTGCACTGGCTTCCTAGCTCAGTGATCCATGGTTTGATCCCCAGTTGAGGTGGGATTTTTTAGACTGCAAATGGCTCCAGGGTCGACCCAGCCTCATGAATTGGGTACCAGAGCAACTCTGGGAAGGTTAAGGCAGCCGGACTGATGCTGACCAGATCACCCCTAGTGTGCCAAAGGTCAAGAAAATATGGGCCTAACACCATATTCCCAATATCCCTCAATGAGCATGTAATGGGATCCTTTACCTTTACCATTCTGAGCACTGCTTTTTGTTATGTTCCAGAGGTTAAAAATATGATCTGCACATCTTCTGTTCTTTCTGAATCCAGGCTTCCCCAGATTATGATCTGCTGCTTTTGAGATTTTGTAGATAATTATTCTGCCAAATATTTTGCTGCGAATCGAGAGGAGCGGAATCTCTCTCCAGTTGTTGCAGTCTGTAAGGTCACCCTTTTTTGGTAATTTGATAATTGTTCCTTTCTTCCATTCAAGTAGTGTTGTCCCCATTTGCCAGATTTGTGCAAAAATTTGTTCTAAGAGTTCAGCTGATAATTCAGGATCAATTTTAAATAGCTCTGCACTTAAGTTGTCTTAAGCAACAGCTTCTCCATTCTTCAACCCTTTGATTGATGTAATGATTTCCTCCTTTCTTTGAACATCTTTATAGATATCCAGGTCATTTTCAGCTGCATCTCTGGTGGTGTCTTATTTAGCGTTTCTCTGAAGTTCTCAGCCCATCTTGCTTCTTGTCCCTGCTCTATGGCAATGAGATTCCTTGCTTGTCTCTTACTAATGTAATATTTTTTGCACCACTTTTGCAGTGGATAAAAGGACTTCATTACAAGAGGTTTTTTTTCTTCTTCTGCGTTCAGTTTATGGTCATGCTACATCTGCAGGCCTGTCGCCAAGACAAAGTCCACAGTCTTTTCTAGGTCAGCAAGGCAGCCCCATAGCTTCTGCCTGAGTTCAGCACAAACTGGCCAGGTCAGGCATCGTGGGTCATCATGGGTTGGGCAGTTTTGGAGAATGTGTTCAGGGGTCTAGATTCCAGTTTCACATGGACATTCATTTGTATGAGATATCCTGAGGTGATAGAGGTGGCCTAATAATCATTAAAAAGTTAGTTGCTTATCCTTTACAGGACGTGGCAATCAACCCCAGCTTTTATTGGCTGTTTGTGATTATTCTAGGCAATTTTTTTCATTCAGTAGTTTGCCATTGCTTTTTGAACGGTACGGTGTTTATACCATTGTTAAAAATCCACACAAAGCGATCTGCTACAAAACCGCCTGCAGCAGGTTTCGAACCTGGTATATCTGGATTATGAAACTGCGTTCATATCCATTAGGCCACAGATGCCTGTAATAATCATTACAGGATGTAATTTTTCTGTCCCATCTCAATTTTAGAATCACAGTCTTGGAATTCTGTCTTCATTGCCCAAGTTACAGTATTACGTGGCCATACATAACTGTTTGTGTGAACTTGCGATAAAAGGTAAATAAATGTCCAGGCATGTGGTAGTACATTACAGTGCTAACATCACTGCACAAGCATGAACTTAATCGCCGGATCAACTCAATGAAAACTGAATCACCTCAGTGGTTTGCAAGAAAAGGGCTTCCTGACATCAACGGGACTATGAAGTTGAGATCTCATGATAAACAACCAGTGAATTCCGAGGCCTGTAAATAGTGAATAATAACATAAACAAGTATGTGGCAGCCACTCGTAAGAAAGGAAGAAGAAAACACTAGACAACCTACAAATAAAGGGCAGATAACTCTTCTCACACAGATATATATACATATGTAATCTCCCAAAGAAAGGGGCTATGCGTTCTGCACAGAATATGAGTATTTCCCTTTCGTGGACAAGTATCGTAGTGCGTTATAAGCGAGTATCGAACAAAAAATTATTTCTTTCATCACAACTAATTTCTTCCATCGTGCGATTCAAAAATTTTGTTAAGAAAGCTTCGCTCCAAGTTTATAAAGAAAATTTTGCTCTAGTTTGTTATTAATACGTATTGTCACATAATATCTTTTGTTGCGCACATGGACTTTGGTGGAATAAACATATATTTTGGTGCGCACGTCAGCTTTAAAAGAAAATGGTGCAAAGGGGTGCAATGGAATGGAGTGAACAGGAAGCCTGACAGAGAAAGATGTCAGTTGGCCGGCTTTAGAAGCCGCATTGCATATTAATCGTGCTCTCTTTAAGGTTGCTGGGTTTTGTACAGCATTGTTGTATAGTCCAGGGGTAGTAGGACTTGTTGATCCAGTCATATGGTTATTGCTGACAATATATTGCTATTATTATTGAATTCCTACGTGTTTCATTGTTATTATTAAAAAGGGAGATTGTTAGCTCGCCTTCGTGTACGCTTTGTGAATGGCGTTTACAAGTATGTTGATTGTGTGACCTCTCGCAGTTTGATACGAGCTTAGAGGACAATGTCATGAAAGTGTAGATATTATACTGTGACATATTTTTGCAAGTATTCTTTTTTCGTCATGTTTTGCTGTTGTATTCTCCTGTTTTCTTCTTGCTATCTTGTACATAAGTTATATTGACAATCTCCTTGTTCTCGTTTGTTAACAGTACGGTTTGTATATACTTATTTGTTTCTATCTCATATATCTGTCATCACTTTCTTATCGTACTGTTGGTGTTTGTTTGTCAATTAAGTTCGTGTCTCATCATTATATGTACTGTTCATAGTATATGGATTTTTGATTTCCTTTCTTACATGATATGTATTTGTAAAATCACGCATTGGTGAAATAAGAGACGGGGTACGGACATCATTTTTTAGCCATTATGCGGATGTCCTTGTCTAAAGCTACCACTGTGTGAGCTTGAGATTTATGTCATTGTATCGTGACATTGATTGGGTATAGACAAGCAAGGATTCGTTTCATCGGATCCCTTATTTTAAACTGACTTGGCATACTGTATTTTCACCTGCTTGTTTTTTTTAATCATGTGTATTGATAACTGCAGATACATCGTACCCTATCGTCTGCAAATATATATTGGGCGTGTGCAACAATATATTTATTATTATTTTGTAGCGGTATGGGTACAATTTAAGGAATTGGGAACCGTCATACTTTTACTTATTTCGTAGCTTGCCACCGCATTTGTATTTCACATAGATTATAACAATGTCTAGCCTCAAGGATTTTATCTAAATTGGAGAGAAGACAGGAAAATCGGGGGATTCTCTGCTTGAGTGGGCAAAGACTGAACACAAAGAGTATGAGTTACAAAAAAACAAGAAGATGACAGACGAGAACGCGATGAGGAGCGTCAATTACAAAAATTGAAGATTGAAGCAGATAAAGAACTAAAACAGATTGAAGCAGATAAAGAACTAAAACAGATTGAAGCAGATAGAGATAGGGAACTGAGACAGATTCAAGCAGATACAGAAAATAAAAAAAATTGAGGCAGATCTAAGACGGATGGAGTTAGAAAAAATGAAGATTGAGGCGGACAAGGAAATTGCTATAAAAAAGTTGGAGCTTGATTCTGGCAATCCTAGTTCGACTTCTAGGGAGCCAGCTCGCCCTTATAGGCTACGATTACCGAATTTTCGGGAGGAAGTAGATAGCATGGACTTCTTTTTGGAGAGATTTGAATCAGAGGCTCTTGCCTGGAGGGCAACGAAGGAGGAATGGCCTTCACTATTATCTGCATTGCTTTCCGGCTCTGCTTTAAACACCGTATATAGTTTGCCTGTGGCTGACAGAACTAATTATGATACCGTAAAGGCAACATTGCTGAGAGAATTTAAGCTGACAGCTGAAGGGTATCGCTCTCGTTTCAGAGATGCGATGCCTAGTGCCGACCAAGATTTCGGCTCTTTTGTCACCAAAATTAAACTTCTCCTTAATAGATGGACAGTGCTGGAGGGAATAACGGGATTTTGATGGACTCTTTGATCTCATGTTGCGGGACAAGGTGTTGTCCTCATGTTGTTCTGACATGGTTGCATTTTTTCAGGAACGCAAACCTAGAGACATTACTGCTATGGCAGAGTTGGGGCGGCAGTACGTTACCGCTCACCCTGGTAAGACAATTCACAAGTCATTTGTCCCTGAGCCTTTCGCTACATGTGTTGGCAAGGGTATTGGGAAACCTTTCCGGCAACATCGGTCCAAGAGTGCGGACAGGTTTGCCAGGAGGAGGTTTGATCGGCAATACTCTAGTGGGCATGGATCTCATGGGAACTATGATAATTTTAAGGGATACAGATCCCCGAAAAATCAATCGTTCTACCGTCAGGATAGATCTCCGTTTAGATACACGGGAGATAGGCATGAAAGGTCTACTCGGAGGCAAGTCCGAATAGACACTACCAGCGATCCCGATCACCGCTGGTATAGAAGAAGTGGTCCGAGTAAAAGGAATGACAGGGATGACAAACGGGAGCAAGAACTCCTCAATTCACCAAAGGGTAGTCCTAAAAAAGATGATGGTAGTCAGCTTCGTTGTGGTGCGTGTGACGGAAGGGGACATGCTGCAAGAGTCTGTCCAAACAATTCAGAAAAGGCTAATGCTACATGCGTTCTGAAAACCTTTAATAACGAAGATTGCGAAGGATGTAGGCCTTTGTTTGAGCCTGATGGCAGACCACTACTGATTTGTGGTCATACTCTGCCTTGCCTCTCTTCTCTTGATGGGAGCGGAAGCTTAGAGTTACACCAGGGCATGGTTCAGAACCAGTTGGTGTCTGTGTTGAGGGACACAGGATGCACTACGATAGGAGTGCGCCGATCATGTATTGACAAATCGTGCCTTATTGGTAAGACTGTCGGATGCGTGACATTTGGGGGAAATGTTGAATATTACCCCCTAGCCATTATAGAAGTGGATACACCCTTTATTTCTGGTCGGGTGCAGGCGTGTGTTCTTGAGGCTCCAGTGGTCGATTTGATTATAGGGAACGTGCTTGGTGTTCGTGACTGTACTCAGGCCGACATCACAAAATGGCAGGTCGAACGGTCAGTTGTGGCCAATGTGGTGGTCACAAGGGCGCAGACCAGAGCAGATGACAATTCATTGGCGATACAGCGGGAACTACCGACATCTTACGCAGTCCCATGTATTGCCTCCACGGGTCCCGATGTACCAGCATTGGACTTTGTCCAGCAGCAGCGAGCTGATAGGACATTGCAGAAATGTTACACTTTGGCCCATAATGGTGATGTAAAGTGCACGAAGTCGGCACGTTACTGGTTTGAGTTGAAAAATGATGTTCTTACCAGATGCTTTTCCAGCCAATTCGAATTCAAGCGCCAGGTGGTGGTGCCTGTTGCCTTTAGATCAAAGGTGTTGCAGGTGGCACATGATTCACCGTTCGCTGGACATATGGGGGTTGCAAGAACTTGCCATAGAGTTCTGTCACAATCCTATTGGCCGGCATACAACAAAGACATTAAGGACTTGCAGGGTATGCCAGCCAGTGACACATAAAGGTAAATTACCGAAGGCTCCATTGCAGGTTGTTGATTTGTCGGTTCGCCCCTTCCAGAAAGTTGCAATCGATATCGTTGGTCCTCTTTCTGTTGCATCAGAGAGAGGCTTTCGTTTTATTCTGACAATGGTGGATCTATGCACAAGATGGCCCGAGGCTGTGCCAATGAGGACTATCACCTCTCAGGCTGTGGCGGATGCATTGCAGATGTTGTTCAGTAGGTTTGGGTTTCCCGAGGTGATATTGTCAGATAGGGGACGTCAATTCATTTCCAAGGAAATGGCCGAGATCACTAAATTGTTGGGCATTTCCCAATCGTTCACCAGCCCTTATCATCCCCAGTCAAACGGGGTTTGTGAACGATTTAATGGCGCATTGAAGGATATGTTGGCCAAGGTCACTGCTGAATTTCCCCAAGAATGGGATAAATTCCTTCCAGCAGTATTATTTGCAGTCTTGACATATGGATGCGAGTCGTGGGCAATGACTACAACCCACAAAAGCCAGATCCAAACCTCAGAAATGAGGTATCTGAGGAAAGTGGTTGAAGTAACAAGAAGAGACATGATCTGCAACCAGACGATCCGTCAAGGCCTAAAATCTCATCCGCTGCAGACCCAAATAGAACAGTCCCAACTAAGATGGTTTGGCCATGTCTGCAGAATGGGAGAAGATCGGCTACCACGACAAGCATGGGAAACAAAGAGCCAGGGATCCAGACCTCCAGGACGACCCAGAGTCCGCTGGGAGGACAACATTAGACAATCTTTGAAGGACCGAGGACTAGAATGGAACCAGGCCAGGAAGAAGACAGCTGATAGAATGGTCTGGCGCTCTCTCTTCCAAACCTCTACACCTCACGGTAGAAGGGGAACGACTAAGTAAGTAAGTAGTAAGTAAGTATTATTTGCCTATAGAGAGGCGCCTCAGGAGAGCACCGGGTTCTCCCCATTTGAACTATTGTACGGGGTGAATCCGAGGGCCCAGTGCACATTCTGAAAGATATACTGGTTGGTACGCGTTCTAATGAGTCCTCCGTTCCCAGTTACGAATATGTCATAAACCTGCGTGACCGTATTGTCAAAGCGTGTGTCGTGGCACGTGATAATTTATCCGTGGCGGGGCGCGGTACCGACAATACGCTAACCGCGGATCAAAACTACTGTTCTTGGTTCCCGGTGAAGAGGTTTGGCTTTTTCTTCCATCAAATGAAAACCGTTTGAGCATTACATGGCAGGGACCATTTAAGGTGCTTAAGAAGGTAACGGGTGTTGATTATTTAATCCAGGTTCGGAACAAGGAGAAGGTATTCCACATTAATATGTTAAAACCTTATATGGAACGGCCAGAGGCTCTAAAAGGGGTGGGCACTAAGTTGTCTGGGGAGACCCCGAAGATGGCATGTTCTGTGGTCATTAATGAATTGGGTGACATAGGAGATGATATTAATCTCCAGCTGTCTCTCGTTCCCCTTGCTTCTTCTGAGTCTTGGGAGAATGTGCAGATCTGTGACGGCCTAACGATAACACAGAAATCTGAGGCACGATCTGTCATTGGAGAGTTTAAGGATGTTCTCACTGATTTGCCAGGACGTACCGACTTGATCTGCCACAATATCATCCTGACGGACGACCAACCGATCAGGGTGAAGCCGTATCCGCAGCCATTACATTTCAAGTCGGCGATTGAAAAAGAACTAGATGACATGTTACGGTTGGGGATCATTTCTCCATCGGAGTCTGCTTACTCATTCCCCATGGTTGTGGTACGAAAGAAAAATGGGTCCTTGCGTGTCTGCATCGACTTCCGTAAATTAAATAGTGTCACTGTGATTGACGCTGAGCCAATACCGAACCAAGAGGACCTCCTTACTCAGCTTTCCCATGCCAGATTTTTTAGTAAACTGGATTTATCTAGGGGATACTGGCAGGTTCCTCTTGCCGAGTCGGCTAAACCTTTGACGGCATTTTCTACCCCAAAGGGATTATTTCAGTTTAATTTTATGTGTTTCAGGCTAGTTAATGCACCCGCAACTTTCGTCAGAATGATGAGAAAGTTACTAGGTCATCGTACGGATGAGATTACGTACATCGATGACATCTGCCTGTTCCATGAAACATGGGAACAACATATGTCGGGGTTATCTTTTGTTGCATGCTGTGAAATCTACTGCTCTCAGGGAGAAGAAAACTCCGTTTTCTTTTCTGGGGAAGGGGGTAGATGTCAAATAATATCTTTTGTTGCGCACATGGACTTTGGTGGAATAAACATATATTTTGGTGCGCACGTCAGCTTTAAAAGAAAATGGTGCAAAGGGGTGCAATGGAATGGAGTGAACAGGAAGCCTGACAGAGAAAGATGTCAGTTGGCCGGCTTTAGAAGCCGCATTGCATATTAATCGTGCTCTCTTTAAGGTTGCTGGGTTTTGTACAGCATTGTTGTATAGTCCAGGGGTAGTAGGACTTGTTGATCCAGTCATATGGTTATTGCTGACAATGTATTGCTATTATTATTGAATTCCTACGTGTTTCATTGTTATTATTAAAAAGGGAGATTGTCAGCACGCCTTCGTGTACGCTTTGTGAATGGCGTTTACAAGTATGTTGATTGTGTGACCTCTCGCAGTTTGATACGAGCTTAGAGGACAATGTCATGAAAGTGTAGATATTATACTGTGACACGTATATATCGTCCATCCAGAGTGTATAAGTATGGTATCATACTGAAATGCAAATAGTCAGAAGCTGACAATTGCTTTCTGTGAACATTTTCATGTAGACATCTCAGAGTGTATGAAGAAGCCGAAAAAGAACTAGAATGTTCCACAGGTTATCAAAATAAGCACAGAGAACACAGCCTGCATGATTTAAATAAAAGTCTTCTTCTTCTTCTTTCGTCCTTAGCCACCGACCGTCAAAGCAGTCAGTGGCCATTACGCCTAGTGGCGTCTTAGGGCAACAGCAGATAGGTTTTCTTTGCCATTGTTTCCCATCACGCCTAGTGGCGTCTTTAGGGCAACGGCAAATCAACCCATTTGCTGTTGTTTCCGTAATCGAAGTGACTGGCAAACGGGTGATCAGCCCGTTGTGAAAATAAAAGTCTGAACAAGTAAAAAATACAGAAAACCTTCATCGTATTGAGAAACACCTACATGTGCACATACATTTTTTCCCAAGAACAAAAAACTAGCAATGTGCCTCACTCAATGATGACCAATTGGGAGACATAAAAATGTCCAGAATTTTACAAACTTGTTGGAAGGAGATGTAATATCTCTCCTTTAATAAATGGACATTTTGCCTTATTATGGTACAACAGATACATTTTAGTTTACTGTGTTTAATAAATAATAATTATTGTGAATCTATTGAACTAATTCGCTTTTATATCAAGTAGGCCCTATCCTCCCTCCCCAAGCTTACACTTATGGCAAAAAAAATTTTCAGGGTAATATGGCCCTTCACCCTTGTATGAATTGTGCAGGCTTGCTTTACATTATTTTTTGTTTTTCTTATTTACTTTTTTTTTTTAAAGCATTTTATTTAATAATAATTCTCCACGCATTTTGCATCTGTTATTCTATTTGATGTATCGATACTTGCACACTACGATACTTGTCTATGAAACACCGTTAAAGGGAAATAACTTAAAGAGAGTATTCTGTGTGGAATGCTTAATCACTTTCTTTGGAAGTTTACATATATATATATATATATATATATATATATATATATATATATATATATATATATATATATTGTTAATCAACTGTATTGTTAGAATGTTACCATTTGGTTTTTCCTTAGGGATATATTTTACGTGTTTCCTCGGTTCCTTTGGTTGACAAGTCACCCTGATGCTATTGTGGTGGAGAGATTGCTGTGGGGTGAGTATACCTCCTCAATGTCAGCTTTCATTGTTAGGCTTTACCCATGCCTGTCAGAGCAATGAATTTTAGAGGGCTCTCAGTTCACATTGTTGTGGTCCATCTCTGTTAGAATCTTAGGTGTTTTAATGAAACCACTTCGTTCTTTCCATATCTGATATTTCAGGTCCATAGCTGTTTATCCCGGGGGGGGGGAGAGAGAAACTTGTCCTCCTGTCAGGCTCTTCAACTGGGTTATGGATGGTTGAACAACCTCTAGATGTAGGGGTTAGCTGTGAATACTGAATAAACAGCCATGGACAAAAATAGAAGTTTCAAGCAGATAAGGCTCATGATCCTTGGTTGGTAACCTATCTAGGAGATAGTAAAACTCTGATTTCAAATGCTACTGCCTTGCGGGAATCTCCGTTTATGGGAAATGCATCAGGGGTAAACCCTGAGGATAAATCTGGAGTTGGAGTTCAACATTATTCTGGCGGCAACTCCAGCGACGTTGCTGGTACCAAACTGTAGTGGCTACTGCCGTTCTTTGGACCTAGTAGCTACATTGAGAGGTGGAACATGCTACATTGGCAACAGCTTGATTTCTGTATAATTGTGCCCAAGCTCAAGCCCTGGAGAGGACACGCCAGCTTCATCACACAGTGTCAGCACACCACGGAAAGTAGCAGTTACAGATAACAAGCATCTTGCCCAGTGGTGCACCACTTCATAGGCCTGGGGTCCACCATCAATGACAAACTGTCTCTGGATACAGAAATTGATAGCCGCATTGGCAAAGCTTCAGCAATTTTTATCCGCCTCACAACACGTTTGGGGAAACTCCAAACTCAGTGAAGACCAAAGCTGGTGTATATAATGCTTGTGTCACCAGGACGCTTCTATATGGCATTGAGACATGGACAACCTATACTAAGCAAGAAAGAAGGCTCAATACCTATGCCACATCCTTAGTATTTTGTGGAAAGACAAAGTAACAAATGTTTCGGTGCTGTCACATGCTGACCTTCAAAGCATGCATACACTGCTTAGACAGCGCAGACTACACTGACTTGGCCATGTCCTCCACATGGAAGATGGTCGCATCCCTAAAGATATCTTCTACTGACAACTTGCAGATGGCAAAAGAACAGCCGGCGACCAAAGTTGAGGTTCAATGATGTGTGCAAAAGAGACATGAAGGTACTGGACATAAATCCAGCAACCCTGAAGAAGTAGTGGTTAGTGCACTGGCTTCCTAGCTCAGTGGTCCATGGTTCGGTCCCCAGCTTCTTTAATACAAGCAGGTGCCAGAGACTCTTAGAAATCGTGCTGAATTTCTCTATCATCGAGTACCAGCACCAGACAAGTGCCAGCAGGAACCCCTGTCGATGCAAGTTATGGTTCAGTCTTAATATCAAACTAATTCCTCCTAATTTACATGTAAACATACATTCAATACAAAAGAACATGGTCAGCTCTCTCTGACAACTCTGCTTCTCCACTTTAGTTTGATGGAACAAATTTTACCAGTTTTCTTTTCTCTTCCCTAATGGATGCTACGCCTCTGTCATTCCTGCAGTAATCTTTTCCTTGCAATAAGATAGGTGTAATGTTCCTGTATGACCATCGTATATATAGTCCTGTAGTTTTAAACTTCTTCGATAGTCCCTTATATGATGGAGCAACATCTAGGCTATGCCTAAGTCTGCTATGGAACCATTTAATTACTATCTTTTACATGGCCTTTTCTTTTTTTCACACAACCCTTTTTTAATTAAAAGTAAACAAAATCAATCTTACCACATATCAAGGAAATATAAACAAGTAACGATGAATTAGGCAATAGAATATGGCACACTTTCATCACTGCCTCTGTTCAGACTGCTTTCTGTTGTTAGTTATTTTAAAACAGCGCACAAGTCTGCTCATTGCTGCTTGCTCCTCTGAATATTTTGAAAAAATGGCAGCGAGCATCCTACTTTTCCTATCATGTAAAAAGCTTTGGCCAATGAGACCAAGCATCTCTTTTTTTTTGAATGAAACTTTATTTTTAAAAAAATTATCTCAAACCACTATGTGTTACTATTACCAACTAGATTTGTATATTTAGGTTAGCCAATAATATTTCGGCTTCGTTCAAATTTCATCCAATCCACTTCATCGTACTATCTTAGCCTTTCTTTCACCTAATTTTTTTCCCAAAAATATATGCTATCCAATCTAAGCAGACATGACTTGACCTGACAGTATCTCCGATTCTCTATGTATTATTACCAATATTTGATTATTTAATGGACTATTTAGATAACTAACAACATATTCTTGGTCAGCAAGTCTTCAGGTACACGAATATATGATTTTTATGGGGCTAAGTGGCTTGGTTCAAAATTCTATCTTTTTTTCTATGTTAGTGGTTTATTTTTAAACTACCTCCTGTTCAATTCTTTTTCCATGTACTTTCAAGCTAAATACAAGAGTCTCTCATAGTACGTGAGAATTTACGTCATTCGCAATAAGAGCTAAGCGTGTTTTCATAACCGTAGTGTCCACATTTTCTAACGTTACATCGTATTTTGAAAATCGCCTAAGGCAAGGCTAGCAAGTTGGTTTTATTTTTAGAAACAATGTGAGACATGATTTGCGTTGGGTTATCTATCCGTCCCCTTCCCTTCCACCATGTATTTTAGGCAAATACTTCATTGAACTTGGAAAAGTGGTACGTTTGTCTCAAGGACGAATTTGAAAAATAGGGTACCCTTTTTGGTTCGGCCAATGCGTTATCAAATAATACGCTGAAGGCGTAGGCGACGACTACAATTCTCGCCGAAAATTTGTAGTATTATCCTATCTTTGACTTTATGCACTATACTGTTATATTCTAATTTAGATATTGTATTTAGAAGTTCACCACATCCTCCTACAAAATGGTCAGCCAATAGAGTTTGCTTCAAGAGCGCTAACTGAAACTGAACAACGCTGGGCTCAAATTGAGAAGGAACTCTTAGCTGTTGTATATGGTTTGGAACGCTTCGACCAGTACACTTATGGAAGGAAAGTTACAGTCATCAACGACCATAAACCTTTGGCAGCCATCGTGAAGAAACCTCTGAGTCAAATTCCTCGAAGACTGCAGAATTTACTGATGCGCAGCCATCGATATGACTTTGAATTCCAATGGGTACAAGGTTCCGATCTTCTTATAGCAGACACACTGTCCAGAGCTTGTATTCATAATGTCACATTGGATTCCTTAGCTGATAGAGAGAGCAATGCAGGAGCTGATGCACCTGTAAGATTACCTGAAATACCAGATGGGATGATGGAAAAGATTAAAGCTGAAACTCTCAAAGACAGCGTGCTTCAGAGGTTGAAGTCGACCATTTTGCATGGGTGGCCTACGAAAAAGTCTGATGTACCAGCTGAGCTTATGCCTTATTTTGACATTCGTGACACTCTGACAACAGAACAAGGCATAATACTTAAAGGAGAGCGTATTCTTATCCCAAAAGCACTGAGGCCTGAAATCAAGCAGAAGCTACACGCTACTCATCTTGCATTTGACAGCATGATGCGCCGGGCCAGAAGTTGTTTGTTTTGGATCGGCATGACGGCTGAGATTCGACAGATAGCTGACAGTTGTCCAGAATGTCAAGAAACGAAGACAAGGAATACTAAAGAACCTTTAAACCAACACTCAAGAGGTTTATCACCCTGGGATAAAGTTGACACTGACATCTTCATTATAGAAGGCCAATATTATTTAGTCCTGATTGACTACTTTTCCAACTTCATTGAAGTAGACTTTCTACCTACAATGACAGCACAGTTAGTCATCAGGAAATTGAAGTCTCATTTTGCTCGTTATGGTGTTCCCAAAGTTATTGTATCTGACCAAGGTACTCAGTTTACGTCTGCACAGTTCAGATCATTTACTGCTAGATGGGGAATACTTCATGTTAAATCAGCACCAGGTCATCATAAAGCCAATGGATTAGCTGAATCTGCTGTGAAACTCATCAAGGGTATGATGAGAAAGACTGTTCAAAATAATATAGATGCATATGAGGCACTACTTGAACTTCGTAATACGCCGAGACAAGGGTTTGATCAAAGTCCAGCAGAAATACTGTTCAACAGGAAACTGCGTACACTGATACCTTCTGCAGTGAAACCCGTTGCATCTCACAGTAGAGTTATTGAAAGTAGAGGCAAGAGAGACAGATCAGTGAAGACGTATCATGATAAAACTGCTCATGATCTGCCCAAGTTGTCTCACCAGCCAGTCTACTATCAAGACCCTGAACAACCAAACTGGCAACCTGGAAGGATTGATAAGAGGCTCTCCGAAAGATCTTATCTAGTTGAAGGGGAGAATGGAGGTCAATATGTCAGAAACAGAATTCATCTAAGACCTAAAACAACACCTTTCACACCTGATCCCAAGGACCTGGAAATTGATGTCTCCTCTCCAGTTCTACCCGAGCAACAGGTTGTTTTGCCAGACATAGAGAACACTAGTGAAGTGAACAGTTCCAATCCTCCAGAAGTTGATCTTTCAACTCCAGCTACTTCTAGTCCTGGGAAAGCTGGCAAAGAACATTCTCTCCTACCATCTTGCCCTAAGAGACCTCAGAGAGATCGCAAGAAACCCTCTTGGATGAATGACTTTGTTCACTCATAAAGAAGGGGGGATGTTGATGTTATATATATATGTTTCGTTGTTTAGTTTGTTTCCCACTAGAGTTACTTGCCCTTATGCTAACTCTTCTACTACATCCTACTTCTAAGATGGCGGATTAAACATGTCGTGTTTGTATCCTGTGTTCGGGCTTCGTGATTAAACTTCATAATGTGAGAATGTATGACAGCCAGCCACGTCTCATTACATCTATCAACATTTACTACGCACAACGGTAAATATCAAAAACACCAAAGAACAAATGGGAATGAAAATTGGACAGGCCATATACAGGATGATTCTCTGTGAGAATTTGTTGGCACGCACCGTAGGACCAGCCAACAATGGTGCAGATGTGATGGATGATTACTGGTGGTCCTTGTGGATGGCCAGTTACACTTCTTCCACATTTTCAGCTGCTCTGGTGGCTGAAAACTGACCAAAACATTTGAAATCTTAAATTGACATTTGCCCAAATTTGAAGCATAAGAACAGGCCACTCCAGGAACTTTTAGAATACGTACACTAACTTACAAACTGTCAGGTATTGAGCAGGTTATTTTCCTTCATTGATTAATAATAATAACACCTGCCTTTATAAATACTTATGAGCCCTCTGAGGTATATGACTATGTAGTCCACTGTCAGTGTAACTTAATGAGCAGTATGGTGTGCCAGGCTACGTTACAGAATTTCCTATGAATTGCATGATTCACCCACTTGGTTTTGGTCCAGATATAAAAGGACATTTAGAATATACCTGGCCATGAACTGGTTTAAAGAGTGTGAACACTTCCTACAGACTGTCTTTTTCAAACTGGCAGTCAAAGAAGCACTCTTTTGTTTAATTTTTTGCATATTTTAATTAATAGGTAATGTTGCTAGTCCGGGGGGGGAATGAGGACCCTGTCCTCTTACAAGGTGTGACAACCGAGTTGCGGATGGTTGAACAGCCTCTAGATATGGAGGTTAGCTATGACTACTGAAAATGCAGCCATAGACCAAAACAAGTGGTTGTCAGTGAGGGCAAGGTGTGATAGTATAACGTCACATTTGAAGCTTTACGGCGTGACAATGAGTGATATGGAGGTGCTTTAGCCTCTCCCCCTCCCTACCACCTTGGGGTTAGAAGTTTTAATTAAAGGCTGTCGGAGACAACCATACACAAACCACCATATTGTCTCTTGTAGAATCATGAATCAAAACTTCCTTGTAAAATATGACGTTAAGGAAGGTTCCAGTGGAACCACTTCATCCAGTAGGGAGCATCATGTGCTACAGGTGATACCCGACCATCATCAAGCTACTGTCAGCAAAATTAGAATTAAGGATAACTTAACCATGGGAACTTTGAATGTCAGGATACTATTGCAGACTGGAAAATTAGATAACATCAAGATGGAAATGGAAAGAATGAATGTATTAGGGCTATGTGATACGTGATATACAGGAACATGTGAAGTATATTCTGACAACAACAAAATAAATTATTCTGGAGGAAATAAATATGAAAGAGAAGTAGGCATTATTGTAGGTAATAGAAAGAGCAAGAACAGTAAAGAGATTTTGAGCAATATCATTTTGAGTCCTATTAGTTAAATTGAATGGTAGTCCCCTAGACATCAATTTTATACAAATATATGCACCAACAGCGGATAGTGCAGAAGATGAAATGGACACATTCTACAAAGAACTTCATATGGCAATGATGCAGTGCAAATCTCATGAGACAGCTATTGTACTTGGAGACTTCAAATGCAAAAAGTTGACGATGTGACTGGTGGTTATGGCCTGGGAGATAGAAATGAGAGAAGTGACAAACTGATAGAGTGGGCAAAAACACATGATATGGTAGTAGCAAATTTACTTAGTCGTTCCTCCTCTAACCTGGGGTTTAGAGGTTTGCCAGACAAAGCACCATACTAGGATGTAATAGGAAACACCTGGTTTAACAAGTATCCTGGACGCCTTTGGATGTTGATGTGGAAAGCCCATGAAACAATGTTCATAATCATACATGCCACACCTCAGACATGAAAAACCTGTACAAAAAATCCAAAACACCTGTACAAAGACTGAAAAACGTAACAACAGAGTTAATTAATGTACAAATATATTCAATTAGATGTGCTGTAAACTCAGGCTGGGCAGCATGGTTCTCTTGTCTCCTTCATGACTTACGTTTGCATCTACATTATTTTCTTCCCCTGCCTCTGGTTACCAATGTCTTTTAGGTGACGTTCTTCCTCATCAATTTTTTTTTCATTTTTTTATTCCAAGGTCTAGATCTCGACATTTTCTTTACTTGTTTAGGTGCATATAATATGTGTATGCCCTATTGAGTTAGGATTAGGTTTAGTGTAAACCTAACCCTAACTCTAAATGGTACGAAAATACACATATTATACATACTCGACGGCACTAAAGGTAAAAATTACGAGAATCTTACTAAAAAGAATCGTCAGAATCATTCAAGTTGAATAAATTCAACTCAAACAAGAATTTTCGTGCTTTTTTTACACCAGATGTTTATGGTTCGGCAGCGTCCATGTTTGTGAACTTTTGCTTTTGTAAAATCGCTATTATCAGTTCTGTATTCGCTAGCAGTAAAATATTTTGTTCGTTTCAAGCTTAGTAGGCCAGATTTTTCAATGCTGAATCCGATTATAAACAGAAGAGTTCTGGTGCTTTTAAAATATGACGTACGGCGTACGTCTTATAGGTGTATGGGAACGAAATATCGCGCTACTCCCGTGACGTACTCCGTACGGCACAGCGACAAAATTTGTAAAGATTTATGCCGTACGGCGTACGTCATAATGGTGCTGAAAGGGTTTATAATTAGGCCAAAAAACCCGTACAGACGTTTGTACGGGCCGTACACATCCGAAAACGCAAACACCCCGTACAGATTATGGGTAAACCATAGCGTGTGGCATGTATGTTCATAATCAAACTGACTAGGCTACATACTAAAATGCAGGAGATTTAGAAACAGTTTGAAATCTGTGAAAACTAGGCCAGGAGCAGACTGCAACAGCAACCATATACCAGTAAGAAGTAAACTTAGAATAACATAGATAAACAAAATAAAAGCAACATCAAGTTAGACTTAGCCTTACTTAAATCAGAAAAGGAAATGAGTGAAAGATATAACATTATGATACAGAATAGGTACGATGCAATAGAAAAAATACAGAGTATAGATGAACAGTGGGAAAACTAAAGGAGTCGATACATCAAAAGAAATCATGACAAAAATAAATAGGACTGCGAAGAAAAAATAAATTACAGATGAGATTTTAAAACTGATGGAAGAAGAAGCGAGACTAAATAAAGAAATAAACAAATGTAAAACAGCAAAAGAAGCATGGGTAAACCAGAAGTACAGAGAGCTTGAAGTGCAGCACATAAAAAACACAAAGTATATGTAGAAGCTAATAAATGAGGTTACAGGCAGAAGGACACAAACGGCCACTGGCTATATGAAATCAAAAGAAGGAAGATTGTAAATATGTTAAGAGAACATAGTAGAAAGATGGACAGAATACATAAGGGAGCTTTATGTTGATGATCTTTCATACCATTTAAATCCTTCTATTCTGCACAAATAAGATGATCTACAGAAGTGCTCCTTAGCCTGTTAGAGGTCTCATACCCCTTTACCAGTACCTTATAAGGCCTTATGCCCCATTATCTTCTAGGTAGCTCCATAGCAGATACTGCCCTAACCAATCGGAGGCTCCCATTATCTCTAGCGTGCAGATGGTACCAGAAATGTGAAAAAAGAGATAAAAGTATATTTTTTTATATGAAATGATAAGAAAAATATCATGATATAAATACATATCATGAATGCACGTAGTGAGCCCAAAAATGTAGGCCAACTGGTTATTCGAGACACATAAATTGAGAAAGTTTTTATTTCCCAGCTTTTTCCCCCCATTTACAATGGCATCTTCTGTACAAGATAACTGCATCCACGCTTGAAGATCAAGCATGTTCACAAGGTCACTTGCCAGAAAAGCCTTTTTCTATTTCTATTGATGATACTTGCAGTAAATTAATAGGTACAATCAATATTTATCCAATCATTGATATATTTATAGACAGGGAAAGACCAGAGCTTTCAGCTTGTATGAAAAAGTTATTTTTAAAATGTGACAGGTTCAGAATTGAATTCACATTGTCAATCTTCTGTTTTTTTTTTAAAAATACATTTGAGTTTTGTGTATTATATTGTGATTATGATGTTGCGCCTTCTAAAATACCTGGCACGTTTCATACTCTTGGTTTTGAAGTTCAGTTCTCCAGGGAACATATTTTATATTGCCAGTCTACAAGAAACATACTGGTACACACAGACACCTTCACATACCTAGGATGCATAGTAACATCAGATGGTGGGGCAGGCAAAGACATCAACATCAGAATGAATAAGGCAAGAACAGCCTTTTTTTAGCCTAAACAACATCTGGAAGTCCTCTCAGTACAGCACAAGCACAAAATTAAGATTATATCAGAGCTGTGTGCTTTCCGTGCTTCTCTATGGTGTGGAATGCTGGAGAGTTACAGAGAAGGAAATGTCAAAATTGTCCTCTTTTCACACAACATGCCTAAGAAAAATTCACAGAATCTTTTGGCCGAATACCATCACTAAACAAGATCTGCTTACTCGGAGCAAGCAAGAGGACATGCACACCATCATAGCTGGCAGACGCTGGAGCTGGGTTGGCCATGTACTCAGAAGAGACCCCAATGCCACCACAAGAACAGCTATGCTTTGGACCCCTGAAGGAAAACGAAAGAGAGGCCGACCAAAAACAACCTGGCGGAGGACTGTGGAGGCCGAGATGCAAAGAATGAACCACTGTACGAAGGATGGCTACCGACCGAGCAAAGTGGAATCAATTTGTTTTTGCCCTACAAGACGTCACTAGGCATGATGGCCACTGACTGCTTTGATGGTCGGCGGCTAAGGATCAAAGAAAGAGACAAGAGAGATAATTTTCTGCTCAGATACAAACTTTTATCTTAACTTTTTTTGTGGTCATCTGAACACAGGGAAAAATGGAATCGGTTACAGCAACATTTCCTTGCAGCTACAGTCTACCCCACTTCAATCTCTGCAGTCATGGAGTCTGAATGAAACGTTACATGGCTCATCTGTCTTCACGTATGATCCTAGAAGCAAGCTTTATTCAGTAGCCAAGGCTTCTGTTATCACCTTCAATGACAGGAAAACTCCAGCATCTCTCTCATTCATTTCTGGATTTAGGTAAGTCTTTGCAGGCTGTCATTACATATGTGGAGTGAGTGGATAGAAGTAATGTAATTATCATCCTGCAGGCTGTCATTACATTTGTGGAGTGAGTAGATAGAAGTAATGTAATCATCGTCCTCACTTTTTTTGCTCCTAATGGAGCATGGAGCCACCACAGCAGACGGCTTACTTCAGGAAGCCTATGCCAAAGCATAACTCTTGTAGCGGTCATTTCTTTAGTTATTTGTTTGTTATGATGAGGTTACCAGCCCCATGCACAACCTCACGTTAGTTGTTGCCTTATAAGACATGACATGCCAAAGGGTGCAGTAATCCTGTTTTTTCATTGTCTCCCTCTAAGACCCTTGGAAACTGCAAGGGGCAAGTAATGCAATGACTGCTGAAAGAGAAATGATAGAAGTGTGGGAATTATGAAACATCATCTTCCCACTTGCTCATGTATCACTATCAGCTGTTTATAAAACTCTTGGCCTCTTCGTAAATTACGCTTATGTCAAGCTGAGGTAGCTTTCCACCTTCCTTTGCCAATCTGACAGCCTCTTCATCTTCTGGAGATGTAGCACTAGCAGTGAGATTGGATCCACTGTATCACTATTCTTTTTAATTGCTGATGTGACCATTGGTGGTTACACAGATTGTTGTTTAGACTACTCATGATGAGTAATAGTAGGTTCGTCATTTCTTCTAGTATTTAACCCAGACTGTCTTGTTACCCTCTGTATGTTTATCATTAACATGACATCACTGCACATTGCCACTATTTCTTGTTAACTCATGATGGGTTTTGATGGTTTTATCAATACTTTTAATCTTCAAAGGTATGTACAGCAATCTATAAAAAAAACAAAGGCATCTGTATTCAAACGTTACAAGTAATCTGGATCATTCAACCTACAACAGTCTCATTGCTTCATCACAGGTCATAGGTAATCTCTGACTAATATACTTCTACATTATAGCCTGTTTGTTTACTCTGTAGTTTAGAACACTGCTTCTTATACTGTAATAAAACTCAATTCAATGTTCTTAGGCAATGCTTGATGTTATCGTAGCTGGTTTGTCTACGTATGACTGGTCGACACCGGGAAATCTTGTTTCTTTCAAGTCTGATACCCTTCTAGTGCTATGCTGGTTCTAAGCACTGAGATTACTTACTTACTTACTTAGTCGTTCCCCTTCTACCGTGAGGTGTAGAGGTTTGGAAGAGAGAGCACCAGACTATTCTATCAGCTGTCTTCTTCCTGGCCTGGTTCTATTCTAGTCCTCGGTCCTTTAAAGATTGTCTAATGTTGTCCTCCCAGCGGACTCTGGGTCGTCCTGGAGGTCTGGATCCCTGGCTCTTTGTTTCCCATGCTTGTCGTGGTAGCCGATCTTCTCCCATTCTGCAGACATGGCCCAACCATCTTAGTTGGGACTGTTCTATTTGGGTCTGCAGCGGGTGGGATTTTAGGCCTTGACGTATCGTCTGGTTGCGGACCATGACCATGTCTCTTCTTGTTACTTCAACCACCTTCCTCAGATACCTCATTTCTGAGGTTTGGATCTGGCTTTTGTGGGTTGTAGTCATTGCCCATGACTCGCATCCATATGTCAAGACTGGGACATAGGTGGAGCGTTATACAGCCATCTTCGTTTTCTTACCAACCTCTTTCTTGCTGAGGAATCCTCAATTTATGGCCTGAAAAAGTCTCCCAGCCACTGCTTTTTGAGTGGCCAACTCTTCTTTGATGCCTCCCTTTCGGTCTATAATAGCTCCGAGATATTTAAAGTGGTCGACCTGCTCCAGGACCTGTTCTCCCAACTTAATCTGATGTTTTCTTTCTTCTCGTGATATCACCATGGATTTTGTTTTAGAGCTGCTTATGACCATCCATCTCTTCTCCAGCTCTTCCTTCCAGACTTGCAGGTTGGATTGGAGATGTGTCTCTGATTTAGCAATCAGGACAACATCATCAGCAAATGCTAGCTCTGAAATACAGACCTGTCTCATCTTCCAGTACCCCACTGAATACTTTCTTGTTCTCTCCTTACATGCCTTGATGACATCGTCCATGAGGAGTATGAAAATATAAGGTGACAGGATATCGCACTGAGATTACTGCTGTACATAAATGTCTATCTTCACTACACAAGGCATAAAAGTTTATAAATGTTCCAAAACGTACTTTCAATATATTCTGGACCTCCCTGTCCAAGAAATATGACAATTAACTTCTGTTGTTTGCAATAAACACTTGCGTCTGTTCTTAAATTCATATCTGGAATAATAACAATGGCGTTGGGATGATATCTGTTTCCACAGATTCGCTCTTGCACAAAAATCACAAGGTGACAATTCCGGCACTCATCACATTGAGTTACATTGCCTTCACTCGTTGACGACTTGAGCAGAAAAGACCTTGCACACTATGGTGTGCTGCCTTTTTGCTTCACTAACCCCACGTGAACTTAGCTCACCCCATGTGAACATTAGCTCACCCCATGTGATCAAAACTTCCCAAATGTTCTACTTTGATCGAATAGCCGAAATTTTTGCCTCGAGCAGGAAGCTCTTGCCCCAACTGTTTAATAACTAGTGTTACTTCCCTTTGACTACTCAGTATTTAACATCTTCCATTTATCTAACAAATCACATCTCTACTTTCCTATTTCATTATCTATGAACTAGTCACCTAAACTGGCTACACTGTCTTTGAAGTGTTATTCTGAGTCTTCAGCATTGCTATTACTGACAGAGCATCTGCTTGTCTCTCTGTTCTTTCTTCTGTCATTAGGACTTCTGCTGTAGTTTTTAAGGCCTCTTTTCTCTGAAGTTGCTTGTGAATTTTCCTATTGCGACTGACAGCTTTTTTTATGTGCCATTGCTTAAGCTCAGAAAGACTCCTCTACCTCTATCTTCTGTTGCTGATCTATCTGTGTATGCGTTGATGCAGGTGCTACTTGGGAAGTGTTTCTCTATGTATATTATTATGAAATATGATAATTATCTTTATTATTTAAAATATTTTAAAACACATTCTGTTATAATTATTTCATTCTTTTGCTAGAGTAAAGTAATTTTGTGTACAAGGCATTTCTCAATCTAACAACATCGTGATCTAAGATTTCATGCTATGAACCATTTTATAATGAGGGATGAAACTTCTGAGAGCAAATGTTGGAAAGACATAACTCCAGGAAACTTTATAACAGCTATTTTGTGTCAGGTTTTCTCCATTTCACTTGTATTTTTCTTAATTTACTAAGCACTGCTTAATCTCATTCTCTCTAATAATTGATTTTCAACTAATTATATGAAAATTCTTTCTACAGTATTTTTAAAGGTGGTGTTATAGTCATGTACGTATCCTTCGTTTTTGTGGTGTTCAAGTTTGTACGACTATCCTTTGTTTCTGGACGCATTCTTTACATAAAGCTCGAAGAGGCCCCAGATGTTGACTATTTACTGCAAATTATCGACGACATGTACCTGGCACGGGAGATGAAAGATCACTGGCTGGAGGAGGAAATTTTTGCCAAGTTGCTCTTCATTCTTCGCTGTCCTGATGTGTTGTTTTATGTGACACGCATACGCACAATTGTTCCAGTCTCTTCGGCTCCTGCTCCAGCCTCCATTCCACCATCATCAGAGAATGTTGAAGAAGATAATTATCAGGATTCAAGCGATGTTCAGTATCATGGTAATCCATTATCACGATATATGACTTTGACTAATAATTAAAGTAACTTTTTTGTGAAATCATTTAACTCTCCAAGGCTAAAATGGTTTGTACCAGAATTCTACAGAGGATTCTCCAAGAATGAATCAGTTTGTACCAGAGTTCTACTGAGAATTCTCCAAACATGAATCTGTTTGTTGCAAAGTTGTACAGAGAATTCTCAAGAATGAATCAGTTTGTGCCAGAGTTCTACTGAGAATTCTCCAAACATGAATCTGTTTGTTGCAAATTGTACAGAGAATCCTTCAAGAATGAATCAGTTTGTGCCAGAGTTCTACAGAGAATTCACGAAACATGAATCTGTTGTGAAGTTCTAGAAAGAATTCTCCAAGAATGAATCAGTTTGTACCAGAGTCCTCCTGAGAATTCTCCATGAATCTGTTTGTTGCAAAGTTGTACTGAGAATTCTCCAAGAATGAATCTGTTTGTTGCAGACGTATGCATTTTATCATGCAATATGTAGCTATATTCATGAGTACTAATGACTGCAATTTTTAGTTACTGAAAATTTGGGCTGTGACTTTTTTAATAACAATAACATTAGTAAAATTATACTCTGACTGCCTCTTCTTCTTTTTTTCTCAATGTATTTGTGACAAAATATGGCTTCTATACTCGTATTTTGACTATTGATGAAGTTATATCATAGATTTATACTTGTTGTTTTTTTGGCAACATTTCACAGAAAGAATTTAGCAATTTTAGTGGGGAAAAAAATATGGGAAAGATTGTGTTTTGTATTTTTTTCTTTTTTTAAACTTTTGTTACTGTTTTCACTGCACTTGTAACAGCTAACTGGTTCTAGTTCCCATTTTATTGTTGTTTTAACTTCTGGCATAAATATAGTTCTTTACACACAGTTTTAAAATTGTTTGACTATAGATTTTACACTACTGCAACTGTGCTGTGTTTGACAGTGCTTCTGGCAAATGCCCAGCTTGTTCTTCACCTGGCAGCCAGCTAGCTCCCTGTGGGCCAGACTAAACTATAATTGTGTGCTACTTGTTGACACAGCTGTGGCAGTGTGGCTAGAGATAAAAAAATTTTCCTCCACTGTATTCGCAAACAAGCTGGATTAATGTTCTATAAATCTTTGACATGGTTAGAGTTTTATGTTATTCTTGACTATATTAGGATGGTCATGATAGGTTTTTGTGGTTTATAATGACCTCCTACTAAGTCTGGAGTGAAAAAAAACAACTTGTAAGTTATTTTTTAAATTGTATTTTATCATCGTTGCTAATCAGCTCCCCAGGGAGTATAGTCCTTCAACAAACTTACGCCAATGTTTCCTGTCCTGCCGCACCATCAGTTCAAGGTCTTCCTCATTCCTTACATGCCTGCCTTCAGCTTGTCTTCTCCATTTATTCTTTAGTTTTCATTTATCTGTCTTACGCTGGGGATTCCAGAACAAGGACTGCCTTGTAATGTTATCAACAGGGTCCCTCCATGTGTGTCCTATCTATTGCCAGCATCATCTTCTCATCTTGTTTCATTGATATAATGTAACAGTTTATTTCTATGTTTAGCTCTGTTTTGGGCAAATTTGTATTCAGTGTACACAAGATTTTAATTGTCTTCATTTTTTCTTTCTTAACCAGCGGCAATTGAGCTTTCAGCCCTTCGGCCCAATGACATGTCATTGCGAGGCTGGGGAGCCTGTGGACTTTCCTTCCAACCTGGTCAGGAGCTTCGCTCCTTCCCATCCACAGAGGGTCTATCTCAGGAGCCGTTCAGGTTATTCAGTCAAAGTCCCGGTCGATGACACTTCTTTAAATGCCCACGCCCGGGCTTGAACCTTGAACACCTGATCACCAGCGCAGTGTGGTAACCATTACACCAGCGCGGCTCCCAATTGTCTTCATAACAAATAATTGGAAATTGGCTGTGGCATTATCATCATCAATCTTCATCCTTTTGTGAAGCATTGGTCTCCAGTCAACTCACGCCAGACCATCCTGTCCTATGCCATCTGTTCTAGTTATTCCCAGATCTTCTTTATCTTTCTTTTTTTTTTTTTTGTAGGTCTGCCTTGAGTTTCCTTCCCCATGCCTCTTAGGATCTCCACTTTTTTGTACCTTGGAGATTCCACATGAACTGCCTTCTAATGCTATCAGCTGATTTATACAGTGTGTATCGTTACCAGTGTCAATAACTCTTCTTCACCTTCAGTGGTGTTTGTCTGGTAAATAAGCTCTTTGGTGTTCAGAGTTTAATTTTTTTTAATAGCTATGTTGTGATTTTCAAGTATTAATTACATTCATAAATTGAGGGACAGATGTCACCAATTTAAAAAAGAAAATTTTGAACTCTGGAGAACACACATCCTTGGAAAATAAAATTGTTTTCTATTTTCTGGTTTGTGGTTGGTTGGTTTGTTTATTTGCTTGTTTGTTTGTTTTTTTTCTTTTGGGGCGGGGGAGAGAAGGTCTTTTAGTGGCTAATCCTGTTTTTCTGATCTGCATTTTATTGTTTAAAGATTATCGCTTTTGCTGTAACACTATTTTCTCAAAGGTAACCTTTTTCATCTTTTATGTTGTTTGAGGTGGGGTTTTTTTTTTTTTGGGGGGGGGGGGGGGGGGGGGGGGGGGGGGGGGGAGGGGGGGGGGGGGGGGGGGGGGGGGGGATGGTTTGGTATTTTTTTTCACTGTATTACTAAATATTTTCATCTTCTGGTGTCTGTCTCTCCTGGCTATAAATATTGTGTCTTTAGCATACTGTGGAATCTGTTATGTGTTATAATTGTTTTCTGATTTATTTGTAGCATAACTGTTAACTGTCATGACTTTTAACTGTCATGACTTTGTACTGTACAGTAGAAAACAGCTAAAAGTCACGATAGTTATGTTAGAAATTTAATCAGCTGTGAGAAATGCCCTTTTAGGCTATGAGTTCTGAAATGACTTATTCATTGCCTGTACATAATATTAATTATTCTCAGGTATTGCCTCGGTATTTATATTTTCTAGTATGTTTTCAATCATTTTCTTATATTTCAATTTGTTAATTAAAATATTATTGTTTAACTGCTTTCTATGAATTTGTTTTGTATCTTTCTTGTTGTCATTGCTGAAAATAGTTTTTTGTTTTCATTAATGATGATATTCACATTATTGACTAATGACAAGAACCAGACAAGAACCAGACAAGTGCCAGACAAGAACCAGACAAGTGCCAGACAAGAACCAGACAAGCGCCAGACAAGAACCAGACAAGAACCAGACAAGCGCCAGACAAGAACCAGACAAGTGCCAGTGGAACAAGAGTTGAGAAGAAGACACTGGCAATGAATAGAATACACATTGAGGAAACCTGTTGATAGCATGACAAGGCAGTCCTTGTTCTGGAATACTTAGGGAGGTATAGGGACGACCAAAAAGCACATGGAGAAGAAAACTGGACACAGAAGTCAAAATGATGACGAACACATGGAAAGAACTTGAGCTGATGGAACGTGACAGGAGGACTTTGCATGTGTTTATTGAAGGCCTATGCTCCTTGGGGAGCTAAAACGTTTTGACTGATTAATTCATATTGTTGATTCCAAATTTACAAGGAACCCTAGCTATATCAGAATCCAGCACAAACTGTTAGGGAGCTGTGACATACAAATATGTATCAACAACAAATATACACACATGTGCAAACATCACACGCATGCAAAAACAAATAAACACAGACAACACAGATCATACACACATATATATCATCATCAGCACCTTTAAGTTCCCCGTATGTGGAACACAGTTCATTAACAAAAGCATGCCAAGCCTTCATCTCCTATGCCACATCCATTCACGATCTTTTCATGTCTTTGTTATCCCTTTCAAGTCTGTCTCCAGTTTTTGTTCTGTTTTTTTTTTTTTTTTGTTCTTAATCATCTCTTTCTCTAACCTTGGGGATACCTGAACGGGGGGACTACTTGTAATGCTGTCAACTGGCTTCTTCTCATCTCTTGTTCCACTGGTGCTTTCCTGGTTCTGTCCATCAGTTCCACATAAGGGATCTTGTCATCAGTTCCACATTAGTGATCTTGTCATCAGTTTCACATTAGTGATCTTGTCATCAGTTCCACATTAGTGATCTTGTCATCATTTCCACAAGAGTGATCTTGTCATCAGTTCCACTTTAGTGATCTTGTCATCAGTTCCACTTTAGTGATCTTGTCATCAGTTCCATGTTAGCGATCTTGTCATCAGTTCCACATTAGTGATCTTGTCATCAGTTCCACATTAGTGATCTTGTCATCAGTTCCACGTTAGTGATCTTGTCAGACCAATTCTAATCCTCCTAAAGTGGGCAAGTTGCCATTTATTAAAAATTTAATATCTGTGAGTACATATATATATATATATATGAATAAGGCTGATAATCACATCCATAAACATGAGACAGTAATTTTAATGCAGGCAGTGTGATTCTATTTACTGTAATAAAATGATTCTTGCTCTTTAAAAAAAAAATAACTAAATATGAAGAATGCTTGTAACTGTCTTCAGCGGAGCCTGGCCAAAAAAATAGAAACTTTATTGAAAATTAAAATAAAGCAGCTGTTATGTGTCTTTTATATGTTAATGTAGTGACAGGATGGTTCCTATTGCACCTTCTAGTGTAATAAAAGTATCAGATACCGAAACAAGCCAACATCAATTAGAATTATTTGAGCCACAATGGACGAAGTGGACAGTATACATTTTTATTAAGACTGCAACGCAGCTCCCACTTGAATACAGTTCAGGCCAATATACAAATGGCATATAATATGCAGTCGTCGATATAACGCTAGGCAGTCTGTTCATGTCTGGAACGCTGTCCTTTTCATTCTCAACATTTTAAATATATATTCACACTCGACACTGAGAAGCTATACTCCCTGTAAATGCAGGTAACTAGATACACCTCACAGAAGATCTTGATGTATTAGCGATGGAATAACACAGGGATATATACTGGAATTCGGGAGCTCAAACACATGCGTTCACTCGCCATGACACACAATGGAAGAAGGCTAAGACAGCAGACAATCTCCTCACTTCTGCTTTTTTAGTTTCACGTCTGCCAAACAACCATATCGGCATGACATCACTTCCTGTATTAATAAGTGACTCCATATAAAATAAAAAACAAGGAGCCCTGTTGAGCTACCTATTATACTGACACAATCGTTATGAATTTTAATCATAACATTTCCCCGCCCCCCCCGCCGGCCCCCCCACCCCCGCACGCTAAAATAATGGAAACCCCCCCCCCCAACCATTATTCCCATGACAAAGTAATGTGATCTGGAAAAAGTACCGACCCCAAAAAGACTTTACCCCCCAAACCCACTGCAAAAATAATGGAAACAAAGTTTTCATTATTCCCATGACAAAGTTGAATGTGATCTGGAAAAGTAACATCAGTTTTCCTGTGAAGATCAAATTATACAAATCACTTGTATTATCTATTCTCTTGTATGGGTGTGAGAGCTGGACACTCACTGCAGATACGGAGCGAAGGATTCAGGCTTTCGAGCATAAATGTTATAGAAGAATTTTGCGCATTTGCTATAAAGAGCACAAAACAAATGTCTATGTTAGAGAGAAGATAAACACCTATGCAGGCCACCAAGAACCACTTTTGTCAATAGTGAAACATCGAAAGCTTGCCTGGTTTGGGCATGTAACTCGTCATGACTCCCTTTCGAAAACGATCCTTCAGGGGACAGTCGAAGGTAAACGGAGAAGAGGAAGGCAGAGAAAATCCTGGGCTGATAACATCAAAGAATGGGCAGGACACGGTTTTTCCACACTTGTACGCATTGCTGAGGATAGAGAGCAGTGGAGGACCCTGTCTGCTGATGCTTCCACCATGGCACCCCTACGACCCATGACGGGTTACGGGCTGAGATGATGATGAGATGATGATGAGTGAAATATGGTAACATCACTTTTCACTGTAAGTAAGAACTAGCATAGCACCCAGGTTTCTGCCATAGGGTAGGCAATTTAACACTAAAAGTGTGGTTCATGGTTAATACCAAAGCCAATGTCTACTACGGACAAATTCCTTTTTAACAGCAATGTGAGGTCGCCATAACTAGTACCCAACATATTAAAAAATGATGGTAGCAATACATGCACTCACATACCTCACACTGTCCAATAACACCTATCAGTCAAGTCCAGTATCAGTTGTCAATTAACTTATTGATCAACAGCAATAATGCAAAGCATTAAAAAATAAACAAATATGTAACAGCGTAAATATACTACTCGTCAAAAGTCAAGGGCCACCCTATTATTTTCAATACACTTTTATATAAGCGCATAGAATGATTAAATGAAGGAAGTTTTTAGTAAAAATGGGTGCAATATCTTCCTCTGACAGTCCTCTATGCACGTTAAGCATAAAAACAACTTACTGACAACCATGGTGATCACATGCAATTTGGTTTGCTGACCATAAATTCACATTTTAAATCTGTGTTTTCAAACTTCCGTACAACCAAACAGGTGAAGTAATCGTGCTGATTGACATTCCACGTGCAATGGCGACTTTTCGTGAACAGAGTTCACTCTTAATTTGTTTTACAATCAGCAAACTTAGGGTAGTTTCATCACTTGCAAAAATTATGCCACCGAGAAGAAGTCTTGACACCTTACAAAGAATGAAAGCTATAGCGTGGGTTGAAAGTGGTTTATCTGTCTGTGAGGTTGCTAGACGGCTTGCAGTGTCACACTCTACTATCTAAAGAATTTTGGAGAGATTTCAGGCCACAGAAAGTGGAGGATCGCCACCGGCCAGGTCGCCCTAGATGCACCAATAGACATGATGACCTGTACCTCTTGTTGTCAGCCCTGCGCCATCGAGCAGTGACTTGTTCCACTCTAAGATGTCAGCTGAGACAAACTGTAAACGTTAATGTCAGTCAAAGCACCATTCGCAGACGTTTACATGAATTTGGACTGGCTGCTCAACGTCCTGCAGTCAGAATCCCTCTTATTCCTGCTCATCGCAGAGCCCGTGTTGCTTGGTGTCGCGAGCACATCCGATGGACAAGGCAACAATGGAGTCACGTTCTCTTCACTGATGAATCTCGCTTCACTGTGTCATTCAATGATGGCAGGATTCGAGTTTCGTGACGACCAGGAGAGCGATTTACTGATGACACAATTCGAGAGGTGGATCGTTATGGTAGCGGTTCTGTCATGTGGTCTGGGGAGGCTTCTACAGACACGGCAGGGCCCCACTCTACATCATCCAAGGCAACTTGACCGGCTCAAGATACCAGAACGAAATCTTGAGACCAATTGTTCAGCCTGCTCTGGAGGCCATAGGTGGTAATGCCATCCTCCAAGATGATAACGCTCGACCCCATCGAGCTCGTGTGGTGAATGCGTTTATTCAGCAACATGTGATCATCAGGATGTCGTGGCCAGCTCATTCACCTGACCTTTCTCCGATTGAGCACCTCTGGGATGTCTTTGGTCAAAGATTGTCAACAAATAACCCCTGCCAATGGATGTTGCACAGCTGACTGCATTTCTGCTTCAGGAATGGCAAGCTGTTCCTCAGGATACTCTTCGGATCCTTGTGGACGCGATGCGTCTACGCTGTCTTGAATGCCTTGCTGCAAACGGTGGTTATACCCGATTTTGAAATGTCTATTTGTCCAATATCTATTGTGTGACTTTTGAAAAGGTGGGTGACACACTTCACAGCTTCATTGCGTTTGAATGTGTGTTTCCATTTCTTTACGTGACATGTCAATTTGGTATTCAATAAATGCCGTTTTGACTGATACCAATTACGTTTATATCAGATTTGTTTTATGGTTTCAACCAAGGTTTTTCTAAGTGGCCCTTGACTTTTGACGAGTAGTATAGATGAAATGAGGCAGACAATCATATTAGTAAAGTGAATGAATGCAACATCGTATGCTAAAAGATTAAAGTCATGTGTACATCTTAAGTACTTGTCAGAAAAAGTGTATTGTGGTGCCAATTTAAAAAAAACTGTTATCTTGCACCTAATGAAGTTGTGTGACCAATCAGGTAAGAAGACGCTGATGTATGGTACGAATTGACAATAGTATTGAGAACTCTCAAAATGTTCACTCAATAATTAGTGTGAGCATATTAATGCCTTGTGTCAAAGACCGAATCTTATCCCGCGAATTAAAATTAATTAATAGCTAACTAAAGCACTGTATTAAAAGTCATAGTGTAATAGTATTATACACACTAGTGGAATAATAAACAACTAAAGTCCAGCGAAAATATTTATACTCAAGCACAAAGTTCATGTCCATGATTCTCTGCCACATTATCGTATAAGTTGCATTATAAGTTCACCTTAAGTACGACTGTTCAATGTCCAAATGAATAGTGAATACAAAGGGCACGATACGATTTTTCTAGTTATGTCCCTTTGACCATGTGAAGCTTCCTTGAGTTAAGTCCCTTAATGTTTAGACGCAGTTCCAATAATAGAATAAATCAAGATTTTGCATTCAAAATATCCAAATGTCACATCATTCTTAGATCATCAATGAATGTGTGTGTTTTTGCACATAAACCGAGTATGAAAACTGTTAAGAAGGTCCAAGACATCGATGTAAATCGCTGAGTAAAATGAGGTACAACTTGAAATTGGCGATATCAGCATTCATCATCATCAGGTGTCTAGTGAACCGATCAATACCTATCATCTCATCTCAACCCATAACCCGTCATGGGTCGTAGGGGTGCCATGGTGGAAGCATCAGCAAACAGGGTCCTCCACTGCTCTCTATCATCAGCAATGCGTACAAGTGTGGAAAAACCGTGTCCTGCCCATTCTTTGATGTTATCAGCCCAGGATTTTCTTTGCCTTCCTCTTCTCCGTCTACCTTTGACTGTTCCCTGGAGGAACAATACCTATAAGTACTGTCAAAAGAGTCATTGAGCGATTTCCTTCAATTTCCGATGAAAAAATTATGATAGTTCTCAGCCTTGGCATTCACCACAGAGTCTTTGTATATTTATCTTTGCACAGCAGTAAGAAATCAGGAAATTCATGTCAGCATCAGCACTGCCAGCAAAATATGTTCATATATATAGTGCAATGTTCCATTGGTCAACATGTGAAGAAGTCAGTTAATAGGTTTGCTGTAACCTCACAAGGTACCTGCATTTGCCGTGTTGTTAGCTGACAGTGAGTCGTTTACACAACGTGATAACACATCCGCTACCACGTTTTGACTGCCCTTGATGGCACGAATGTCATATTCGTAGGGTTGGAGCGCAAGTGATGCTCTGGCAGCCTTCTCATTATGAAACTTCTCCGTTTTCAGATAGGACAAGGTCCTCTGATCAGTCTCCAAGACAAATTTTGCACCAATGAGGTAGCACTGTAGTTTAGAAAAACAATAAACCACAGCGAGCAACTCTTGCTCTACAGTAGGATATATTTTTTCCGTGGGTGTCAATTTACGACTGACGTACAGAATTGGATGTAGACAATCATTGAAGTCCTGCATAAGTGTACCGCCGATTCCCGAACCAGAGGCGTCGACTCTAAGGATAAAAGGAAATCGAGTGTCAGGCAATCTTAAAATTGGTGATTTTGAAAAATGTGCCTTTAATAAATTTAATGATACATCACATAAATGTGACCAAACAATCTTATTTGGAGAGTTCTTTCCTAATAACGAAGACAGAACTGAAGTAATTTCTGAAACGTTAGGTAAGAATTTCCTATAGAATCCTACAAGACCTAAAAGACCTAAAGGAATTTCTAGATTCAAGATCCTGGAGATAGTGGAATCCTCAGGCTTAAGAAAACCGCCTCCTACTTTATGAACAAGAAAAGAAATTTCTGTGAATCCTATTTTAGTTTTCGAAGGTCTAGCAGTAAGATGATGAAGACGAAGAGTAGTCAACAAAGACTGAATTCCAAGAACATGTTCTTCCCAAGATTGATGGACAAGGCAAATATCATCAATATAGGTAATTATGTCATCACGATTAGAGAAAATTTTTCGCATCATACGAACAAAAGTCGCAGGAGCGTTAACGAGACCAAAAGACATAAAATTAAATTGGAACAATCCCAAAGATGTAGCGAAAGCAGTATAAGGTTTTGCTCTGTTCGACAAGGGGACTTGCCAAATACCTTTAGACAAATCAAATTTACTGAAAAAAGTAGCTGTAGATAGTCTATGCAATAGAGAATCTAACAAAGGCAGAGGTTCGGCATCAAAGATTATTAAAGCATTTAAACGCCTGAAATCAATGCAAATCCGAATGGATTTGTCTTTCTTTCTAATCAACACCATAGGAAAACTGTATGGAGATTGAGAAGGAGCAATTATGTTTAATTTTATAATATCCTTTATTTCTTCTTGTACTTGTGATTGAAAATGTTCAGGGATAGGATAAGGTTTCATCTTGATTGGTCTGAAATCAGTAAGAAGAATATCATGTTCAATGATATTTGTACGCCCAGGAATATCCGTGAGCACGTCAGGAAAAGATTGTAGTAACAACGAAATCTGATCTTTCTGATATGAAGCAAGAGTTGGCGCAATAGAAATATCCATCCAACTCTCAGTAGACGAAAGTGGTAAAGTAGGTAGAGATAAAAGAGGTTCAGAAATATCAGGTAATTCAGATAACTCTCTTGTATGACAGCTAAGGAAGAGCGACGATCAATGGGCTCGTCGACAGCCTCAAAGACTGGTTTAAGATGTGGAGGACGAGAGTGAAATTGTTGCAGCATGTTGATGTGAAAGGTTTTTTCCTTTCCTTTAATAGATATAATGCAGTCAACATCTGACAATCTTTCAAGAACAGTATATGGTCCTCTCCAAGATACAAGTAGTTTATTGTCCTTATTGGGTAAAATACATAGGCCTCATCACCCGGCCATAATTGGCGCAGATTTCTGTTTTGATTAACAAAAAATCTTACCTTAAGTTTAGCTTTTTCTGATGCTTCTACTGCTATCTTGCATACGCCGATAATTTTCTTTCTCAAGTTAACTACGTATTGGTAAGAGGTTTGAACATCCTCATGCATGTCAGCTCCAACCAATAACTGTTTTAGAATGGACATAGGTCCTCTTGGCTTGACACCGGAGACTAATTCAAACGGCGCAAATCCAGTATGTTTGTTAGGTATTTCCCGATAAGTGAACAAGACCGCTGGGAGTACTCTATCCCAATTCTGCAGGTATTTTGCAGTTATCTTGCCTAGCATTTGTTTAAGACAGCGGTTGAGCCTTTCTATTTTCCCGTTTGCAATGGGGTGATATATGCTACGAAGAGATCGATTTATCTCAAACTCTCTCATAATCTGAGTCATAACGTCAGAAATAACTGAGTTCCCCAATCCGATAATATGTTTTCGGGAAAACCCAAATCGACTGAAAATTAAAAATAGTGCATCAGCAACATCTGTAAAGGATATTGTTTTCAGTGGAATAGCCTCTGGCCAGCGCGTGCACATATCAATGCATGTTAGTACATAACGATGACCTCTGGCTGACGTGACTGGTAGTGGATCAATAAGGTCGATTGTCATTTTTGCGAAAGGACGCAATGATATGTCTGACGCCTGGATAGGCGCATTATGCTTGGGGCGTTTAGCTGCCACATCTTGGCAAGTTTTGCACATGCAACAAAAGATTTTCACATCTCTTGTCACCCCAGGCCAAAAGAAATGAGACAATACCCTCTGTTTTGTCCTGGCAATCCCTAAATGTCCTGCACAATTAACATCATGAGCATGCCGTAGAACAAATGAGTGGAAACTAGTAGGTACCATAATTTGTTTTTTTACTGACGTGGAATATTGGAAATTCATCAAGATTACTTACTTACTTATTGTTTCACATGCTTGCAGCCGATCTTCTCCCATTCTGCAACAAGGCCAAAAATTTTTTGTTCTATTTGGATCATCATCATTTTGCATCTGTATGAATGATTCTTTGTCAATAAGTTCAACATGTAAATCATCCTCATCTGCCCCCTCCTTATCATTCATCACCTCATCTGCAACATTTTCAATTTAGACATGTTCATTTACTTCTGCACGAGACTGAGCTCTAGTCGTGACAGCATTTGCCATAAGCAAATGTTGCTGTTCCCATTTTAAAATATCATCATTAGTGCATTCGTGAAGTCCAGGAATATTCCCCAGGGTTATCCCAGCAATTGGTTTGTCCAACAGGCACACGAGAGTCCTTCCAGTAAAATAAGGGGTATCTAAGAATACTTCCGCAGTCGGATAATATTCAACTGTGCCCCCGAATGTGATGCACTTGAATTCTTTGCCTGTGTAATCAGATTGGTCCACCAATGACCTTCGCACTCCAACAGTAATGCACCAAGTGTCCCTGAGCACTGAAACAAGTTGGTTGTTAACAAAACCCCTATCAAACACTAGTGAACCTGTCCCACCATAAGAGGACATGACTGGCAAAGGATGTCCACACAGGAGCTTAAGAACTCCCTGTAGCTGAAATAAAGAATTACATTCAGAACAATTTGCACTATTGGATAAGTCTACACTACATGCATTTGCATGAGAGACAACATTGATATTTTGGACTGTATTATTGTCACTTTGATGAATATTGTCACTTTGATGTCTAACTGCATTAGAACGTTCAGGATTTCTAGAACGTCGAAAGTTATTGTTCTGTTGAGAACCTCTGCTGTTGTAATAGTTGTCATTGTTTTTATACCCCGAACTTGGGCCTCTGCTTGACTGATAATTATATTCACCTCTGTTCCAATCACTGTTAGGTCTGAAAGATGATTGATGAGGTCTATATCCATCATCGTATGAATAGAAGTTCCTTTGAGGTTGTTGTGACCTATTATTAAAATTGTACATCCCTTTGAAAGATCCAGTATTATTATCTCGATTAATTCGAAAATCTCTGTCCATGCTATAAGATCTTTGTCTGGGTGGATTATATAACATAGTTCTAGCTGATGCCACTGGCAACGAATCCTTTATGTTATTCCTGCCAAGATTCCTTCCAGGATGTGCAACTTGGTACTGTCGTCCCAGATTTTCTACATCAGCCACAGTCTCAGGCTTTCTCTCCTGCAAAAAGGATAAAAAGTTACCACTGACTGAAGACAGCACTTTGTCTCTTAAAATTAAGTCAGTCAGCCCTTCAAAAGTTTTATCAATCTTAGACAAATCAACCCATCTAGAAAAGCAAAGCTTAATGGATGAAATGAATTCAGCAAAATCTTTAGCTGAATCAGGCAACAATGATTTCAATTTCAATCTGTACCCATTTTCATCTAGTTGATACTTTTTTAGTAGCAAAGCCTTCACAGCATCATAATCATTTCTAGTCTGATCATCCATGGTGCAGACTGCAGTAAGAGCCTCACCCACTAACAAACTTATCAACCTGCAAGGCCATGTAGCTTTATCAATCTTAAACTCTTGGCAACATGTCTCATATCTATTTAGAAAGCATGAAATATCGTCTATATTAGAATTAAATTTGGATAAATTTAGCTTAAAAGCAGAGGCATGGTCTTTTTTTCCAGTCTCCTCACCTGCTGGATTAGCCTGTATATTTTGAACTTTCAGTTTTTCCAACTCAATTTCTGCCATTCTTTGAGCATGTGCATGTGCCAATTTTTTTTCTTCAAGAGCTAATTCTTCCTGTTATCTCTTCTCAGCTAATTCTTCTTTCTTCTCATTCTCATCTAATTCTTCCTGTCTTCTCTTCTCAGCAAATTCTTCCTTCTTCTCCTTCTCAGCTAATTCTTCCTGTCTTCTCTTCTCAGCTAATTCTTCCTTCTTCTCAGCTAATTCTTCCTGTCTTCTCTTCTCAGCTAATTCTTCCTTCTTCTCAGCTAATTCTTCCTGTCTTCTCTTCTCAGCAAATTCTTCTTTCTTCTCCTTCTCAGCTAATTCTTCCTGTCTTCTCTTCTCAGCTAATTCTTCCTTCTTCTCAGCTAATTCTTCCTGTCTTCTCTTCTCAGCTAATTCTTCCTTCTTCTCAGCTAATTCTTCCTGTCTTCTCTTCTCAGCTAATTCTTCCTGTCTCTTCTTCTCCTCTCTATTTAATTGCCTCTGATCTCTGAGCTCATTGGGTGCATAAGTTTTTAATGCTTCACCCTCCAAACCAAATTCCTTCCCAATCTTTACAAAATACTCTAAGGTAGCCATAAGTCACTATCACTGTGACACAAACCTGTGCACTAATACTTCAAACAATATATATATATATATATATATATATATATATATATATATATATATATATATATATATATATATATATATATATATATATATATATATATATATATATATGTGAGGAATATTAGCCACAATTATTTCACCACTATAGATCAATTTACTGCAATAAACTCTAGATGTTATTATAGGAGCAAAAAGTAAATAGAAATAAAAACAAAATCACAGCATAAAAGATCACAGTAGAAAGAGCCAACTCAAGATAATAATAATGAATAAACAAAGGCAGAAATCTATGAATAGAAAAATGAAAAATATTTGGCTCTACCACATTTATGACAATACAAGCACGCTTTCACAACATATAATACATCTAATAACTGAATGATAGCAAGATTAGATGAACAAATTTACAAACAATAATGGAGAATGAACCAAATAAAAATACAATAAACCTGACAACGATTATAAATTCACATATAAACAGAGCAAACAGCTAACACTAATGGTTATGGTAATCTCAATAGTAGCAGTTAAACTCACAGCTTTGTAGTGCCGGCCCCACTTTTGAGAAAATCATAAACCAAACCTAAAGACCAGCCAATAATTCACGACCGTGGGATTGGTATTGTGAATTAATGGCTCCTTCGCTAACCAACCCGCCTATATCACAAACATTAAATACGGATATACATATAACATATATAAAAAAAGAACCCTGTCAAATAAGATTCTTCACGCCACACACTGTATGTAACAATAAATCTACTTATCTGTTATATGGAAAAAAAATTCCTCCTGGCTCCAGCCTCTAGCTCAGGAATGACGATTCACATAAAGTGCGGCACTCAAGGTTTGACTTAGAAAATCAGCTTGTAGCCTATACACTCCGCCATCTTTGAAACTGTAGCCCCACTGGCTTGAAACAAATTACTGCACAACATAAGTTCACGATCCCGGCTTGGTCCCCAAAATTAAGGCCGCTGTTACGTGTCGTTTTAGTTGTGAATGTTAATAATGTATAGCAGGGTGGTTCCTGCTGACCAAGATGATATCTAGGTGTTGTAGCGTTTTGTTTTCTTTACCAGATTGTAGTAATTACTTTTAGGATGTAGTGATTACTTTTTGACCTTTCGTCGATACGACAGTCATTTCTTGTAAATATGGGTTATGTCTATTACTAATAGTTCATCAGGCCACTGACTAGGAATGCTGTCAGTTTGGTCGGGCTTACAGGTGGCCGACTAATATGATGTAATTGATGGACGCTGAATTCAGGGCTTGACTGACAGTTTATATAACATGTTTATTACACGATACATAGACGACATCATCATGAAGACATACTGGAACATCAGGCATGGTAATACGAATTCTGCACGTAGATAAATTCAATGTCAAACTTGACTGACCTCAATGACCGTTAGACAACCCGCAAACGGCAAAGTATTGAGGTGAAGATTATTCACTTCTTTTCCATATCCAATCTTTTATCAAAGATACTTATGTATCATTTTCTGGCCGGACATCTTGTCTTGAGACTTCATAAAGTTATCGACTTGACTGTTACTTCGCAAAAGGGATTCTGAACTCACTAGCAGTAGGTCATGATGCCATACTGAAGCCCTGTCAAAATCTTGTAAAGTACTTACATCAAGTATCACATGGAGATACTGAAGAGTATGAATCAAACTTGGCTGTGGCTAACGCTTCGCCTTGGAAGGTAGCTAAGATATCTAATCACAATTAACTATTCCCGCAATATGGGACTCAAAGACCAGAACAACGTCTGTCTTGTAAAACCGGCATCTTGTCTCTCTATGACGTGTCACTGACGTCATCAGCGCTCTTAGGCAACCAACGAATATATCGCACCGAATTTGTGAACTTTGGTGCATAATAAATTTAAGTTATTATCACAAACATAGATGCGTACCTAAGTACGTCTAACAAAGTTAGATTTTTGCATCTGGTAATCTGTTAAGTCTCGCATCATAAATGGTTGAGCGAAAATGGACGTTACAGTATACCTCGACCCCGGATTTTAAAAAAATAATTACATTTTTTTTCAGATTATCGCGACGAGGTCAATCAAATTATCTGGTACATCAATCAATAAATATTATTAAAATATGAGGATGAAACTAAGAATAGTGGTGAAAGAGATGTGATACCAAATTCAACTCAAAGAAATGAGATGGAATGTACGAAATAGTTCAATAACTATCAATTAAAATTGGAACATGTTGTAGCAAAATTTGCGAGAATAAACGCTCAATTCAGTACGATTAAGGCATAAAACGATAATAAATACATTAGCCCGCATGTGTCTGACGGTTGGCATCTTCGAAGCCAGCAGCGCTGCCTTTTGCACAGTGCTAAGCCCAGAGAACGATTTCACGGAAAAAGTCTGACACGCTTTAGTTTCGTTTTCGAGAAACGCTACTAATATTTAACTTTGCCCAATCTGCTGTATACACTTTGTAGTCTAGCCTTACAATTAACTATTGGCGGAAGAGTGCCGTAATATAGCTATCTGAAGTAACACTTTTTGTCAACTTTGTAGCAAAATCAGTAGTAATCCTTACATTTTTTGGTAATATTACACGATACAATGCTAACTAGTAACGCAAATTCTTAAACCCGCCCCGTCTACCCCGCTTCGATGACACAGTCTGCAACGCATATATTCACACTGCGAAAAAGCCAGCCAAGGCATAACCACGCAGACAGTTTTATTTCCTCCTCGTGGTAGCATTTCTGATGTAACTAAAACAAGTTAGTTATTTGAAAAAATACATGCTTCGCAAGATGAAGGAGGGGAAAGATGGCGGACTTGTGTAAAATTTTATTTGACGATGGACGATGAAATAAATTGGAAATTTTAAACCGATAGGAAGTTCCCCATAAGAATTATATGGTAGTATGACGTAAAGTTAGCTGAGTAAGAATGTACTTTAAAATATATGATAGTCCCAGTATTATAGAAGTTATTGAAGAAATACTAATATCTAAGAAATACACGTTAGGGGGACGCGAGCTGGAAAAAGAGGCTAATAATCTAAGTAATCTTTTGTAGTTGGCATGACTAGAGCAGACTAGCCAATCGACCACCAGTTATTCAAAATTATTTTGGGTTTTTCATTCAAACTGCTTTGGAATTCAAGTAGTAGAACGTTACGATTGGCTAGTGCTGGTAGATATTAGTAAAGGCTTTGATTATTCAGTGCCAGTTGAACTAAAACTTGTATACAGATACGCTGAAAAACAGCTGTGTTAATTTTAAACTTAAATCAAGAATAAATTCACAGTCTGTGCAGTTCGGAGGAAGCTGAGGCCATTTCTTCACAAAATCAGCGTCATTTGTTTATATATTTCTTGATTGTGGTAAGGATATTTTATGAAATTTAATATGTTTGGTCCAACTACAAGGTTAGATACTGCTATTGGGGAAAAAGTGAAGGACATGTCGGAAGCAGACATTGTTGAGTCCACACATTAAACGGTATCTGACTGATGTATGTTGTTATAATTATGTTGACATATTATTGTATTAAAATAGTTTAGCAAGCCTCTGTGTTCAGTGAACACTGTTTAACATGCCAGAAGCAAATATAAGTGTAAAGAAAAGAAGAGAAGATCATATCAGAGGAAATGTGGTTACTCCACATTATTGTATGGAGGAAAAATATGTGAACGTACAGTGGCGTATCTACTATAAGGACTTGAGTTGTGGTCACAACCAGGTGGGAGTCCTGTACAATTCGGGGCGAGTGCATTTGTAAGGCACGCGAGGCTGACCCCATACCCACGTAGGGAATTAAGTGTTAGAATAAATGATCAGAGATAAAAGGCCAGGGTGTCCTTTTGTTGCAGAGGGTCTATGTTCCTGTTGCCGGCTGGTGACAGGAAACCTGCTGAGTGCTTATAAACGCCAACTAGTCTCCAACCAGACTTATATGCTGTCGAATATCCAGTAGGAGCTTTGGCGAATGTTGACTTTAAATTTCTGCAACTACCCATCGTATTATCTTACAACAAGGACTCTCAGGTGAAGAGTAAAACATCTGGGGCATCTCTGACATTTTCTTGTGTTTCACAATATTACATAGGAATTTTATGGGGGTAAGATGAACTGCAGCCCTCATATACAGTGACTCTCCCGGTAGATAACTAAAGTGAACTCTGTAATATTTCATCCAGGAAGGACTTTTATAAATTAGATAACTAAAGTAAACTAATTTAATATTCCATACAGGAAGAACATTTATAATACATAATAACTTTTAGTTATTGGGCAGATTGTCCCAACAGTTTTAATTGTTCCTTTTCTGTAAACTATCTTGTCCTTATTTTCAAAGACCTGTCCACAGGCTATGAATGGACAGGCAAAATACATTGTAAATATTTGTTCAAAGAAAAAACTTAACTGCTAGTTATTAACTTCTTTAATAGAAACTTAAAGTGTTTGATTGTTGTGTACCATCATTCATTTCTCCCCTAGACACTAGGTACACCATACACCATACACTAGAGCCAGAAGATTGACCGTGTGAGACCTAGGGAGGTAGCGTTAGGTTCTCTGCACATAATTCATCATCATCATCTATAGAGTCAGAGACCTACATTTGCTTGACCTCACACGGTTATAGCAGACACCTTTTCATTCTTTTTAGGATACCATCATAACCTCCCCAGCAAAATCAACTTTGCTACACATGTTATAGCACTAGTGAAAATAGGTGATGAATGGAGATAGTAATCTAACGAAATGCTAACGAAAAAAATCCAAATGAATGAAAACATAAAAATGGAAACTAAAGTATGGATGTAAAAGTATAAATGGAAGAATGATGAAAGAAAATAGTAGAATCAAACAATACTCCTAGTAGGGCGTAAGATTACTTAGCGACGCCAATGAAGCATGAATGATGAAGTCGCTAACTAAGATGTGTTATGTGAAAATTAACAGCGCTATGAAAGCGTGATATCTAATTATGAACTTGATTTATAACACACATATATAATAAATACTAAACCTAATTAAGTTATGTGGGAGTGCTGTAAGTGCACGTTGGTCCGTCTCCACAATGAAGTGTGCACCCAACAGAAACCGTTGTAGCTTGGTTATGGATCAAACCAACGCCAAGAGTTCTCTATCCAGAACTGAGTAATTTCGTTCAGCAGGTGTAAGCTTCCTGGACAAGAACATCACTGGATGTAAGGTGCCTGCGTAGGACTGTAGCAGTACGGCGCCGATTCCAAAATTAGAAGCGTCACTGTGAAGAACAAAAGGTAAATCTGCGTTTGGTAAACGTAACACAGGTGCAGATGAAAACAGTGACTTAATATGGTCTAACGTGATTTGATGTTCTTTCGACCACCAAATCATGTTAGCTGAGCCTTTCTTTAATAAATTAGAGAAAAGCGCAGTGATGGTGGATAAATGGGGAATGAATCTTCCATAAAATTGAATTAAACCCAAAAGACTGCGAATTTGTTTCTTTGTCTTAGGCGCAGTGATATTAAGAATTTTTGAAACATTATTATCTTCAGTATGAAGGAGACCATGGCCCACACGATGACCCAAAAATGATATTTCATGAAAACCAATATATGCTTTTGATGGTTTATCCGTCAGATTGTGAGATGAAGAAAATTCAGTCGGTAATAGTATGGATTGGACAGGATGAACTAATGTCATAGCCTGTGTACTGGGTAATGACAAGAAAGACATTAGAAATATAAGAAACAGACAAAACCAGACATGTGTGAATCTGGATGTGCATCGTAATTTAAAAGTAGAGTATGGAATGTGACAAAAATAATATGACCAAGAAAATGCTGAGCTAACCGGCCCAGAAAAAAAGGTAAATAGTCCTACAAGAAATACCAATGTACGACGAAATAAATATGAACATGTGGTAAAGAACTCACAAGTCTGTGAAGGACCGAAATTAGAACCTACGTGACTGAATGTAGATTCAGCTGACGCGACACGGGTAGTGTGCGTATCCCACACCACAGAGGAATCTTCCTCTTGGATAGTATACAAAGAAGTCTTTCGATTAGAGTGCTGATGAAGGGAAGTAAGTCGTAAAGGGCTCAAAGGAGCACCAAAATTAGCATAATGTATAATGGTATCATTATTACTACAAGTGACCACTACATTAGCCAAACGAATAACGTTAGCAGAATGTACCTGGTGGTGCGATTTAGGTATAGTAGTAACTGCATAAGCAGAATGCATATGTTGCTTTTCCCAAGTAGCAATCTGTTGTGGTGTACACTCTTTAACACCATGCATACGACCGATTATCAAATCACTGATTGGTGAAGGAAGTAAACAGGCATGGATTTTACCTGTAAAAAAATGGTGTATTTAATTCTATAATCGCAGTTGGGAATGTCTCAACTGTACCACCAAAGGTAACACACTTAACACTTTTCTCTGTCGCTAATGACGGGTGTATTAAGGATTGTCTAATTCCTACGGTTGAACATCCAGTGTCAAATAAAATAGACACGGGGACTTTATTTGCAAATCCTTTGTGTAAGGTTAGAGACCCTCTTCCGTCGTGTGTAGATGCTGACATGGCGGTAGACATCGCAGAGAGACTTGGCAAGGCATGGCCGCAACTCAACGTCGTGATCGCCTCGGGCTGGAACAATGTTGTGCATTCATGACAAAGTTTAGCCTGCTCGAAATCTAAAGAACAAGAAGACGCATTATGCACATCAACATTTGTAATCTGATCTATATTAGCTTGAAGATCATGATGAGCAGAATTAGCCTGGCGATGTTGTTTATTATTTACGTTTCTGTCTCTTTTTTATTTCCTCGCATGAGGTCGCATTTATTTTCCTCGCATGAGGTCGCATATTTTAAACTCGCACGAGTCGCGGTGCCCCGGCCCTAGCTAAGACACAATGGTCTTAGCCAATAGGCCGGATATCAAGGCGCACGTCTAGCCTCAAAAGATCAAATACATTAACACGTTAATGTCAATGCACTTTGATCTTAGCCAAAAGGCCGAGAAGCGAGAACGTTTCTGTCTCTTTTTTTTTAACATCTTTATTCACATTCCGTGGAAATTTACAAAGCCATCTGCATTGAAACATTGACAATAGTATGAATATAAGTATAAAAATGAAAATGCAATGAGCAGCTGTTTAAAAAAAAAAAAAAAAGGAAAAAAAAACTTTCATTCCTTGCACACAGTCATTTACACACTCTTGTACTCTAAAAGTTACACATTGCAAATTTTGTAATTGTAGTGTTGAAATACCTATTTTCAACCGCTATTTGCCGACTTTCCATACTGGCGGTCGTCGTCATAATTACAGGTTCCGGACACATTTGGTTGGTCGTAAAACTTCAACGTGTCACAGCGCTCCCTAGATACACCGGCAACAAAAAATGTCCCGTGTTCCGATTTTCTCTATTTAATGACCACTGTTTGAATGCTTAGCGGTAGCTCTGTCCCAAGCCATTAATTACGGGTGCCGGACATCGCTGTCGTAAATCTTCAACGTGTCACAGTACCCTATAGATGTAGAAACTGGGGCGAACGGATAACAGTAACGTTTCCCAAAAACTTTTTTTATCTCTTTGTGGACACCCACGCATTCAGACCTGTGCAAAATTATCCCATAAAAAGCTAACTTCTGCATCATCCGTTTTAAAACAATAAACAAAATAAATAAATTACTCATGTATATATGCATTCGGGCACGCTTACATACACACAATTACAAGCACATTTCACTGCACCTTTTATTATTTTTTCCCTTTTTTTCCCTCCTGAATTTAAAGGTATGAGCCGCGCAATACCAAACGTCACAGACTCCCCACAAACATACTTAGAGATCAGTTGGCAAGGTTAGACATTGACACTTTAACGACATATCGAACTGTGGTCAATCATGACCTCCCTCGAATAAATGTGTAGTTTAAAGTGTCGAGCGAGCTGTAGTGCTTGAGAGGATAGGGGCACTGGGGAAGGGAAGGGGTACAGAAGCAGAAAGCGGACTTACAAAATGTTAGGATGGACAGAGAATGAGATAGTAGTGAGACGGAGGGAGGGCCGTTGGGGAAAGAAAGTGTCATTTTACGAACCAAGGCTGCCTCGTTAAAGAAGATGTACCATCTCAGGGGCTATTGATAAAACTTTCTGACGAAAAATGTGCAGAAATAAGCCAGCGTTGAAAATACGATGATTAAAGATGGAAAGATTCCGAAAACACCAAATCTGATTCCGAAATGCTGATAAAATAACCAAGATCAATGTGTGTGTTATATGCATATTTTGGAACTATGTTTAAGAAGATTGCTTTGTATAAATCTGATTTGTGCGATGTTTGTAAATCGATGATTTTCCGCAGAAGTTTCTTTGTAGGTGTGATTGTACTGCATTCAAAAAACAAATGATCTTCTGTTTCTTGGATGCTTTTCCTACATAGCTGACATTTTATTATTTGGTTGGATCTGTGTGCTTCTCGTTTTGTTGTGGGTGTCATGCTGTATATTAGTCTAAAAGTGACCTCTCTTGCTTTAGCAGTGATTTTTGGGTTGTGCAAGTTAGTGAAGGTTTCGGTGTAATTTTTTATAGCATATTTCTGTCCTCTTTTAATCCTTAGATGTAAAGGTGGTGCTTGGAGTTTAACTAAATGTTTATATATTGCATTTGTTTTCTGGTGAATTAATTTTTCATGTCCTTGGATGGCTTGTATGCATGTCTTATAAAATGAGGGCGTAGGGCCGAAGTGATGGGGGATTGCTTAGTTCAGTGGTCTCAGTTTGGAAAGCCTGAGTCCCATGTAATAATGAGCTAGTGTGTGTCGTTCTGGGTGTTTGATGATGCTGCCTGTGTGTTTAATTCTGAGTGCCTGGATCTTTGTTTCTATGTCTTGAAGGGCAGTCCCTCCGTATTTCTTTTCTTGTATAAGTGTCTTGTGTTTAATGCTGTAAAAAGTGCGCCCAAAAACGAATGCTCTGGCCTGCTTGTTTAAATCCGTGATAGTCTGTTTTGGGGGGTCGAAAACTGTGGCAATGTAAAGTAGCTTAGGGAAATGTATTCTATTTTTTTTTTCATCGTGTGATATTTACATTCATAATCAAAAAGTCAAGTCAAGTCAAGCCATGCTGTGCGATTATCCCCCTGAATTTAAGAGCATTTGCAGTACAAAAACCGCGTCAAAGACCTCCCACGAACACACTCAGGGACTAGTGGACAATGCAGACCTTGACACTTCAACGGCGTCCAGAAATGTGGTCAACATGACCTCCCGTGAATACAGGAGTAGTTTAATAAAAGGTCCTTTTTGTTCTTTACATTTTTTCCATTGTGGACAACCAGTCATTATATTTCTCCTCTCCACGGAAATCTTTAGTAAATTATTACTTTGTTTGTTTGTTTATTATTAAGCTTGTTTATTCGATTTCCCAAGATGAAATAGAGCAATATTAAATTTGGCCTAAAAAATGTTAAAGAATAGGATTTTCCCGGTTTGTAAAATATTCCCAATGGAAAATAAAATGCAATCGATCTCAAACACACACTCACATACACACTTGCCGCTATTTCAACAACCGCTATTGAGGACTTTCAATGCAATATGAGAGAGAGAGAGAGAGAGAGAGAGAGAGAGAGAGAGAGAGAGTAAGGAAAGGCAGATTGTTAGACAAGTCTGCGTGCTTAATTCTTAACCCTTTAAAAATAAAGTTCGTGACTGTCCGGGTCCCCATAATTAAAAACGGTGTCGGAAACCGTTGGTCATAAATCTTCAACGTGTCACTGCGTTCAATAGCTTTAGAAACTGGCGCTAAACGACCAGGGTCATCATGTAAGTATTTGTTTTTTCCGACCGAAGACCACACAGTCTGCTGCTTTGAGCAAAATTGTCCTATAAAAACTCTTACTTTTGCAGCATCCGTCTTAATCAAAATAATAATAATAAATAAATACAAAATAAATAGACTACACATGTACATATGCATTTAACATGTAAACATAATAATGACAATAACAATCATAATAATGATAATAGATACATAGAAAATAAAATAATAATAATTTAAAGGCAGGCTTCTCTCTGCGGACATGACAAAAGGGAAGATGAAAAAAGAAATTTTTAACTTGTACACACTCTCTCACATGTACTTAAGATAAAAATATTGGGTGATGGAGTCCCTCACCTCTAACGTTGTGTGTGTAGGGAAGGAGGAGGGAGGATGAGGATATGTGTTAAAGAGAGTGGGGAAGGTAGAAAAAAAACAGATGGTGGAATAGCACGTAATTGGCAGTGAGGTTGGGGTGGGGGAAGGGAGAGGTTATAGGAAAATGACCTTCGTATAAACTAAAGGCTTGGATTTAAGGTACAGGTACAGGTAGCTGGGGATAGTGGACATGTTTTAAAATAAGCGTCACTCGCTGGAGGAACAAATTTAGGAGAAAAGCTGGGCGGATAATTTTGTACTCAAATATTAATTGAATGCGACATTTCCAAATTATAAATTGAAATTCCGAGAGTAAAAGAATTAATTGAAAATGGATGTCTGGTAGTGTCTTGGGAATTGAATTAAGCATAATTGCTTTGAAAATGTCTGTTTTTTTCGTATGTGTGTCCAGTATGTCTTGTAAGATTCTCTGTGCTGGTATAATTGTACTACATTTATAGAAAATGTGTTCCTTACTTTCTTGTACATTTGCCTGGCACATCTTGCATCGTGATTTTCGTTTTAATCTGTGTGCTGCTCTTTCTGTGGTTGGTGTCATGTTATATAAAAGTCGATATGTGACTTCTCTGGCTTTTGGTGCAATGCTTTTGTTGTGAAGATCGGTGAAAATCTCAGTGTAATCTGTTATAAAGTAATTGTAACCTCTTTTAATTCTTAGGTGTAAAGGTGGTGCTTGTAACCTGACTATGTGTTTGTAAATTTTGTTTGTTTTCTGGTTAATTAAAATTTCGTGTCCTCTGATGGCTTGTATGCATGTCCTGTAAAAGTGTGGTAGTGTGCCGTAATGGTGTCGGACATTGTTCTTTAATGGCCTCAGTCTAGCAAGTCTAAGCCCTGCGTAGTAATGGGCTAATGTGTGTCGTTCTGGGTCTCTTATTATATTTCCTACATGTCTGATTCGAAGTGCCTTTATTTGTGTCCCTATATCCTGGAGGGCAGCTCCCCCGAATCTTTTCTCTTGCGTTAGTGTTTGATGTTTAATGCTAAATAAAGTGTGCCCAAAAACACAACGCCTAATCTCCTTGTTTATCTCTGTCACCGTATGTTGTGGAGGGTCACAGACTGTAGCAATGTAAATTATTTTTGGAATAATAAAACAGTTCACTATAGCACTTCTGGAAAATATGGTTGTATTTTTGTATTTGTAGCAGTGAAATGTGTCTGTGGTATATGCGACTAAGCTCTGCCATGTGACTTTGTGTGTGCGGTTCGGGTGAGATGGGAAGTATATACCGTACAGTTTCATGTTTGTTGTTGACGTTAAATCAAAGGGGAAATCTGCTTTGTTTTTCCATCTGCCTATACCCATAATTGTAGACTTTTGGACGTTTAATTTTGACCCACTACCTTTACCAAAAAGCGTGAAAGTGTCTAGAATATTTTGTATAGACCTATCATTGGGGGGAAAGAAGGTGGTATCGTCTGCGTAGGCAAGCAACTTTTGTTCCCCTTTACCTTGAATAAAAGTGCCTCTGATGTTACTGTCTTGTCTAATTTTCTCTAGCAGTGGTTCTAGAGCGAGTACATAGAGTAGAGGAGAAAGGGGACATCCCTGCCTAACAGATCTTGTCAGCCCAAAAGCCCCAGTAAATGAATGATTTACCAAAACCTTGCTTTCAGGTTTTGTGTATATAATTTCAATCCACTTTCTAAAGTATTCACCAATGTTGCAGTGTAGTAAAGTTTTATGGAGGTATGAGTGGGATATTCTGTCAAAGGCTTTTTCCTGGTCTAGCGATAGGATTGACGACTGGCAATCCTTCTGATGTGTGTAGGTGATGATGTCTCTTATGAAGTGTGCGTGCTGATGAATGTTTCTGTGCTGGACACTACACTGTTGGTCTTCGTGTATGAGTGTAGCCATGAACGGTTTGAGTTTGTTTGTTAGGGTTTTGGCTAAAATTTTATAGTCGGTGTTGAGGAGTGATATTGGTCTGTAGTTTTTAAGCTTTGTTTTGTCCGGATCGTCCTTAGGGATTAGAGTGATGTATGACAGGTTGAAACTAGATAGAAATTCCTTTTTCGCGAAAGATTCTGAATATACCCTTAGTAGGAGAGGGCCTAACATGGGGAAGAAATGTTGGTAGAATTCAGCTGTGAGTCCATCTGGTCCTGGTGACTTGCCTTTTTGCATTTCGTTTACTGCGTATGTTATGTTTTCTAGGGTCAGTTCTGCATCAAGAGATTGTTTATCTTTGTTGCTCAGTTTCTTAGTGTATTGCATAAAAGTGTCTTGTATGTGTGGTTGTATTCCTTCTTCTGTGTAAAGATTTCTATAGTAGTCCTCAAATGCTTTTGCTATATGTTGTGCCTCCGTTTGTATGTCTCCATGTGAGTCAACTATTTGGCCTATTTGCTTGCTTCGCTGTATGTTTTGTTCTATTGCCATGTGTTGTTTGCTGGGTATCTCTTGTGTGATTGTGTTCAATTTTGTCCATAACAGGGCACCTCTTAATCTATGGTGTTGATATTTTTCTAGTTCTTCCTGCAATGTAATGATATGAGGTGCTGTTTTATCAATTAGAGTTTCAAGTTTGATGGCTTGTTCTATTATCTTTTCCTGTCGTATTTTGTCTCTATGAATCTTGGTTGCCAGTATTTGTGTTCTCTCGCGTATAGTATTCTTTAATAGCTCCCAGTGTTGTTGTGTGTTTTCAGTGGGTAAATCTGTTGTGTATGTAAGAATGAGTTGCGTCATTTGCTCAACGTATGTTTTATTTTGCAGCAGTGTGTTGTTGAACTTCCAGTGAGGTGAGCGTTTGGATGTGATATTTGTGTGTGTGGTGTTGACAGTTGCCAAAACCGCTTTGTGGTCTGTGAATTTGAGTTTTTCTGGTAAGTGTTTGGACTCGATTGTACAGTGCGTTGATGGTGAATAAATTCTATCTAATAGTGCTCTTCTGCCATGTGCGTTATTTGTGTGTGTGGTGTCAGTACCCTTGGGATGTGTCTCTCTGTAGGTGTCCTTTAAGCTGTGCATGTCTACTATGGTTTGTAGCATATCTAGCTGGTGAGTGCCCTCCCTGTTTGCCAACCGAAATTGTGTTTTGAAATCCTCGCCTATAACATCCATTTTTGTCAGTTTACAATTAAAATCTCCCCCTAATATGATGTTCTGCCCCCTGTATGAAAGCGTGAGTAGGCTTTCTAGGCTATCATAAAACAAGGGTTGGTGTCTGTAATCTGGTGGTGCATGTATGTTTACTATGGTGTATGTTTGTGTGTTGTTCCTTACCTGAACTATGGCTATTCTACCCTTACTATCTCTATTTTTCCTGATAATTTCCCACCTATCCGATGTCTGTACGATAGCTACCCCTGAACCTATGTTCTGAACACTAAGGCTAAAACATGAATGTCTAAGTCCTAATTTTGTCGTGATATGGGCTGCGTGTTCGTCTGTGTGTATGTTGGTTTCTTGAACCAGTATAAAATCTGGATGGTATTTGTGTATGAGTGTTATGAAATGTTGTAATTTTGTGAGAAGGCCACGAATATTTACACTAATTATTTTAATTTCTGCCGCCATTCTTGAAATTTGGTATTTGCTAATAGTGTAATTACATAAAAATGGATGTTTGAGGTCAGGGGAAAACGTCTTTACTCTGTGTTACCAGAGCTATTGTGGTAAAGTGGGATATTATAAATATTTATAGGGGACTTAGTGTACTGACTGAGGTCAGCTGTGAAGGTATCTGTATCTAATAAGTGTGGTGTATTACAGATGACCTTACTTGCTACCACATTTAGGCCTCAGTCAGACTTATTCTGGAATATGGTGATGACTACGTTGAATGTCTAGGGTTATGAAAGTGATGAAGTGTATGTTCACAACAACCAACAGACAGATAAACAATTTAGTTTAATCCACAACTCTTTACAACACTGTGACACTCACACACATAGAACACTCTATAAGACTATCTTAATAAGTCAAGTTTTACCTTTAAAAATATGTATTAATTCCTTTCAATAATAGATATCCTGATTCAACTACAAAGTGAACCAGGAATCACAATCAAATGTAATTACAAGTTGTATGTACACAATTTATAGATATGATCTTTGTATTGACATATATTATTATTATTATCATATGTGTGTAAGTTGTGATGTAGTACTATGAGGTGATACTGGCTTTTTCAAGCTAGGTGGTTGTTTGTCATCATGACTTCAAGTGTTTGCTTCTGGTGGAAATAGTATTGGGAAAAGTTCACAGTTCCTGTCATTTGAAACAATTAATTGTCCCTCTTTATTTAATATACTGTCAATTTTAGAGGGGGGTACATAAGATTGAGCTGCTCTGGCCACAGAATCTTAACTTCTGTGTGGGCGGCAGGAAACAGTCTCCTCTGCTCGCTTGCTTCACTGTGTTCTTGAGAAACAATAATGGTCGCTATCTTGACCAAGGAGTAAGCTACCAGCCTCTGGATTCAGCAAAACTCAGACCAGGTGCTGCTTCAATAAGTTAGGACCACGGTCCCTGAAACAAGAAGGTTGTACCTCCTACTTCAGAACTAATTTATAATCTATTTCCACACTGAGCACAATACATAACAAACACTGAGTTCAGCGCGGTAGGCCAACTGTTAGCTTCTCATGTAATAATATTCACCAGTATTCCTCTCCCTAATGGTTACTACGCCTCTGCAATTTCAGCTGTAATTCCTTCTATACAATAAGATAGGTGTCACAGTACTATTTGGCAATTCCATGCAGTTATACTTTTCTCCGACAAGTTTTGTTCAGGTTGGAGCAATATCTAGGCTTTGCCTCATGTTTGCTACTGAACCACACACATATACAGACATAAATTATCAATTCACATTCAATTTTCATCAAAAAGATATCAAATGTCTAGCTTACCACAATTCATGGAAATAATAAACAAATACGTTGACTGGCGATGAATTATGGCACAATTCCGATCTGCCTCTGTCCCAGGCTTTTATTTAGAAAAATATGAGCTGGATCTCAACGCACTTGCTTCTCAGTAAGTTTATTTTAAAATGTGGCACTGAACAGACGCTCCTAATTGACTATATCAAATGGTCTAGCCAATAGGACCATGTTTACAAAAGCTTTTGAAAAAATTTACCCTTCCTACGTTTCCCCTAACAACCAAAAATAGTATTTGCAGTCCGACTAATCGTGTTTCGCCTTACATATACTTCTAGCCAATCAAATAGGATTTAACTTGTTGGCCTATTTCCCGTAAAATGGTGGTTTTAAAACATGCCACTGAGCAATTACGATTTGGTGCTGTCAGACAACCTCACTATTTTCTTTTGGCTATAATTTGTTAATTCCTAGACTATTTGCGTAACACTTAACATATTCTTTGTCAGCAAGTCCTAAGGAACCCAAATATATAAATTTAATGGGGCTAAGTGGCTGCGTTCAAAATATGCATTTTCTTCTACCTCCCGTTCACTTCGATACGATGGGGTGTCTTCTGTACTGTCAGGATTTCAGACGAAAAACAGTATAATGTCATGTTTCCTAATAAGCATTAACCATGTTTTTTAAAACCTAACCGTGTATTGGTAGTGTTTTTTATCACTATTTGAAAAAAAAAGTTAGTGCTTCATGCCTTTCGCTTGGGGGTGGCATTAATATTAATCGCGAGACTGTGGTAGTATTGAATGCGTTCCTCCTTCTCTCTCTCTCTCTCTCTCTCTTCTAAGGCCGTCTGTCTTTTCATTACGCAGTGTATAAAATGAAATTAATGGAATATTAATCTAGGTCATTACGCAGTGTGTATATCTCAAGGTTTTCTAAGAAATACAGTACACGTTTTATTGTTTTGTTGAAACGCGTGTTAGTTGATGCAGTAGGCTTTACTATTAATCGTGAAAGCGTTACAATTATGCAGACGGAGCATAAAAAAGGGGTTTTTATTGTTCAGCCATTACGGAGGAATACACGCTGGCGCATGCCATTGAGAAAGCACTGGTCTTCCACCATTCTTCTTTCCTTTTATTGAATTAATGCGTTAGGCTTTACATTTACCTTTTAATTTATATATGTGGATTTAGAATTTCACGACAGCTATCCAGCACAATGACGAGCCTTGGGCTGGTGTCTGACAGTGTTCTACGTCTGGGTGGTGTTTCCATATGTTGCTTGTGTGTCTTTTCTTTGTTTGGACTTGTTGGGCTATTGTTTTTATAAGCTTGCGCTGGAGTAGGAAAATGCTTGGGGTCTATCATCGTAAAGTTTGGTGTGTCTTGTGTCGTGACATTGTCCTCAGAGTGGTGTCTTCTTCGTTTATTATTTCTCGTGACTGTTTGGAACTTCTCTTTGTCTGCAGGCTGGCGGGGAGGTAGTTTTTGTTGTGCTTGTTTATCTGGTTGTGTACGTACTTCTTGTCCTTTATTTTTTTGGGGGCACCTATTTGCCCAATGGTCTTCTTGCATGCAAAAAGGGCACACCGTCTTCCGTCCTGGTATGGTGACGAAAATTTTGTGTGTCTTTTACCATGACTGTGCCATTTGGCGATCTAGAATACATTTTCCATAAAATTGAAAAATAATCAAATGTGTTCCACCCACTCAACGTGAAACGACTTATTCCGTTTTTATCCAATCCATTTAAGTGTGCGTTAGACAAGCTTGCCTTTGAAGTGAATATCGGACGTAGTGAAAAAAGTGTTCCACAACATAGTGTTTCATTTGTTATGTGGATAAAAAGTTATTTTTTTTTCTTAGAAATACCATGATCAAGTTCTTAAGATTTTACGGACGTGTAGTGAAGCCTGCTCGATTCAACTGTGTTTTTCCAAACTTCGTAAGTAGGAGTATCCATCTCTTTGGTCATTAAAAATTGTAAGAAATCACCACATCAAAATGATGACAAAAATCAACCTTGAGGACTTCGAAGGTGGTGCCTTGCACCAAAGCGGCACTTTGGTGTTGTCCATTTCTGGAGCACAAGCTGGGCGCGCCTCCTACTCGCTAATAGCAAGTATTTTAACGGGCCCGTGCGGCATCATGCCCAATGGTATATCTTCGATATACCGGTTTGAAGACCCACATCGGTGGTATGCCACCTTGACGCCTGGGGCGCAAGCCGCCCAGTACAACTCCCTACATGGGAAACGATTGGAGTGGCAGACTCCAAAGCTATCGGTTCTAGTGGAACATCTAGACAAAGAACGGGTGAAAGCCACCCTCCACTGGATGCCTCCAACATTGAAAAAGGAGGCGGCAAGAAAGATAGCTGTGACTGTCTCAGGAGACGCCGAGGCGGAAACTTTCCAGTTAAAAAATGCTATGGACAAGTGGGTCCTGCTTTGCTAACCCAAAGATCCCCTCCCCCACTACGTGGAACGTTTCTGTTTCTACCTCTAGATCTACAGAGTGTCCCTAAAGTCTGGACACATGGGCAAAAATACATATTTTCAAGAAATGAAATTTATTAACAACATTTTATTCAATTGGAATATTAAATAACGTCTTCAATATGATTTCCATCATTTGCGATGCAAAGGTTGATGCGCCATAATTGTTATTATTGAAATTATATGGCCTATTGGACTGACGTCAGTTTTGTTGAGATGGAGAACCACTACAAAGTGGTGTCCCTTTAAAACCATTGAAATTCTTATACTCTCCCTTTCTGAAGTTTCTATCGTGACAGAGAGAGCGACTTCGAAAGCGATTATTGTGTTGTATGGCAGAAGCAACGGGTAATTCTTCTCTAATTTGTGAATGGCTATATAACATATTAGGATGTGCAATACAGAACTTTGTACAGATTTGATCCATATCTTTAAAATTCATAAGCTTCCGTTCATGTAAGAACGAGAGGAATGTCGCATTAACTGATGACAGTACCTTATCACGCAACAATAAATCACGAAAAGCGTCAAAGGAATGTTCTATTTTTGACAACTCTATCCATCTATCGAGTGTGAGACGTATTTTGCATATAAAATCAGCGAAATCCTTCCCAGTTTCCGGCAGTAAGGATTGAAAGCGCAATCTGTACCCCTCCTCAGTAAGTTGATTTTTTTAAGTAGTTCAGCTCTGACATTATCGTAGTTCTTTTGCAGAGTGAGATCCATTGTCTGTACAAGAGTTAAAGGTTCTTCTGTCAAAAATTCCATCAGCTTAACACTCCATAGAGTCTTATCCAGTCCACGTGACTCACATACACTTTGGTAGCGTGACAGGTAGCATGCCACGTCATCACTATGTGGATTAAATTTAGGCAATTTAAATTTATCACTGCTATAATTTTTTATCTGAAGGTGCAGTATTATTGGAGATAACGTTATTTGCATTTTGACCCCTTCATTTTAATTCCTCCAGGTGTTGTAAAGTAGTTGGTGTAATATAAATGTACATTATAACTATGTAACTTAGGATGGTATTTGCAAAGTAGACATCTGTAATACTGACAAGGTAACAACAACATGTGAACATCTCATACACATGCATCATCAGATGACACTGAACACACTTACACTAGTCTAGTGGAACTCTTAGGAAGAAGCTAGCCACAGGCTTTGTGTTGTTTCATGTTTCGGTCAAATATATAGACTCGGAAAGTCAGATTTGTAAACCACCAGTGTTATCCAGCACTGTGACATGGAGCACTACAGCTGGTTCACTCAGATGTGCTGATATCCATATTGTATTGGAAGATCAGTAGAGACTATATATATTAGTGTGTGCTGCATCATCAACCATTACTACAGCTGGTCTGGGACATTGCTGTCCATCGGTCCAGGAAAATTTCAAGTTGATTCTGTACGTAACTATTTTCTCCTCTGGACCGAATTATTTTTAGACCCCAAAAGTTTGCATATACATAAGTTACGTTTACTGAGATAAAATATCTAATTATAAGTAAAGTTTAACTTATTATATATGAACACCCGTGTGTTACCGGGGCCCGAAAGGGGAGCAAAGAATAGTAACACTGTACTTTATCAGGCATGTCGTAAAAAGCGACTAAGGAGGGTTGGGCATGGGGCTGGTTACCCCATCCCGTAAAAAACTTTTTACCACAAAAACTTCAACAAATATGGGCAAGTCAAATAAAGAATATAAATCAACTCAGCCGCCCAAGACAGAAGAAGGTCCTCTGGAAAGGAGGCGCATGAAGCAACCTAGAGAAAGCCGAAAGGAGTCTGGGTTGCCGACTAACCTTTTTTCGTCTAGGAAAATCTCCAGGATTGGCACCTGGAATGTTCGCACTATGTGTGAACAAGGGAAAACTGCACAGGTAGCAGCAGAAATGTAAAATTACAGGATTGATATCCTGGGTTTCTGCGAGACACGGTGGAAAGGCATAGAGAAGAAGAGATTGATCACAGGAGAAATGGTGTTGTCCTCAGGACATGAGGAGGAAAGAGCCCACCACAGTGAAGGGGTGGCTCTAATGCTGTCCAAGGAAGCACAGAAGGCACTTATAGAATGGGAAGCAATGGGACCCCGAATTATAACAGCAAGGTTTAAATCAGAGAAAAAGAAAGTAAATATAAACATCATTCAGTGTTATGCACCAACAAACGATAAAGAAGAATCCGTGAAAGAAGACTTTTACACCAGAATACAAAGTGTCTTGGACAATAAGAAAAGAAAGGACATCACAATTTTGATGGGGGACCTAAATGCGAAAATAGGAACAGACAACACTGGCTTTGAAGAAATCATGGGAATGCAGGGATTAGGTATGATGAACGAGAATGGGGAACTATTAGCAAACTTCTGTGCTTCAAATCAACTAGCTATAGGAGGAAGCATATTTCCACTTAAAAGAATACATAAAGCAACATGGATATCACCAGACCACAGAACTGAGATTCAGATTGATCACATATGCATAAGCAAGAAGTTTAGGTCATCATTGCATGATGTGAAAGTATGTAGAGGTGCAGATGTTGTATCAGACCACCATCTTCTATTGGCTAAAACAAAATTAAAACTCAAGAAATTTACAACAGCATATAGCTATAGACAACATTATAATGTGGGATATCTAAGAAAACAGGAAATAAGAGAAAAATTTAAATCACAGTATCCAACAAATACCAAGTACTCGAACAGCTGGAAGATGAAACAGATACGGAAGACCACTGGCAACAAGTAAAAAATATATGGAATGAGACATGTGAAGACGTGCTGAGAAAAAGAGAACATCAGCACAAAGCATGGATAACAACAGAAACCATTAGTAAGATAGAAGACAGGAAAATCAAGAAAGCAGATTTAAACAGAAGCAAAACCAGAAGCTCCAAAGCCAAGGCTCAAGAAGTGTACATAGAAGCAAACAAACAAGATGAAATATATTGATGATTTGGCAAGGGAAGCAGAGGAAGCTGCAGCAAAAGGAAATATGAGGGACCTGTACAACAACACAAAGAAGCTAACAGGTAAATATAAGCAAGAAACATCAAAAGAGACAAGATGAAATATATTGATGATTTGGCAAGGGAAGCAGAGGAAGATGCAGCAAAAGGATGCAAGAAATGATAACAAGGTTGAACTTGAAGAAACACCACTGTTAAACAAGCAGGACGTTTTGATTGTAAACCTCTTCCATTCTGTGTATTTTCGGCCATTGTTTATCACTACGAAACGCGAATAAAAATTAAGCTAACACACTGAAATTCCCACCAAAAGTGAACAAATACCGCTCAGAAATGCTTAAAAATGTATTTACTTCCGTCCTGGATGAAATTCCGGTCATTTTAAAATACTGGATCGGAAAAAGAATGAAAATTAGTTAGAGTCTTTAAATAGACGTTACGGCCAAATGAACGGAACTGAGAGTCTTTAAAAAGACGTTACGTACGGAATCAATTTAAGTGAATAAACTCATGAACATTTCGAGCAATTTATGGAGAAGAGAGCCAAGTGAAGAGACAATTTGTATACCAAAGTCAGTAAACAGAAACACTATTAGCTCAGTGACAGTTATTAACTGTAATATCATTGTGCTTTTTGTGAATAGTGTGTAAATATAAATTTCCATATCATCATATCATTTTTCACATTTCTCAGATCAGAAGAAAAAGAGATCAATATAAATACATTAATTAATAATTTATTTTACCTTTGGACTTTGTTAATTCCATGTAGTTACAGTTGAATTTTTTATTTGAATTACATTGGTTTAAAGCATAGGGTAGTCGTAACGAGAGGACAAGTTAGACTATTGATCTATTTACTACCATCTGGACACGAGCTCTTTACTGTCCTACTATAACCTGTGCCATCCATAAACCAGTGCTCATTTCTGGTACTGGTGTATTCTGTATAGTCCAGTATACTTCCTCTGGAACTATCTGTTAGTATCATCTCTATACCACAGTCACTATCTAATCACACAGTGGGCACCTTCACTCTAGTCACACTATGGGAGCTGGACAATCTCGTTACATACATTTCCTATTTCCTCCATATGGCGTTTTTCGACAAAACGTTCATTCGAAACGAATGTCTATTTCCTGCTCTCTATTGATCCAATACCTGAGCCAGAACGTAGTGGGTAGGGGCTGTAAATATTACTTTCACCCTCATAATGTAGGATATTCTAAGAATATCATGGCATACAATGAAACATAACCATTTATGGCTATGTTCTTTCCGTTTACTCTTATACACACAGCCGAACCCATCTGCAAACTTATACCTCAGAGCTTGCCATCGCTAATCTGTGTCCCCATACTGGCTTTAATCTATAATTACCATTAGCAAAATCGGGGCGGAATTGCGCACGCAATTCTCACCTGCCCAGATTTCAGTCACCAGACAGATAAATTGGCGACATATCACTTACCACGTTTACACACGAACAATCTGGTCTTCCTCTGTAGTCTGATTCAGCATTGTAGCGATAAGCATTCACCACCTCATGTTTTTAATCTCTACGTCTGGGTAGGGCAGAAATAGTTACGTGAAAAGGCCAGTCATTTTCCCGTTGACCGTGTGAAGTTAAATCTGGTTCAACAACTTAAGCGATTACAATTAATCCTTAAGGATGGTCAATTAGCCGTGAAATAACCTTATTGCAATCTGAACAGAGGTCAAACGATGATTGAGGCGTGGCGGGGCACTGGTTACGTGCGTAAACTAAAGAAATGAATGCAGAAAGAGAAAGTAGAGGAATATAAGGACACAGCCAAAATATCGTCACATCCACTTATACTTCACTCCCCTATAGCAGTATTTCATCAGAAATGCGTTGAATTTAAATGGGAGAACTCTTATCAAAATGTTCAGGTATAATGCAGATGGTCATTTTTTAAAATATTATCATGAGAAAAAAATATATAAATAGGCACAAAATCATTTATAGTTTCATTTTTTTTTTAAAAATGTCCTCCTCATTTAGCCTACTTATTGAAATGATTGCCGCTATATTTTTTTTTCAATTATTGAACGATATGGCAGCTCTATTTTTAGTCATTGTTACGGTAAAATTTAGTTTTAGCGTCCTGATTTATTTTTTTTTACCTGGAAATACGTATTTTGCGTGCGATTTAAAAAAAAACAAAACAAAGGAAAATAAAACAATATCAAAAACGAATTGTGCGTCTGACGAACACCGGTCGCGGCAAACGGATATAGTGAAGAGGCGTTTAACCGGAAAAACAACATAGTGACAACAAGTATGTCCTCTATCGAGGTTTCCGAATTATCCTATAGGTATGGCTGGAGTTCAGACAGAAAGATCGCTCTAAATTTTGAAACCCACGCCAACCACTGGACACCTGTCTTTCGGTTGTTTGTCGCGTACTTATAAGAATAAACGCTAAAATTAAATTAACATCAGTAACCTCTAACGAATTTGCAAGCATCAAACTTACCTATAAATATAGAAGAGGTGCATAATATAGTCAAACAATATTTAACACGAACAAATATTAATATATAGCCTAGTGGCTGGGAATGTGAAGGTCAGATGCTCTTCTTACAATACATATGACTTATAACAGGTGAAAGTCAATTAAATATCTGTTAAAGTCAGTTATATAACTGGAACCACCAGGCCTTTACACCATCCACTTTAATATTATTCTTGTTCAGAGTTTCTTCTTGATTTTGTTCGTTTTTTTATTTAGCGTATAAGCAAAATTGTAATTGTCCCTATTTACAATGATTTGACAAATGTGATGCCACTTTCTCATATCGGCAGTTGTTCATATTATTTGGAATTGAAAACATTATATATCCTAATTATAACCCATCAGAGGTTGAACGTCAGAAGAGACCCCGATGCCATCACAAGAACAGCTATGCTTTGGACCCCTGAAGGAAAACGAAAGAGAGGCCGACCAAAAACAACCTGGTGGAGGCTGAGATGCAAAGAATGAACCAGAGTTGGGGCACTGTACGAAGGATGGCCGCCGACCGAGCAAAGTGGAATCAATTTGTTGTTGCCCTACAAGACACCACTAGGCGTGATGGCCACTGACTGCTTTGAGGGTCGGTGGCTAAGGATCAAAGAAGAAGAAGAAGAGGTTGAACGGTATATTTTTCTTCATTAATATTAAAAAAAAATGGTTAGGCCTAACGAGAAAATGAGAATTGCTTCATTATGAGTAAAGTTTAATTGAATTTCCAAGAGTCACACCTAGCTTAAGTGTTATGTCACGGATTGCCTCCCCTTAGCTCTGCAGTAGTGGTCCAACAGTGGCCACAACTTCAAGAGTAACTCATTTGGGTAATTTCCTAATACTCATGGCTGAATGCTCAGCAGTGAATATGTGTATAATGTGTAAATTTCTCCTGGTAGGTTCAACCAAGCTGGACTGGTCTGCGTGGGTAGGGGTCAGACAAAAGCTGGTCCTCCAGGTTGGGGGTTTTAGCACAGGGCCGACACCCCTGTCTATGTAAAAAATCGCACATGTTATGGAAACAACAATAAATGGAAAAACTTTGCTGCGGGATGGACATCCGGAGTCTCGTATGACTGACAGTGGTGAAAGCCGAAAGGAAGCCACTGGCATGAAAACGGATGCCCCGACCGCAAAACACGAAACCAGAATTGGTTTTTGGAACGTCAGAACTATGAATGAGGCAGGAAAGCTGAGACAAATCACAGCAGAGATGAGGAACTACAAGATACACATCCTGGGAATAAGCGAGAGCAGATGGACAGGTAAGGGGAGGATAAAAACAGCTACAGGGGAAACAGTACTTTATTCTGGCAGAGAGGATGGTCAGCACAACAAAGGTATAGCCATTATCCTGAAGAAAGGAATGGAAAGGTCTTTACTGGAATGGAAACCATCAACAACAGACTGATAAGAGCAAGACTGAGAGGGAGGTTCACCAACACCACAATTATACAATGCTATGCACCAACAAACGACAGTGATGAAGAGATCAAGGACGAGTTCTATCAACAGGTACAAAAAGAAATGGAAACTACACCCAGCTACGATCTCATTATAGTAATGGGAGACCTAAATGCGAAAGTGGGAGCACACAATAATTATAATGAAAGAGTAATGGGGAAATGCGGCAGTGGAACAGCAAATGAGAATGGGGACAAATTAATAAGCTTCTGCAGTATTAACAACCTGGTCATTGGAGGAACACTTTTTCCACACAAGGAAGTGCACAAGTTAACATGGGAATCACCAAACGGACGAGACAGAAACCAGATAGATCACATAATGATCAATGGCAGATGGAGACATGCACTACAAGACGTGAAAGTAAGAAGAGGTGCAGATGTGGGAAGTGATCATCACCTAGTAGTAGCAAGACTGAAAGTGAAACTCAGAGCTGCTGGACCAGTTGCAGTCAAACAGAAAAGATACAACATCGCGAAACTGAAGGATCCCCTCACCAGAAAAGCTTTCGTTGTTGACGTAAAGAGAAGATATGAGATTATCAAAAGCCAGGAAAGAACAGAGACTGATGATGTTGACCAGAGATTCAACACCATCTCAACAATATACAAGGAAAGCAGCAAGTCATGCTTGGGATTCCAGGAAAGAAAGAGCCAAGACTGGATAACACCAGAAACGCTAAACACCACAGCGAAGAGAAAGGAAATGAAAAGAAAGAAAACAGAAGCTAAGTCTCCCAGGTTAAAGGCAATATATAGTGAACAGTACAGTCAGCTGGACAAGGAAGTTAAACGTCAAACCCGTGCTAACAAAAGGACATTTCTGGATGACCTTGCAAGACAAGCAGAAGAGGCAGCACTGAGAAATGAACAAAGCACAGTATACAAAATAACTAAAATCATCAGTGGAAAACGAGGTGCAAACAATATTACATTAGTAAGAGATAAGCATGGAAATCTCATCACGACAGTAGAGGGACAGGAAACAAGATGGGCAGAGCATTTCAGAGAAACTCTGAATAAGGAACCACCAGAGACACAATTGAATGTTCCTGAGGCTGAAAATGATCTAGATGTTAATACAGACATCCCACGAAAAGAAAAAATCATCACAGCAATCAAAGGGTTAAAGAATGGAAAAGCTCCTGGTCATGATAACTTAAATGCAGAGCTATTTAACTCTTTCATTCCAGAGTTATTTTGCACGCTGTGCCAGACTTTTTTTGTGGGCAGAATTTTATAGAGTGAAGTGTTCATCTTTCAGTCTAAATTTGTTTGTGAATTTTCTTTTGAACATGTACTTATTATATACCAAACTGTAGGGAAATGGATAGAGAATTCAAATATATAATGTCTGTGGTAGTATTAACACAAGTATGTTCGGTATAATTTAATCATTTTGCATGTAAAATTGAAAAACGCTAAAAAGTTGACTGTAGAATACGATCTTACCACAGACAAATTACTGTCGTAGACAATAAAACTTTCTTTTTAGTCTTCAAACGTCAAGTTAATCCATAAACAAAGTAAAAAAAACATGCTTATGGCCAAAATTAGTAGATTTAGTGTTATTCGCACCAGTTTGTCCGTGGTTCTTTGTAAGAAAAAAATAAATTATGCAATCGTGCATTACGTAATTTTCAAACAAATAAATAAGAATAACGTCATATAAATACTTTTTTACTCTTGTTTAATGTTTTAATAGTATCCCTAGCTTCATCTTCTACCAAGAACTAGTGATTAGATGTTACGGTAGGTCTAGTTTTGTTGCTTTTTGATCGGCCAGAATATGACTACGCCCACTCATCAACTAAATCTAGTGTGTCTAGCTTTTCTGCATATATTCCGTATTTTGACAACAAACTGTGACTACCAAACAATCATCATCAATGTCAGCAATGTTTCAAAATAGTTTGACACAATTATTTGCTTAGGAGACTTAGAAAATGTAAATATAAAGCGTGACATATTTCTCTAGCAAAAACAACGAAAAACGTAAACACGCGAATCTTCACAAAAATTGTGATAATAACATCAAAACACGCACATGTGCTGATTAACTAAAGTCAAATTAGTTGTTTAAATAGTAGCGGAAGTCATTCTACGAGTTTTAATATATGAACTGCATTAAGCGGACGATTTTTAGGGTTTATTCGTGATAAACTAAAAACCACGCTCTGAGCGTTACTGGGGCACGGCGTGTTGAATTTTGCAACGCTCAGAGCATTGCTGTGGAGTCAAAGAGTTAAGACAGACCCAGAGCTAGCAGCAGAACTATTAGAACCACTATTTGCACAAGTCTGGAAAACAGGGACAACACCAACAGAGTGGAGAAAAGGAATAATTGTCAAGGGAGATCTTGCAGACTGCAATAATTGGAGAGGAATAACTCTTCTCTCAGTTCCCAGCAAAATACTAGGCAGGATAGTTATACAGAGAATCTCAAATCAGTAGACCACAAACTGAGGAAAGAACAAGCAGGATTTAGAAAGAACAGAAGATGTGTAGATCATATATTTACCCTCAGGAACATTATAGAGCAGTGCTCAGAATGGCAAAGACAGCTGTACATTAATTTCGTTGATTTTGAAAAGGCTTTTGACAGTATACATAGGGACAGTTTATGGAAAATACTGAGGGCTTGTGGAATTCTAAGCTGCATAGTGTCAATTATAAAAGGCCTTTATGCCAACTTTACGTGTAGCATTGGGCAGAGCAACCTAACCTTTGAAGTGAAGACAGGAGTACGACAGGGATGCCCCTTATCAACCACTCTATTTTTAACAGTCATAGACTGGGTGATGCGCCAGACAACAGAGGGCAATCCAAGAGGAATATGATGGACTACATTTTCTACATTGGAAGATCTGGAATATGCAGATGACATTGCACTGCTAGCACATTCACATCAACACATCCAGGAAAAAATGGATAGACTTAATAAGTATAGCCAGCAGGTGGGCTTGAACATCAACCTAAAGACAGAGGTCATGACGCTCAATGTGAGCAACCCTGAGCCCATATCAGTAAGGAATCAGCAACTGGAACAGACAGATGCCTTCACATACCTAGGATGCATAGTAACACCAGACGGCGGAGCAAGCAAAGACATCAACAACAGAATGAACAAAGCAAGAACAGCCTTTTTTAGCCTAAACAACATCTGGAAGTCCTCTCAGTACAGCACAAGCACAAAATTAGGATTATATCAGAGCTGTGTGCTTTCTGTGCTTCTCTATGGCGCGGAGAGCTGGAGAGTTACAGAGAAGGAAATGTCGAAATTGTCCTCTTTTCACACAACATGCTTAAGAAAAATTCTTCGAATCTTTTGGCCGAATACCATCACCAACCAAGATCTGCTTACTCGGAGCAAGCAAGAGGACATGCACACCATCATAGCTGGCAGACGCTGGAGCTGGGTTGGCCATGTCCTCAGAAGAGACCCCGATGCCATCACAAGAACAGCTATGCTATGGACCCCTGAAGGAAAACGAAAGAGAGGCCGACCAAAAACAACTTGGCGGAGGACTGTGGAAGCTGAGATGCAAAGAATGAACCAGAGTTGGGGCACTGTACAAGGATGGCCGCCGACCGAGCAAAGTGGAATCAATTTGTTGTTGCCCTACAAGACGCCACCAGGCATAATGGCCACTGACTGCTTTGACGGTCGGCGGCTAAGGATCAAAGAAGAAGAAGAAGTGTAAATTTTGTACCATTTAAAGTTAGGATTAGGTTTAACCCAAATCCTAACTCTAAATGGTACGAAATTTACACATTATACACATATTCACTGCTGAGCGTTCAGCCACGAGTATTAGGAAATTACCCTAATTTGTGTCTTCAAAGGTGTCTACCTTCGCACAAGATTACTCTTGGCAGAGTTGTAGGTAGAAGGATAATGATGCTTCTACCTCAAGGTAGTTTCACAAGATATTCAGAAAAGTGAGAACAGTGCTGAGTATTTCTTAGCAATGTTAACTCTAGTATCTGCCGTCAACTTTTGTGAAGGATTGGGTTATCTTATAATTTGTTAGCTCGTTAAGCCCCCAGCTGGTTTAATCCAACGAGATTCCTCTGATTATTATTATTGTCACTATTGTTATTATTATTGTTAGTGGCTCATCAGGTGTAGATAGAACTATATATATTAAAATCAGGACTCACACATGTGCCTTACACTCTGTAATCATTAACTCGACCATGGTTTTGTCAAAATCAACGTATACTAAATTTAATGATCAATTGCTTTTGGAACAAATGTAATTAAATATAAACTAGTAATTCTTAGAGATAGTTATCATCATTGACTGGCTATCAGTTTTAGAAATAAAGACTGTTGTTTCAGCCTGCTAGAACTATGACTTATCTTTCTGAATTACTGGTGCTGCTGGTTTCATCTCTGTGTTGAGGGCACGTTTCCAGATGTCTAGAAGTTACTGGTCCAGGCAAGGATCATCAAGTGTCGATTTCAGGCTTAGATACAGAGAATAGTAGGACAGCTGAAATTGTTCGTAAAGTAGTACAGCAACTGGCCTCTCTGATCCGTACCACCAACTTTTAGAGGGAATAAAAGAACAAATTCCGCTTCTAAATATTTTTTTGCCTGATATTAATCAGGCGCTTGTACTCTGCTGTCCGAGAACCGATTCCTTGTCTCTGATTTTTTTCCTTCTCCTGAGCATATATTATCTAACTCAGGGGATCAACTGAGAGCGTAGATTATCTAACTCAGATGAAAAATCACCATTATTTCAGTTAATCTAATGAAAATTTGTGACTGGACAGCGGAAAATGGCTTGTGTCTGAAGCAACATTTAAATCCGTTTAACAAATGATAATACACAACTATACACATGTTGATGTAATCATCACTCACTCCCTGCTCCATTCGGAGTCTGTGGTTACTTCTGCATTTGGTTCTATGTGAGACCTAGCATGAAGCAATCACCAGCACTTGCTGTGGTGATTCGTGAATGTATCCTTTTCACACTTTGAGGTTGCCAGCCTCATTTGAATCTTTAACACCACTAGTCAAGAATACACATATAAAGTTAAAATATAAAGCTATGTACACTCACCTCAAAAACATTGAGAATCTTTAGACTTCCTGCTGAGATAAATAGTCTCTGCAAGTTAATACGTTTTGCCTCTAACACATGTCTGGGATTTTTTCTTATTTCAAAATTCCTCTGTGACTTTGTATGTAGTTTTCTGAAGGAGTCCGGGTCCTTATTAATTTTGGCGAGTTTTCTTTTCCAGTGGGTAAAAGGTGTTCTAATACGTGTTTCCGTTCCTAATAAATTAATAGTCTAACTCTATTCTTTCCTGTAGCAAGGTCTGAGCTGTCTACTGGTGACGATTTCTGGAATGCAGTCTCGTGTGTCAAAATTGTTCTACATTATATAACGTAGATTTCCTGCCCCCGCTTTTCCGGGCAGTTGGGACAAACGCCCAGTTGACGCAATGGTTATTTGCGCCTCACACTGCCAGCCAATCTTATTTGAAAGTTTTAGATATGGCAACTTTATGATGAAATATTTTGCATGACTCATCTAGTGCAAAATTTCAAAACAGTACTTTCTAAAATTGGGCTGTAAACATCCGATTATTATTTGGTAAAGTTACATCTATCACACTTCAAAATATCTTCCCAGATTGGGGATTATCTGACTTGCTTATCCCACGTAATTCAGACGTCATTATCAGACTATGACTCGGTGTAATTTGATTGTCTGTCTGGACATATTTGTGGTTTATCTGTACCTCCAATATTGGGAGTCTATTGTTCTGAAGAATTGAAAGGGATGACTCCAATCTTGTACAAACATCAACGATAGCCTTTCACCTAGAGTCCATGTGGGATCATCGTGTTTTTTGTGACTTAATTAATCCCTTAGGGATGGACCGTTGAATTTGAAGTGTGAAAGTTATGTAAACATTGACCTTCGGATGAGTTTTCTGTGTTGACAGAAATGGGGCAAGTTTGGGCAGGGGAGAGAGAGAAATATCAAAATTTTGCCCGCACATTAAAGGTAATGCAATACTGCCGGAGTGGACATGAAAGCGCACAAACCGTTTTGTGACAGGGTAATAACTGTACACCTAGGAGACAGTGGCAGGAGACATTATCTTGTGCGGATTCGTTGCATCATGCAGTTTTCACACGTTTTCTAGATCCATTATCTACATGCAATATTTTAAATCTATCATTTGAAACAGTTTACTCAGATTAATGAGTGCAAACAGTTGTATGAAAGTGTGTCTCAGCTTGTAATTACCACTGGTTCATGGGGAAGTCTGTAGTTTTGGACTTTTCTTTTGGCAGGTGAGCTAGTTTAAATTCATTTACTGTAAAATTTTGCATAAGTAGAATAATTAAATGATATTCATTGGGTTGAAATGACGAATAAAAGGATTTGTTACTTTAAGTCCTCCAAGTATGTTGCTCTAGTCGTTAGGGTTAGGATTAATGTTAGGATTAGGTTTAGGTTCCTAACTTTTACCCTTTATTAAAGCTCTCAGAATTTTTTTTTAAAGGTCACATCAAACATATGTCCCATCATCTTCATTTTTCAATACTTCTGTCCTCTTTAGGTTTTAATCCACGCACCAAAATGAATGCCTAATTTTTCCACTGGTTATTTTTTAAAAGAAGCAGCACACACACGCACACACACTTACTTCAGCACCCAAAGCAACAGCAGGGCCTTGTACTTAACAAATGGTGTACTTTTCCCAAATGTAGTTTCTGTTAGTTTAAATAGTTCCAGTTACGATGATTTGGCCATGTCTGCAGAATAGGAGAAGATTGACTACAACGGCAAATATGGAAAACCAAGAGCCAGGGATCTAGACCTCCTGGATGACTCAAAGTTTGCTGGGAGGATAACATCAGACAATCTCTGAAGGATTGAGGACTGAACTGGAACCAGGCCAAAAGGAAGACAACCGAAAGGATAGCATGACGCTCTATCTGGCTAACCTCTACACCCCAGGGTAGAAGAGGAACGACTAAATAAGTAGTTTCTGCTAGTTGGTGTCATTGTTTTCATCAACTGATGTATAGCCAATAAGAAATGAAATGGTGATAAGAGGCGTCCCTTATTTCACAGGTGTTCTGTAAGCTGTCCTTCATGAAGAATTCTGCATGTGTTTTCTTTATTAGGTTATTTTAACTTATGACAGGGCTCCATAAGACTCATCAGTTTCCAAAGTGATTCTGTGTCTAAACTTTCAAAGACTTTTCATAGTCCACGATTGAAATTTAACTCTTTGACTCCGCAATTATTTTCCACCCTGTGCCGTAATTTTAATTTGTGATAGACTAAAAACAACGCTCAGAGAGTTGTTTTGGCATGGGTGTCAAATCTGACCAACGCTCTGAGCGTTTTTCTGGAGTCAAAGAGTTAAGTTGATGAGTTCAGTTTCAAGCTTTGTTCTGTTATTATGTGCAGTGTGGTTGTCTGGTATGTACAGGATCTGTTTCATTAAAAACCTGCTTGTTCTATTCTGAACTATCTGTTTAAGGGCTCATCATATTTTTCATGGAACTGATAGGAACATGATACTTATGTAATTTGTGCAACATTGCAAAACCCCCTTCTTTGGCAATTTGATAAGACATCCTTCCTTACACTGGACCAGCATTTCTTCTCTCTCCCAGACTTTACCTAGTAACTTGTACAATATATCTCTGTAGAGTGCCAGTGTATGCGTTGTTGATGGCTCATGCCAGAATGCCATCTGGACCATCAGCTTTTCCACGTCTTCAAAACTTTATGGCTTTCTTTATTTCTTCCACCTTAAAACAAATTCAATGAAAAAATGTAGCTTAAAATTTTAGAAATCACCTGAAGTAGAGTGACCATACATGCCACATCTCGGAGATGAAAAACTTGTACAAAAAATCTAAAACCTTGTACAAAGACCCACAAAACCTGTACACAGACTGAAAAAAACATATCAAAAAAGTTAATTCGTGTAAAAATATTTTCAATTACAGTTGGCTGCATTGTAAATGAGGCACAGGGACTTTGCCTTGTAAAGCAGGTCTTCACTTATTTTAAAACGCAAACAATAAATGTTTATTGTACACTGTAAAAATAATGTGATGGTGTCATCATTTAGTCTATTTCTGTGTTTAATTATCATTAACAGACCAGGAAATCCTGTGTTCAATAGGACCTTATAAAAGAACTCTGAGACACAGTAATAAGGGGAATGGGTTAGAAAACCTGTACAGAAATTATGTACAGGGTATACACATCTGAAAACGCAAACACCTTGTACAGATTATGGGTAAACCGTGGCATGTATGAGTGACCATATTCTTTTTTACAAAAAGAGAACATTTTCTGACATTTTTTGGCAGTAAAAAGAGGACAATATCAAAAAAGGAGGACATTAATTTCAATCTATTAATGCACCATTGTGATGATTAGAGCTAGTTCTAATTTTATAAAAGTTAGAAAAAAAAGTTGAAATAAAATGCCCATTAAAATGTATGTTTTAGCATCAAAACATTAGCTTTCCAATATTAATCCAGGGATTTGTAGCAAGGAGATTTTTTAACAGCTCCGCTCTGATCTCCGACTCAATGTTTTTTCTTTACTTTTGAGTTTAAAAAATATAGGCTACATTGTAACACTGAAACGATTTTGTTCAAGAATTTTCAAACTGTTTAAATCTCCTTTAAACTAGAATGACCCATGTAGTTTCCCCGGGGGTCTCTGAGGGAACAAAGAAAGAATAGCCCCAATGGTTCTTCTGGCACTGTCGTAAAAGTCGACTGAAATGAGGATGTGCGTGGGGCTGGATACATCATCACGTAAAACAAACTGCTACAAGAGCATATAAATGCTTGGATGCAAACTTCCTACAAGGGAGACCAGCTGGCTACATACTTCATGGGGAGCAAACAAGGGAAATAATGCTGTGTAAATGAAATTAGAATCATTCAATCATTCTTATACTAATAGTTCATCCTGTAAAAGAAATTATTGCCGCAATTAAATTGTCTTGCATAATCTTGGTACAGGTCACTTATAATTAACTCTAAAGCTGAAAACAATCGGTCTACACAAGCTGGAGTCTTTGGCGACTCTATAAGCTGCCTGACTGCAGCATTTAGCCTAGCAATAGATTCCGTCACTTGACAGACGTACAAAAACGTTATCTTGTGTAATGCTTCATTACAATTATGAATCAAGAAACCCGCCAATGTTTTTCCTGTTTATTCAAGTCCTTTTTAAAGTCACAATCTTCTGAATAATTCGTCATCATCATTCCCTTTTCGCTTCTTATAGAGCATGATGTGACTTTTTATGGCACTTGCTTTACTATTCTTGTTTGAGTTAACCATTCAATTCCTTCTCCACCTTGCACGTCACCTGATTTCTTCTTTGCTTTTCCCAAAAGCCTAAATTTGGGCCTTTCAAATTCAAACATAAAGACCTCATTCAGATCTATTTTGGTAAGTCAGCTGTCAGTCAAGTGGGTAGGTTTTAATTTATTGTTAATATCATAGCTAAATTTGCTTGTACAGTTACCGCAACCAAATGTTTCTTGCTACAGCCAGCAAAAGTCATTTTTAAAAAATAAAATTTTTCTTCATATATCATGTATACTTGTAGAAATACTTAAAACTTAGATTGATTAATTACTTTTTACTTTTTTATAGATAACATACTGTATATACATTTTAAATTTGGTGGAAAGATACTGGTTTGTTTTTAAATAAATTTGATATTTTAAAAACAAAATGACATTTTTAATATACAAAATACCAGTGCTAGCAGTATTTAAATAATACCAATGCGTTGTTATTTTAAGTATAGACCAACCTGATCTGTCATCACAATTTGGGGTTTTTCTGTCATCAAAAAATGTTTCAGTAAAACCAGGGCTGTGGAGTCGACCAAGATTTATAATAGTTGGAGTCCAACTCCATTAATTATTAATCGCACCATATGTTTGGTATATGCACAGTGACTAACTAAAATCAAAGTACCCATACTGCAACATCGCCTGCCGTTTGGTTTTATCATAATTCGTGTACATGAATGATGTCGATATATATACTTGTAATTAATAAGCAAGGCTTCTTTTATTTTAACAGCCATCATTTGTTATGTGACGCTAAAAAACTACAATGTTCATAATAGCTACAAACCTTAAAGATGATGTTTTAAAAAATGTTACATTAAGAGCTTATTTTCATCTCCTGGGAAAATGAAAATTTTAAAGTTTAGTTTATTCTAAGATGGTGAATTTAGTTAGTTATATCCTCCTTCATTGTTGCTCTCAAGTCGGATCTTGCGATTCAAAGGGCAGAGAAAAAAGCGCTCTGCACTTACTTGTGTTGGAGGTACAGCTGTAACAATAAGTGACGTTTTGCACAGTACAGAAGTGTCGAGGTGATGTGTATCTTTGATGGGCTGTCAAGTATTTCTACCTCAGTGGATTGTTCAGTTCCAGCTTAAATTTTAATATTTTATTAGGCTTTCTTTCTCTGCTTTCCTCATAAGTTTTATCAGCGGCGCTTCGGCTACTCCTGCTTTTCTAGATCTAGATGTTCTAGACGTGTTTTCAAAATCCAGATCATCTTTAGCATCACAAGGTGTAATGATAGTGATGATTGAGGTCAATCCTCTTTCTCCGGCATTAAACCTTTTCTTTGAATGGCCACTTCACATAATACATTTTAGCTCTGTCTTGCTTTTCCTTTGGTACATTCATTCATTTATTTACTTTCCTTTGTTAGGGTTACTTGGTACATTCATTCATTTACTTTCCTTTGGGTTACCTGGTACATTCATTCATCTATTTACTTTCCTTTGTTAGGGTTACTTGGTACATTCATTCATTTATTTACTTTCCTTTGTTAGGGTTACTTGGTACATTCATTCATTTATTTACTTTCCTTTGTTAGGGTTACTTGGTACATTCATTCATTTATATACTTTCCCTTGTTAGGGTTACTTGCTACATTCATTCATTTATTTACTTTCCTTTGTTAGGGTTACTTGGTACATTCATTCATTTATTTACTTTCCTTTGTTAGGGTTACTTGGTACATTCATTCATTTATTTACTTTCCTTTGTTAGGGTTACTTGGTACATTCATTCATTTATTAACTTTCCTTTGTTAGGGTTACTTGGTACATTCATTCATTTATTTACTTTCCTTTGTTAGGTTTACTTGGTACATTCATTCATTTATTTACTTTCCTTTGTTAGGGTTACTTGGTACATTCATTCATTTATTTACTTTCCTTTGTTAGGGTTACTTGGTACATTCATTCATTTATTTACTTTCCTTTGTTAGGGTTACTTGGTACATTCATTCATTTATTTACTTTCCTTTGTTAGGGTTACTTGGTACATTCATTCATTTATTTACTTTCCTTTGTTAGGGCTACTTGGTACATTCATTCATTAATTTACTTTCCTTTGTTAGGGTTACTTGGTACATTCATTCATTTATTAACTTTCCTTTGTTAGGGTTACTTGGTACATTCATTCATTTATTAACTTTCCTTTGTTAGGGTTACTTGGTACATTCATTCATTTATTAACTTTCCTTTGTTAGGGTTACTTGGTACATTCATTCATTTATTAACTTTCCTTTGTTAGGGTTACTTGGTACATTCATTCATTTATTTACTTTCCTTTGTTAAGGTTACTTGGTACATTCATTCATTTATTTACTTTCCTTTGCTCTCTGTACAAAGCATGGAGCCACCATTGCAGCTGATCCCCTGACAGGAAGCATGCACCAAACATTCACATTCTCTTGCAGTCGTGGTTTCCATGGCAACTTTTTTTAACAATGAAGTTGCCAGTCCTAAGCACAAATTTATATTAGTCACCTTGTATGACAATGGCGAGATGTTGACCACATCACCCCTAGTGTGCCGATGGTCAAGAAAATATGGGCCTAACACCATATTCCCAATATGCCTCAATCGGCGTGTAACGGGATTCTTTACCCTTTTACCTTGTATGACAAACATGAGGGTGCAGTAGTCCTTTCTTTACTTATCTTTTCAAAGACTCCTAGGAACTACGCGGGGCACTCGATACGATGGGTCAATGTAAATGGCAGCTAAAAGAATGTCATTGTCCCATAGACGAGTTTCTCGGCGAAAGGCTGTCGGTAATTTTAAATTTATGAAAGGAGTCAAAATTGGGGGGTTAGTGGGGTCCATGGGGCATGATGCGCAACATAAGACTCACAATGTCTCAGCCTCTCATGCTCAAGCCTACCTCACCTACAAGCGGCGGACCCTGTTCTCCCCAGTAATCCAGCTGATTGTTGGGGTTTCAATCCCTAGCGGGAAGCTGGATGTGACAGCAGACGAGGTTCAGGCAAAATCATTTTCCCAGCCAGTTGGGACAGGGATGAGCCCACTCTCCCACTGAAGAGGTGCTGAAATCGTCGATACTGGGCCAGAAGGCGCACCGGAAACCACAGTATCATGCAATTCGCTCTTTTTTTATGGATGAGTACACCGTCAAATAAACCTTGCGCTGGTGCTCACCCTGTGGAGCTCCACCAGGCAGGTGCAGTGCCGGGCTCTGAGCCTCGACAAAGCCCACCCTCAGCTACTGGAGGACCCTCTAGACCGTCTTGTGGAGTCAGGAGATGGTGGAGGAGAGCTACTGACCAAAACAAAACAGAAAGAGAAACCCAGAGTGCCACTTGTCATAATGCACTGGAATGCAGAGGGGGTGAACAGCAAGCAAGCTGGATACAGCAAAAAGACGGAGTTGGAAAACATCTTGTATGAGAAGCAAGTCACGTGTTTGCTGTATCCAAGAGATCACTTGAAAGTAGATCAAACCTTTAAAATAAGGGGATACCAATGCTTCAGATCCGACAGACAAGATAGATGAAAAGGAGGAGTACTTACACTTGTAAGAAATAACATTCATGCACACGAAAGGAAAACCTACATGGACGGAGCAGAATATCAGCTGTTGCAGTAAAGGTAGACAAGATGGAAATAGAACTTCTGAACTATTACTGTCCAAACAACAAACCCCTGAGTCTCAGCTCTATACAGGTACCAGCCACCAACTTTTTAGCAGTTGGAGACTTTAATAGCCACTCCCAGAGCTGGGGCTATAACCATCTAGATCACAGGAGTGAAGAGGTTGAAACATGGCAAGATGACCACTCCCTAATCCTAGTCCATACTGCCACAGATACTCCTGACTTCTACTCCAGAGAATGGCACACAACTTCAACTCCAGATCTTGCCTTCACCACCCCAGATATAGCTGGACTCATTAGTAGAGAAGTAGGAAACCAACTAGGAGGAAGCGACCATCGCCCTATCTTTCTTACTGTCTAGAGTGTAACCCTCAGTACAATACAAGATGGAATTACAAAAAAGCCAACTGGGGTTTATTCAGGCATCGGGTGAATACGCTGCTGTCTGACCTCAAGGTGCAGAACCAAGACATTAATGAAGTGGTAAAAAACTTCAACAGATGCATACTACAAGCTGCAAAAGAAACCATTCCCAAAATATTCCGGTGTAACTACACACCATACTGGTGCAGCACACTCCAAGAATGCCAGGAAGCTATGGACAAAGCTAGAAAGGATGCAGAGTCTCAGCCTTCACTTGAAACACACAACAAATGGAAAAAGTCTGTAGCAGAGTTTCAGAGAACAAAGCTAGAAGAAAAACGGAAAAGCTGGAGAAATAAAACGGCAGCGCTGAACCTTGAGAAAGACGGCAAGAAACTTTGGAGATTAGTTAAATCTCTAAATGAAGAGTGTTCTTTGCCTAGGCAAAATATCACATTGGATGAAGGTGGCAAAATTCTCAGAGGAAAACAAGCTGCAGACCTGTTTGCTAGAAGATACAGTTCAAAAAGCAACCTAAACATTAACATAGACCAACAGAGAGAGATAAGGAAAGAAATACGGGTGACCGTGGGACAGACAGATACTCCAGACTCAATGAGGGAACCCATCACACTAGGAGAACTACAGAACACTATTTCCAAGCATAAGGTCCAAAAGTCACCCGGCCCAGACAAAATCAGCAACGAAATGCTAATAAATCTGAGCTCAGCAGCAAAGACAAAACTGCTTGAGATATTCAACCACAGCTGGGTGAAAGGAACGGTACCCAAAGTATGGAGAGAAGCCATCACAATACCCATGTAAGACCAAGACTGCAAGTTACCGGCCAATAAGTCTCACAAGCTGTGTTGGGAAGACTATGGAGTGAATAGTAAACCACAGATTGAAATGGTATTTAGAGTCTGAGCAGATCCTAGTGCCGCAGCAAGCTTGATTTAGAGAATGCTGCAGTATAGAAGACCAAGTTACCGACTTGTCTCAAGTAGTAGAAGATGTCTTCCAGGAGAAGAAAAACGTCCGAACGATCTGAGTCGACTTCAAGCAGGCCTTTGACAAAGTGTGGAAAGATGGCCTTATTGCAAAACTTAGAAGTGGAATCCAAGGCAACATGATAAGATGGATCCAGTCATACTTGCACAACAGGAGAACTAGAGTCACCCTTGATGGTCTGCAGAGCAGAAAAGTGTTGCTCTATCAGGGGGTACCTCAATGAGGAGTAATTTCTCCAACACTCTTCCTTGTTTACATCAATGACCAGGTAAAAGATCTCCCCACTGGAGTGAAAGCTGCCTTATATGCAGACGCTCTAGTACTCTGGTGCGCCGATGAATACCTCACCACAGCAAATTATAGAATGCAGCGGGCAGCAGACAGGCTAATGTCATGGGCAGAGAAATGGCTTATCACAATAAACACAGACAAAACCTCCACAATGCTGTTCTCCCTCTTCCCCAAGGACAAAGCAGCTAACATACACCTAGGGACAACCATGATCAAGGAAGAAAGCTACCCCACCTATCTTGGGGTGACATTTGACCAAAAGCTTACATGGAATAAGCATATTGAAAATGCAGAAGGAAAGGCCAGAAGACGACTAGGCATACTCAGAAAACGAGCAGGTACCAATTGGGGAGCAAATGAACGAACTCTAAAGAAGATTTATAATGGAGTAATAAGACCACACTTTGAGTTCAGCTCAACAGCATGGTCATCAGCTGCTAACACATATCTGCAGTCATTGGACAAGGTGCAAAATCAAGCCTTCAGGCTCATTACAGGAACCATGAAAACTACGCCAATATCAGAGATGCAGAAAGCTGCTAGACTACAGACATTGTCCTGTAGAAGAGACACCAAAAGCATGATCCAGATGGAAAAGTACAACAGTATGCCAACACATCCAATGAAGGCAAGACTAGATGATCTGGCATTGGGACGTCTAAAATGTAGCAGCTTTGTCCATCGGGGAAATAGATTTAAAAGACAGCATCAAGAAGACCTATCCATGAAGACAACACCGCTGAAGCCCACCCTATACCATGGGAACAGACCAGCAGTACCCTCCAGATTAATTCATCAATCAGTGGTCTCACAATTGGATATGAGTATAATGATCTGCAAAAACGAACTGCTACATTGAGTATGATCCAAGAAAGCTATCCCGATCAATCATGGATACATGCCTACACAGATGGATCAGCAACAAGTGCTGTAAAGAATGGAGGCGCCGGTATCTTTATCTCATATCCTGACAACCACAATGAGACTAGGCATACTCCCACTGGTAAATTCTGTTTCAACTATACAGCTGAGGTTCAAGCTCTAGAGCAAGCTGCAAATATGATTTATAACACCAACTCTGACTGCCAGCAGGTAGTCATCCTCACAGATGCACTGTCTGTACTGCAAGCTCTCAAGGGTGGTAAACTCTCGCATCTGAGAAATGAACTATGCAAGGTAGCTGCCAAAAAGCAAACCATACATCAGTGGGTACCATCCCATTGTGGTGTACCTGGAAATGAAAAGGCAGATAAACTTGCTTAAAAGGGAGGAGAATGTGAACAAGAAGATAAAGAAATCACATACTTTGAGAAAAAGAGAGCTATCCAGACTATCAGAAGAGAACAGAATCAACCCAACGACAACTACCACACTCTTGACCAGCAGGGACAGATCACCATTTATCGCCTCAAGACAAGGCATAACAAACTGAATAAACACTTGTACAAGCTATGATTGTCTGCTTCACCACTGTGCACATGTGGATTAAACGAACAAACTGCTGAGCATGTTCTACAGGATTGTCCTCTGTACGACCAGTTAAGAAAGATATACTGGCCCAATGACTCAACACTAAACTCAAAGCTGTATGGAGCTAAAGAGGAACTCTAGACAACGGTCGAGTTCATCACAAGAACTCATCTGATGATATAAACATTAAAGATGCGATCGCAAGAAGAAGAGGGGAGGGGGGGGGGGGGGGGTGGCGGGTTAGTTACCGATTTTGACTATGTACAAAACTATTGACTCCGAAGCCCTGAGTAAAATAATTAAACTAACTTAAATTTCGAATAAAACATACATGTTAAAGAATTTTATTTCAGTTCTATACATCTAGTATAATATAATTCATGTTGGATTGAAAATGATTATTAAAAAAAGTCTGGAGCAATGGAGCAGTCACACTTTTATGTGCTCCACTCCAGCTCCCAGCGAAAACCTGCTGCTCCGCTTCAAAGCCCTGTAATTAATCAGTATTGATAATATTATTATTATTTATTTTTTGTGGACATTATCTTCTTTAACATTTCATGATTTCCTTGTAAATATTCATGGAATGGACGGTATGACAGGTGTTTTAAATTATATTGCAGAAGCAAAATTCTGTTGAGAGAGATCACATCAATCATGTTTCTGTCTTTTGTCCAGTGACGTTCCTTCGATGAAAAAAGCCTGCTGACGTTTGCATTGTGACCAGGCACCGCAAGCAAATATTATGCAATCATTACAAGTTCAGAATTAAATTCAACATTTATTGATTGTTTTTAAAATGTGGTTTGCTTCTCATGTACTAGCAACTTCATGAATTCTTTATAACCGATGTTACTTTCAACAAATATTGTCAGGTTGTTAAGTTGATCAATGCACTTGCATCATCAAATGCAACATCTTTATCAGGCTGTTAAGTTGATCAAAACACTTTCATTGTCAAATGCAACATCTTTATCAGGCTGTTAAGTTGATCAAGGCACTTTCATTGTCAAATGCAACATCTTTATCAATTAAATATTGACCAGAAACTCGCACATCTACACATGTTGGTACTTCATGTTAGGTCATCCATGAAAAATATTTTGAAATCTAATGGTTTCATTGATATCTTTAAGTCTTCTAAATAATTTATGTGCATGCTTTTTTTTATCCTCGTGTAACTTGTCACACAAACAATGAAGTCCGCTTCTTTGTTTAAAAAAATATATATATATATTCGGAATCTTCTAGGGCACAAACTCTGAACACAAGCGCTGCTTAAGAATGTCTCTCACAGATTTAATACAGTTTTGCACTTCAACAACCAAACTCTAGTCCTTTGCAAGTCGTTCAATATTTACTTAAAAATACTTGCATAAGATATACCGCTTCAAAGTTTCTGAGAGGAAAACTTCGGACAAATTGCACTTTTGTAAAAAGCTGCCTGGATGCCCAATCTTAAGGTGAAAAAGAGGACTAATTTAGGGAAAACAGGACACCCTAACATGAAGCTGTCAGGAAAAAATACTGTAGACCAAAATCTCAACTTCTCAGCTCTTCATTTCATTGTGTTAGTAAGCACTTGTTTCTTTATAAAGTATTCTTGTGGTCAATTAAAACTTTATTCTATCTTTCAGAATTTATGAGAGTAAAAGTTACAAGTCCTCTATAAGAATTTTTTCATCTGCTTACAACGGTGAGTTGAGCCTGTGCTGGCAAGATGAATTGCAGCCAGATTTCTAGATTGGCCATGTCTCACCTTCCACTGAAGCAACGCAGTTTGTCATTAAAAATTATTTCAACTGATCTTCTGGGTTTGAGATGCTTTTTTCTGCCTGATACGACAAAGAAATATCATTTCTCACAAGTGTCATGTAGACAATGGACAGTAAAGGCTCTAGCCAATCACAGGAATTTGAACAGCTTATTGTTAAGAGACACAGCTTGTTTCAATCTGTCAGTAATGTCTTGTTCAACATCTTTTATCCATTGGAGGAGTGTGAGTAATATTCCGCCAGGAAGCACAGACAGGCAGAACCAAGACAGTGCAGTTGGTAAAAGTACAGAAGTGTCTAAGAAAAGTACAGAGGTAGACAAGACGGAAGCAGAAGTGAAGAAAGATGGATCTGTGAAAGAAGAAGTCAGTGATGGATCTGAAGCTACAAAGAAACTTACTCTATACCAGAGATTCAAAAAAACTTATAAGGAGCATGGAAAGATACTGGTGGCTGTACATTTACTGACTTCAGCAGTTTGGTTTGGGTCCTTTTACACAGTTGCCAAATGGTGAGTCTTAATTATTGTATACTTTTTTTATGCTTGGATTTACTTTACATGTTTTGTGTGGTTTTTTGTAAATAGTTTAAAAAAAAATACTTTTTCCACTTTCCCAATGAAAACTATCGGGCTGGCTACTAAAATATATTTGTGAACTGCATGAGATAGAAATGCCAACTTTTCATCATCTTCTCCCCCCACCCCCCTTAAAATTGCGCACAGACACGTGTGAATGATATATATATATATACACACACAGAGTCTAGGGACCTAGACTGTTCATAGAATTACACTTTTAATGTTTTCCCTATTTATTAATCAGTTGAAATTTAACCCTCTGTAAAAGTGAGTCCCTTAATAAATAACATGTTGTTTTATTTATTTATAATACATCTGAGTCAATTTGAGTTAAATGTCATAAGCCTGTTCAGAGCTCTTTATGTGATTACTTCCTTCGCTTGCCTACTGTCCTCTTTATTGTGAGATTGTCCATATCAGTATGTTGGTTGTGGAACAAAGTCGAGTGGGAGAACAGCTGGTCTGGTTTACGGAATCCAGATGGTTAACCTCTTGATTTCTCAGCAAATAACAAACCTATTGCAATATTGTAAGAAAATACAGTTTTCATTCTCATTATGTATCTGGAGCAGTTAACCTATGTTGACCTTGCTCTTCTCTATGCGTGAGACGGCAATGGAACTCTGTTTCTTTCTGTTGGTTGATGTTGGTGCTTTTACAATCCAATCTGTAGCCAGTAAGAAGGCAGATGGTGACGTGGCATCCCTGGCACACTCCCACTTTTATCTCATCTTCGTACTTTGAAGTCCTTAGGAAGGCTAGAGCAGGTATACTTCTGCATTCCTCATCATCATATTGGATGATATTTGTGCTGAGAGTACCATTTAAAATCAAATAAAGAAAGCAGCACACTTTCAAAATGGCCAGATATGATGATCTGGTCATGGAATTGAGGTATTAGGGGTTCACAGTAAAAGTCATAGCTATGGAAGTAGGTGTCTGAGGTCTAGCAGCTGCCTCAGTGTATGAACTGCTGAAACAACTGGGCCTGAGAGGACAGTTAACAATAAAGGGCACTTAAATGATGGTGAAATTGTGGACAAGGCATCCTGCTGGCTGTGGAACAACTGCAATGGGAAATGAAATCCAGAATGGTAAAATTACATACAACAAAACTGTTACTGTGACAACCACAGGTTGGATAAAACCCAGAGTAATAGCCAAATAGGAAAATGCACCCAACATGAAATGGGTTCAGATCCCATGCAGGTGAAAAAAAATCAACTGGAGGATGACACTTGGGAGTAATGACCCAATATAGACTTTCTGCTCTCAAGTGTCAAAGAGGTAAATGGGTTGAAACATTTGTCTGATGATCAGATTACCTCCTGTTGTAAAGCTGCTTTAAGTTTCATGTCATTCTTTGTTTATATATAAGGTTAGTGAACTTGTGGGGACTTCATAACACCACATCAGTTTTGAAAATGATTCTGAGTCTTAAGTTTCCAAGGCCTTTGTGCAGTTTACACATTCAGTATAAAGTGTTGAGATAATTTCCAAGCTCTTTTCTGCTATTATGCGGCTGTCAGATCTGTACTGTATCTGCTTTGTTCAAAACCTGCATGTTTTTATCTCAGATGTGTATATATGAGTTCTTTTAATTTCTCTAGTATAATTCTGTTTAATCTGTTCCTGGTACTGATAGTAAAATTGCTCCTCAGTGATTTGTGCACACTTGCAAATCTCCGCTCTTTGGTAACTTCACCATACATCCTTTCTTCCAGTTTGTTACTACAGTAGAACTCCATTTATCCGAACCCCATGGGACCGAGCATCGTTCGGATAATCAAATGTTCGGATAATTGGATTACATAATGTATCGAGTACATGTACACATATTTCTAAAAATAATTAACCATCACAAGGAAAATACACTATAAAACATATTTACTTGTACTGTAATAATAATACCCACACTGTATTAGATCACTGTATCACCAAAATCTTTTATTACACTGCAGTGCATGTACTACTTGTATTAATTATTTTTGTTAAGAAAGAGAAATGTTTTCAAAATAACATTACAAACGATTCAAAACCAGGCGCAACTTACGTATACATGTACTTGCACAGATGTAGCCCACTATTTAAAATAATGAGGAATCCTCTTTTGCACCAAACTGGATAGTCTCCTTTTGGCTGCTAAGTCCCGCATTCTCTTCAACAGCAGAAGCTGTGTAGGACAGCTGTCATCTTCTTGCTCGTACCAAGCCATCGCTGTTTCTAGTGCTATAAAGGCCTCTTCAGGACTTGGTCGACGTTTTGGTTTTTCTTCATAATCTACAAGTACATCGTGTACTTCTGAGGAGTCTTCATCATCGGTCACTACATGTATTTGGTTTTCTTCTTGCACAAAAGACAAAATTTCTTCAACATTCAAAAACTGAAAACCAGAATCATTATCATCTTCTAGCCACATGTGTGCATCATCTTTGTCACAGTCCGAAAATCCGGGCATTGCTTGAAACAGTTCCACAACTTCATTTATACAATCATCATTTGTGTCCACTGCAGTAGTTTCATTTCCTCCTTTTTTCCCAAGCAATCTACTCCAAGCCTTGTTGAGATTATCTTGTGACAGTGTGGTCCAAGCATCAGCTAACATATAGCAGCAGTCTTTGAGATTAAGCTTTTTGGAAAACCACCACACTTTCTTCATCTTCAGCCAACAATAAACGACGCAGGACTTCCTTCTTGTACATCTTTTTAAGCTTTGCTATAACACCCTGATCCATTGGTTGAATCAGTGCTGTTACATTGGGAGGCAGAAAAATTACTTTAAAATTTGCATCAACTGCATTCAATGTATCCGTCTCTGGATGAGATGGTGCATTGTCCAGTAGAAGAATTACTTTTCCAGTTTTCTTTTCTTGTTCTCTCAACCTCTTCACATTTGGGATGAACTGATTTGTATACCAATCAAGAAATATTTCACTATTCATCCAAGCACTCTTCTGTGCTTTGTAACACAATGGGAGACATGTCACATTCTTTAAACAACGTGGTTTTTTGGCTTTGCCGATCATTAGCACCGGTAAACGATGACTTCCACTGGCATTCGCGGCTACCAAAATTGTTACTCTCTCTTTGCACTTTTTAAACCCAGGGGCAGCTGCCTCGCGCTGAGATGCAAGTGATTTTTGAGGCAATGATTTCCAGTATAAGCCAGTCTCATCGGCATTATACACATCATCGAGTGAATAACCTTCTTCTTCCAAAAAAGCCAAGAAAGTTTCTTTAAAATTTTTAGCGGCAGTTGCATCGCTAGATAAAGATTCCCCTTGAATCTCCAATTCTCGTATGCCATGACGAGATTTAAAGTTTCTTAACCATCCCTGGCTAGCCTTAAAGTCAGGAGGACCGTCAAGTTGATTGTTGAACTGAAGTGCCTTTTCACACAACAGAGAACCAGAGATAGGTTCCCCTTTGCTTCTTCTTTGCACAAACCATATATACAAAGCCTCTTCCAAGTTCACATCTTTCGCATTTCTCATGGTTTTACGTTTCTTCGACCCATTTTCACTATTGCGGTTCCTTTTATATGCTTTAGGCCTACTGGGAGGTGCCATATCGCACAGAGAAATACTTGTACACCAAAATTATTCTGCTGTAGTAGCAGACACAATTATTTTAAGTTGAACTGTCTGTTTAGCCAGTGTTCTACCTAGAACGCACACGTACTTTGGATTGGTAAACCAGATATTAACTGACTTTATGATCTAACTGACTTCCTGTACGTAAGCGACCGACCATTAGCCATCCCATTCTCTACAAATTGTTCGCACACATTTGAAGTTTGCCGCGTCAAAAGATTCAGAATTTTAGTCTAACGTGACTGTGGCATCTGATTTTTTTTTTTTTCCTGGAAAAAGTGTTCGGATAATTGGATGTTCGGATAATTGGGGTTCGGATAAATGGAGTTCTACTGTATTTCTTCCCTCTCCCAGACTTCAACAGTATCTCTGTAGAGGTTTTATGTACAAGCTTTGATGGCTCATGCTGGAATGCCATCTAGTTGTCCTGTCCATTTTCTGTAAGCTTAATGACATTCTTTATTTCTTTTTAACTTTGCTTTTCCCAGTTGACTTACAAATAATCTAAAATTGGGATTCTCATTTGTTCATACCTTACATTTTAACAAGAAATGTTTTATATTATTGTCTTGATGACATCCTGCACAGTAAAGTTTTTCTGTTCTGAAATAGCCTTTTCCCAGCTGTAGTCTGGGAAGTTTTTTTATTACTGGGCATTTTCAATTCCCTGAGACATCTGATATGTTCTTGTTGGAGTCTTGAACATCTTATATGCATGTCTTCCTCTCAGATTTTTATCCCCCTCTGCTTTCCATTCATCTGTTATTATTTCTTTAATTAAGCTTTTAATCTCTGATTTACTCATCCCTACATTTATTAGATTTTTATCAGTTCTCCCTTTCTTGGCTTCTTTATCTGCCTTTTCATTTCCCTGTTCGCCAGCATGTGAAGGTACCCAAGCTGAACATCCTCTGGAATATAAGTATGTAGTAGCCAGAAATATCTCCTCTGCTACATTCTCGTAAGTTTCTAAGTGCTTGAATTGTTGAGAGTCAGTTAAAATTGTTAGTTTCTTGGGAGGGTTATTAGAGAATATGTCTAATACTTTTAGTATTGCCACCATCTCTGCAGTGAAAATGGATGTATATTCAGTGATACTTTATTTTTTTGTCATTTTCCATATTGGAATATATATTCCTATCCATAATTTGTCATCCAAATAGTAGAAGAGGTGTTAAGAATAAACAGACCTAGGGAACTGCATAATATAATCAAACATTATTTAACAAGACCAAAAGTTAGTATATAGTAATTGGGAAGGTGAAGGTCTGATGATGTTCTTACAATGCATATGACTTTTGACAGGTGAAAGTCAATTAAATTTCTAACTGGAAACATCAGGCCTTTACACCGCTCCACCTGCATATTATTTTTGTTTGGTGTTTTTGTTTGGTTTTGTTTTGTTTTATCTCATTTTTTTTTGGTGTGCTTTTTTTCCTTTTTTTTAACATACACGCAAAATTAGTAATTTTGATTTGCCCTATGTACAATGACTTGACAGATGTGATGCCACTTTCGCATAGTGGCAGTTGTTCATATTATTTGGAATTGAAAACAGTATATATCCTAATTATAACCCATCGGAGGTGTGATGCCGTACTGTGGTTTTATTTTTCAACAGGCCCGATTCCGTTCTTCTATTTGAGTTTGCACCAGTCTTCTTCCCTCTGTAACTATATGTGTTTCCCATGCTTTTTCTTTTTGTAATATATCGAGTTTGGTTTTTTTTCTGTAGGGTTAATAATTGCGTTTTTAATAGAGACTACAGGGGAGAATATTTGATTTTCACCAGTTCGTTTTTTTCACCAGTTCTTTTCGCTAGATAATCGCGATCAGGGGATCTCCTTTTCTTTGTTAAAAAGAATCTCGGTAAATACTAGAGGGAATTAATTGTGGGCCCCTGTTGTCCAAAGAATATTCAGCCGTGAGAATCTACGTCATAGGCACTTGCTCTTCAGTGAGATATTTGATCTATTGGCGAGTTTTCACAGTCTGTAGGAGGGGCAACCAGCCTCAGTCCTTTACAACAGCAAGTTGTCATCTCAGGAGCATATAGCTTGAGAAATCGTAAAAGGTGCAAGAAATACCATATGTTCCCAGGTAGCGAAGACAATCTTCAGCTGGTAACAGGATTTGTCTTTAATCCAGAGCTCTTAGCTCATTATACCATTCCGACAACAGCTTGTGGCTGGGAGATTGGTCTAAAGTTTTATACAGCCATAATAAAGCTGTATGTCCCTAAAACTCGAGCGGGTTAACAGGGCAAGTAAGAAGTCGGTCAGCAGCCGTGAAGCTTCTACCAGTGAGCCAAGTATCTCGAGCTTGAAAAACCAAGCCATCAGTGCAGAAATCAGAAGCAGGAGACAGGGATATCATTCCTGGTTCTGAACGTTATCAAGAGAAGAGGCATATCGGAGATGCCACATCAGCAGACGTTGAGTGTTAGAGAGACACTGAGACCAGGCGGAGAGAGAGAGAAGGAGGGAGAAAATAGACAGGACCAGTAGGGTCTTATATTATCCATTAGATGGATAGACTCTGAACCATAGGTAATCTAAGTCTACTAGGGTAGCAGTCCAGAGGTGTTAAATTAGCGGCGCGTATATCGCCTAAAGAGCCTGGAAGTTGTGTGTGTGTAGAAAATAGTTTAGGCAGTGTCAGCAGAATAGTGACAGTAGGTAATAGATTGTAGTAGGGAGGGGTGGCTAAAGTTGATGCCCCCACCCATTAATTGTGGTTAACTCTGTAATTATTCTATTTTTCCCCAGCAGGGTGAAAGAAGGAGTGAAAGTGGTTGTTTTCTAGTATCTACCAATTTAATTGTTTTTCTTGTTTGCAGGTCTGTGCCACATTGCATATTACTGATTTTGTTTCTATGTGATTTGATTATGTTGATTAATTTTGTGTGTGCAATAAAACTATATAAATGTTCACTATATCAGGTTCTCTAATTTATAGCTAACTATACAGTACCTAGCTATAATAGTACCTAATACTCAGTAACCTTTATTGGGAGCAAACTGCCACAGTAAGATCTGGAAGGAATTATTCACCATACATAGACATAAAAAGAGGTGTCAGACAAGTTGTGTGCTGTCCCCTTGCCTATTTAATTTATACACCGAAAAAATTTTCAAACAGATACAGGAAATACCAGGACTGAACATCAGTGGAAGGTCAATAAACAACCTTAGATATGCAGATGATACCGTGTTGTTAGCTGAAAGCGAACAGGAGTTACAAGAACTAGTGAAGCAAGTGAACAGCATAAGTCATGAATATGGACTCGACATTAATATTGAGAAAACAAAAACTATGATAATTAGCAAAACAAATGATAAACCCACATTAAAGATAAGCGTAAATGGGAAAATCCTGGAACAAGTCAAGAGCTACGTATATCTTGGTCATATAATAACAGAAGATGGCAGATGTGAAACAGAAATCAAGAAGAGAATAGGAATGGCCAAAGCTACATTCAACAACATGAAACATATACTGACATCCAAACAGTTATCTCACAAATTAAAACTGAGAATCATAAAGTGTTATATATATTCTGCATTTCTGTATGGTGCAGAAACATGGACGATGAATAAGCATTTGGAAGAAAGAATTGAGGCTCTTGAAATGTGGATATATAGAAGGATGGGGCGTATCTCATGGAAAGAGATGAAAACAAATAAGGAGGTCCTAGAAAATCTAGGTATGAAAAGAGAACTAATGAGGGAGGTCAAAGTTCAGCAGTTAAAATACTTTGGCCACATAAAAAGGCATAACACCTTGCAGAAGACCATAACAGAAGGGAGAGTTGAAGGCAAACGTGCAAGGGGAAGACAACGCTATAAGTGGGAAGATAACATCAAGAGATGGACAGGAAAGAGTCTATCAGAGTGCACCTCCAAGACAAGAGACAGAAGACATTGGAGATCCATTACAGCCAACCTTCGTTGTGGAGATGGCAACTGATGATGATGATACAGTACCTATATGTTGTCTGTATAGTGGTGTCTGTGGTCCTGATTTATACCTTATCTCCTTTATTAGCAGCAAGAGGTGTTGAGTCTATAGCTATTATAGTAGTCACGGAGTGGCGAGGGAGAGTCAATCTTGGTTCTCATCTCTCGGGCCAATAGGCTCATCTGTCCACATTCACTGTAATTTCACATCTAAATCTATCTTCTCAGTCTATCTCATACTAGGGTCTTGTCTATACACTGGACACACTCTAAACTTAAATCCACTTTGTGACAGGAGGTTGAACAGGATATTTCTCATCATCAAATTTAAAATAAAAATAAAAAGTTAACTTACAAATTCTTTTCTGCTTGCTAAATATCTGCTTGATATTGCGGAGATGGTCTGTTTAAGAAGTTCAGTTCATCCATCTCTTTATTTGGTTTTTTAAAATTTAATATAATGTATTATATTTTGCAGTGGTGTTGACATTGTTTCCTTTATGGAAAAATGGAATTTCAACGAAAAAATCATATCCCCATTTCGTTCTGGTAGCCTTGGAGACATTGCTGTAGCATACTTAATGTACAAGCTGGCAACTCCAGCAAGGTACACAGTAACAATTGGTGGGACAAATCTGGCCATCAGGTAAATTTTTTATGTTCAATGATTGGAAAAACAGGTAAAGGTAATAACAAAGCAGAAACTGCTTGTGTGGAAGTGAAGTGTTAGAGACTTCACTATAGTAAGTCCAGCTTTGAGAGATGGGTGACCACTACCCTTTCTCGCTGCCTTTTTCTTCCCTAACTTGAAAGCAGTCAGGTACCCATTTACAGCTGGGTAGATGTAGCATGATGCCACTGTGTTTAAAACCTGCACCTTGGCTGCAGGAATCCAACACTCTAACCACTCTGCCATTTGGACGCTCTGGAAAACTATATCTTTTTTTTTTTTTTTTTTTTTTGCTTTGTTGTTTTTTTTTTTATTTCTACGTTTTGCCTCTTTTTTTTAAAGTCCTCAATCATCATCATCTCAACCCGTAACCCATCATGGGTCGAAGGGGTGCCATGGTGGAAGCATCAGCAGACAGGGTCCTCCACTGCTCTCTATCCTCAGCAATGCGTGCAAGTGTGGAAAAACCGTGCCCTGCCCATTCTTTGATGTTATCAGCCCAGGATTTTCTTTGCCTTCCTCTTCTCTGGAGGATCATTTTCGAAAGGGAGTCATGACGAGTTACATGCCCAAACCAGGCGAGCTTTCTACGTTTCACTACTGACAAAAGTGGTTCTTGGTGGCCTGCATAGGTGTTTATTTTCTCTCTGACATAGACATTTGTTTTGTGCTCTTTATAGCAAATGCGCAAAATTCTTCTATAACATTTATACTCGAAAGCCTGAATCCTTCGCTCCGTATCTGCAGTGAGTGTCCAGCCCTCACACCCATACAAGAGAATAGATAATACAAGTGATTTGTATAATTTGATCTTCACAGGAAAACTGATGTTACTTTTCCAGATCACATTCAGCCTTGTCATGGCAGCTGAGGCCATCTCAAGTCTTGTCTTGATTTCTTTACTTGATCTTCCATCGCTACATATAGTGGATCCCAGATATTTAAAGGTGTTAACTTCTTCTAACGTTTGCCCATTTAACATAATGTTGGTCGGAACATGTTTCTTATGGCTATTCACCAATATCTTGCTTTTTTCTATATTAATTTCCATCCCATACGTTCTTGTTACTTTCTCCAGTCTAGAGGTAAGGTCTTGAAGTTCTGATTCTGTTCCAGCTATAAGATTGATATCATCAGCAAAACGTTATATTAAAGAGCACTGGTGACAGGATACATCCCTGACAAACTCCTACAGTTGTTTTGAAAAATTCTCCAATGTCATTGCTTGCAAAAACAGCACTGCTTGCATCCTTGTATGGTGCTTCAATGATATCTATGATGTTGGTATCAAAATTGAATTTTCTCATTATTTGCCATAAGCCTTCATGCCAGACTCGATCAAAGGCTTTTGTGAAATCGATGAAGTTATGGTACAAATCACGTTGATGCTGGAGATGTTTTTCGATCAGTAATCTAATATTGAAGATTTGTTCTGAGGTACTTCTTTTTGGTCTAAAGCCAGCCTGTTCCTCTGACAAGATTTCTTCTGATTTCTGTTTTATTCTGTTCAAAAGTATCCTTAACATCACTTTACTTGGATGACTAATAAGGCTAATGGTTCTGTAATTCTTGCACATTTTTAGATTTCATTAAGTCCTCAATAGCAGCAGCTAACTTTCAATTATACTCATCTCTCCCCACAACTTTCTACAAAAAATGTCAAAATATGTATTGTTTTATTGCATCTTTTAACACTCAACTTTTACTTGTGCCAGTATCTGCTATAGAACTACCATTTGACTTTTATGTTATGATAGCTTTAAATCTTCATTTGCTAGATTTAGATCCGGTAAATGATTGTGTTATTATTTCAAGGCCAATCATCTTTGTCGTATCTGATTGTAATATTTTTTCACAGCCAATCATCTTTGTCAGTTCAGATTTAATTATCAGCTTTGCAATTGTGAAACGATTTTATTTTTGTTTTAGCTATCAGGGTATATATTTATTTGTGATAGTTTACTTTCAGTCTGCTGTCTGTGGTCCTGTGATAGTTTACTTTCAGTCTGCCCTATGTGGTCCAGTGACAGTTTACTTTCAGTCTGCTTTGTGTGGTCATGTGACAGTTTACGTTCAGTCTGCTCTGCATGGTTCTGTGATAGTTTACTTTCAGTCTGTTCCCTGTGGTCCCATGATAGTTTACGTTCAGTCTGCTGTCTGTGGTTCCCTGATTGTTTACGTTCAGTCTGCCCTATGTGGTCCCATGATAGTTTATGTTCAGTCTGCCCTATGTGGTCCCCTGATAGTTTACTTTCAGTCTGCCCTATGTGGTCCCCTGATAGTTTACTTTCAGTCTGCCCTATGTGGTCCCCTGATAGTTTACTTTCAGTCTGCCCTATGTGGTCCCCTGATAGTTTACTTTCAGTCTGCCCTATGTGGTCCCCTGATAGTTTACTTTCAGTCTGCCCTATGTGGTCCCCTGATAGTTTACTTTCAGTCTGCCCTATGTGGTCCCCTGATAGTTTACTTTCAGTCTGCCCTATGTGGTCCCTAAGGTATCTGAGGAGATGATGAAAGAATATCACTAATGTTCCCTCAAGCATGTCGTATGAGGCGACCAATATAAGATTGTACATGAGGGTTGGAAAACTCATCATAAAAAATAAATTGCTACAGGCACAATCACTACAAAGGCTCGTCAACGTCTTTGATGCTAGCTTCCTATAAAGGGGTCATCAGCAGTGGTGGCTCTGTGCTTCATATTGAGTAAAAAGGGACATGATGATTTACTTTCAGTCTGATATTTTGCTAGAATAACCTGTTAATTGTTTCCTGTCAGATACTTGCGTAAGGAAGGCAAGATACCTCATGTGCCCCAGGAAGACACTATAAGAAATCTATACCAGGAAGGCAAAGAACACTTCAAGAGGAGGTCACGTGTGCATTGGAGAAGATTAGGCAAAAGACAAAGGATTAAATCACGGATTGTGCATACAAAAGAAAAGCATTAATTCTCAAGTACATATTTCTTACTTTTTAGAATCCCAGAATGTGTACAAATAAATATCCATCAGGCAGTTGTTAAAGTTTACAAGGTGAGGCTTATACAGTCATTAATATTGAGTTAAAGCTGGTTTTATTTTATCAAAACTATGCATACTTTTAAATTGCTTTAAATTTTTTTATTTCTTATAATACTGACCTTTAACTTTATTCTTTATGTTATTTACCCAGAGATGAGAGAAATGTTTCTTCTTTACCATTTACAATTTTTATGTGTTGAGTGTTATTGTTATTTTTGAAGATACAAAGAATAATAGGGTTAATGGTCCCATAGGCATGTCATGGCAGGCCACTGATGTGCATGGGACTGACAATCTCATTATTTAAAAGAAATTGGTAAAGGAACGTCTGCTGCAAGAACACATAACGTTCTTCTATGCAGGCTTCCGGTCAAGGAGCAGCAGAGGTGGTTTCTTGCTTATTAAGGGATGAACAAGTAGAAGAAAAGAAAGAAGAATGCTGAGTTTTTCACTAGGCTGTGCAGGTCCTCAACCCTTTATCTGAAACCCTTGGGACAAGGTACGCCAGAAAACAGGATTTTTCTTATTTCAAAACAGTTGTACGGTACATGTTCCATATGTTATGGTTACACCCTTACAGAGTCTGTTAGCAAATACAACATTCTAACATTCATGTTTATATACTAAAATAATCTTTTTTAAACTTTAAGAGTCACAAATGTCCAGTATTTAATATCAGTATTGTATTTGAAAATTTCATCATTGTCATAATGCGACGACATAGACGATGTAAAACGCACCTATGTAGTATTGTCTGAGTTATTGTACTGCTGTGCCCCACATATAGACGTATAAGTATCATGTCTATGCAACTGATGCCTTCACTGGTACCATGAATATGTAGTAACAGGACGGTTCCTGTGGCCAAGAACACTTCTAGGGTAGTAAGCAAGTAGACACCGCAACAAGTCAATATAAATTTGAATTAACTGAGCCACAATGGATGAAATGGACGATATACAATTTATTTAAGACTGCACAGCTCCACATACAATAAAGTTCAGGCCAACATATAATGGCAGATAAGATGCAGTAGACGATATACCGTAGGCAGTCAGTTCATGTCAGGAACGCTGTCTTTTAGTTCTCAATTTGATTTATATCTCTTAACATTCGACACTAAGCAATTATATTTCTTGTCAATAAAGATTAAATCGAGGATTCCTCAGCAAGAGAGAGGTTGGTAAGAAAACGAAGATGGCTGTATACCGCTCCACCTATGTCCCAGTCTTGACATATGGATGCGAGTCATGGGCAATGACTACAACCCATAAAAGCCAGATCCAAACCTCAGAAATGAGGTATCTGAGGAAGGTGGTTGAAGTAACAATAAGAGACATGGTACGCAACCAGACGATACGTCAAGGCCTTAAATCCTACCCCCTGCATGCCCAAGTAGAACAGTCCCAATTAAGATGGTTTGGCCATGTCTGCAGAATGGGAGAAGATCGGATACCACGACAAGCATGGGAAACAAAGAGCCAAGGATCCAGACCCCGAGGACGACCCAGAGTCCGCTGGGGGGACAACATTAGACAATCTTTGAAGGACCAAGGACTAGAATGGAACCAGGCCAGAAGGAAGACAGCCGATAGGATAGTCTGGCGCTCTCTCTTCCAAACCTCTACACCTCACGGTAGAAGGGGAATGACTAAGTAAGTAAGTAAGTAAGTCAATCAATACAGATAACTAGATACATCTCACCGAAGATCTTGATGTACTAGTGATAACATAACTCCATTATAAACACATACGTCCACTCGCCATGACACACAATCATATAAGGCCCCCACATTTCTGCTCCTCTAGTTTCATGTGAGCCAGCCAAGCATTTCGGCTTAACATCACTCCCCGTCTTTATCAGTGACCCCGTATAAAATAAACAAACAAGGAGCCCTGTTGAGCTAACTATACAAGTATAATAGGCACAATCATTATGAATTTTAATCATAACAGAGAGAAATAGATGTGGTTATATGAGAGAGATGAAGGAAGCCTGAGTCAGGCTACCAACTTTATGAGAGAAATAGATGTGGTTATATGAGAGTGATGAAGGAAGACTGAGTGTTACATGTCTTTTATATTGTTACAGTTAATATGTAGTGACAGGATGGTTCCTGTGGCCAAGTCCACTTCTAGGGTAGTAGACGTATCAGATACCGAAACAAGCCAACTTCAATTATCATTAGTTGAGCCACAACGGACGAAGTGGACGGTATACATTTTTATTAATAATTCACGCTGCTCCAAAATCAATACAGTTCAGGCCAATATACAAATGGCATATTATATGCAGTCGTCGATATAACGCTAGGCAGTCCGTTCATGTCTGGAACGCTGTCCTTTTCATTCTCAACATTTTTAATATATATTCACACTTGACACTGAGAAGCTATACTCTCTGTAAATGCAGATAACTAGGTACACCTCACAGAAGATCTTGATGTATTAGTGATGGAAAAAACTTAGGGATATACACTTAAATTCAGGAGCTCAAACACATGTGTCCACTCGCCATGACACACAATGGTAGAAGACCCTAGCAGACAATCTCATCACTTCTGCATTTGTAGTTTCACGTCTGCCAAATAAACCATATATGCATGATGTCACTTCCTGTATTAATAAGTGACTCAGTATAAAATAAACAAACAAGGAGCCCTGTTGAGCTACCTATATTACCGACACAACCGTTATGAATTTTAATCATAACACTGAGTTATGCCACCAACTTTGAGAGAAATAGATGTGGTGGTTATATGAGAGTGATGAAGGAAGCCTGAGTTAGGCCACCAACTTTGAGAGAAATAGATGTATTTATACGAGACTCTGACAGTGATGAAGGAAGCCTGAGTTATGCCACCAACTTTGAGAGAAATAGATGTGGTGGTTATATGAGAGTGATGAAGGAAGCCTGACTCAGGCTGCTACCTTTATGCGAGCAATAGATGTGGTAATATGAGAGCGATGAGAGAAGTCTGAGACCAACGACCAACTTTATAAGAGCAATAGATGTGGTAATATGAGAGAAGTCTGAGACAGACCACCAACTTTATGAGAGCAATGAAGGAAGCCTGAGTCAAACCACCAAATTTATGAGAGAAATAGATGTGGTGGTTATATGAAAGTGATAAAGGAAGCCTGAGTCAGGCCACTAACTTTGTGAGAGAAATAGATGTGGTTATATGAAAGTGAACAAAGAAGAAGAACATGAAGACAGTTAAGTCTGTGGAAGATAAGTCACCTTTCTTATTATAAAGATTACAGTTCTTACATTTGTACTACAGGCCTTCAACGAGCACATGCCAAGTCCTCCTGTCCTGTGCCATCCATGTATTCCTCATCATTTTCATTTCCGTCTCCAGTTCTCTTCTCTATGTGTTTTTGGTCTACCTCTGCCTCTCTTACCCTGGGGATTACAGAATAAAAACTGCCTTGTAATGCAATCATAAGGTTTCCTCAGTGTGTGTCCTATCCAGTGCCAGCATTCTCATCTCCACTCTTACTCCACTGACACTTGTCTGGTTCTTGTTACCAGTCCCACATCGGTGACATTGTCACAATATTTTTATTCTGCCAAGCGCCCATTTATGAAAGTCTGTATTTATTTGGTTGTTCTTCATGTTTCAGAACCATACAGTAGGGCAGGCTTGACATTTGCCTCTATTGTCTTTGTGACGTAGAGTGAGGAATGTAGAATTAGTGACACATCTCGAGGTTCTGTTTCCTAAAATTTTGAGAAACACTGGTCCAGACGTTACAGCGTTGGCTACTAAAATTATGAAGGAAGAAAATCTGAGTTAGCATCACTACATGCTTGTCCATAGTATGGGAATATACTTAGGTGCAAATACATCTAACTGTTCCTCTTTTCACACAACATCTTCTTCTTCTTTGATCCTTAGCCGCCGACCGTCAAAGCAGTCAGTGGCCATCACGCCTAGTGGCGTCTTGTAGGGCAACAACGAATTGATTCCACTTTGCTTGGTCGGTGGCCATCCTTCGTACAGTGCCCCAACTCTGGTTCATTTTTAGCATCTCAGCCTCCACAGTCCTCCACAAGGTTGTTTTTGGTCAGCCTCTCTTTCGTTTTCCTTCAGGGGTCCAAAGCATAGCTGTTCTCGTGATGGCATCGGGGTCTCTTCTGAGGACATGGCCAACCCAGCTCCAGCGTCTGCCAGCTATGATGGTGTGCATGTCCTCTTGCTTGCTCTGAGTAAGCAGATCTTGGTTGGTGATGGTATTCGGCCAAAAGATTCGAAGAATTTTTCTTAGGCATGTTGTGTGAAAAGAGGACAATTTCGACATTTCCTTCTCTGTAACTCTCCAGCATTCTGCACCAATAGAGAAGCACAGAAAGCACACAACTCTGATATAATCTTAATTTTGTGCTTGTGCTGTATTGAGAGGACTTCCAGATGTTGTTTAGGCTAAAAAAGGCTGTTCTTGCCTTATTCATTCTGATGTTGATGTCTTTGCCTGCCCCGCCGTCTGGTGTTACTATGCATCCTAGATATGTGAAGGTGTCTGTCTGTACCAGTACACAACATGCCTAAGATAAATTCTCCGAATCTTTTGGCCGAATACCATCACCAACCAAGATTTGCATACTCGGAGCAAGCAAGAGGACATGCACACCATCATAGCTGGCAGACTCTGGAGCTGGGTTGGCCATGTCCTCAGAAGAGACCCCAATGCCATCACAAGAACAGCTTTGCTATGGACCCCTGAAGGAAAACGAAAGAGAGGCCGACCAAAAACAACTTGGCGGAGGACTGTGGAGGCTAAGATGCAAAGAATGAACCAGAGTTGGGGCACGGGGCACTGTACAAAGGATGGCCACCGACCGAGCAAAGTGGAATCAATTTGTTGTTGCCCTACAAGATGCCACCAGGCGTGATTGCCACTGACTGCTTTGACGGTCGGTGGCTAAGGATCAAAGAAGAAGGCATCTAACTGTGCCACAGTACTGAGTATTGACTTAAGAGTTTTTTCTGACCTGTATATACTACACACAATGCATTTATACCAGAGGGACTAGTGCCTTAACATGTATTCTTGTGTGAGAACTGTACTAATAGATAGTATATAGTGTTATATATGTGAGGTTTGTATTATTATAAAATTTAGTGTGGTATTATATTCATTTGTGTAAAGAGTTTTTATTGAAGTATATGTCAAGTCCTCATTTTTATGTATTAAAAGTCAAAGTGCAAACTGAGTGACTGTATGTAGACTAATAAATAAAGATAAAAATATCTACAGTGTAGTTTAGTATGTGGTATTAACATAATGGTGTCATAAGTGAGTGTCTGTGTTATGTACAAGTGTGTCACACAGGCTACATGATGGAGAGGTTACTTTCTAACTATGATGTGTAAAGCCAGAACTAGATTTAAACTGAATTACTTGATGACATTATCAAAATTCCTTCAATCATAATTAAAACGTATTATTTGTATCATCATCAGTTTTCCTTTTCGCTCCCAATCGAGCATAGAGCCACCAGTGCAACTGGTGCCCTTGTAGGAAGGCTGCACACAGCATTTGCATACTTTAGTAGCAGTCATTTCTGTAGCATTTTGTTTTACATAATGAGGTTGCTAGTCCCATGCTTAGCCCCATATTAGGTGGCTTGTATGACATGCCTGATGGAACAGTTCTTCTATTCTTTCTTTGTCTCTGTCGTAGGATTGCCGCCCTTGCTCTGCAGTGATGGTCCAACAATGGCCAAAATTTAGAGTATACAACGAGGGTCTTCAAAGGTATCTACCTTCACTCAAGATTACTCTTGGCAGAGTTGTAAATAGAAGTATAGTGCTTCTATTTTAGGGAGTCTTCATAGGATTTTTCAGAAATTAAACAAAACGCTGAGATCATCTAAGCTTGTCATAAACTTATTATCTGCCGGCCCCTTCTATGAGGATAAAGATATATTTGCTCGTTTCTAAGCCCCCAACTGAATTATTCAGTAAAATATTCTTTAATAACTCTGTTATATATTTAAAAGAACAGATTCATATGTGTGCACTTCACTCTGTAATAATTAAATCAAATATCAATTTGTATTTACATATAACAAATTTAATAATCAGTTAGTGCTTAGCAAGCAGTAACAAGCTTAAATAATACATCAAAAGGAGCCACAATTCAACCAACAGGGCTGGGACAAACATTAACTTTTGCTGATGACAAATTCATTTACAGGACTGGCTCAAATCGACAGGAAGTGGTCAAAATCATGCATGATCCAACAATGGCCAAATTTAATATATAAAAATGATGGTTTTCAAAGTTATCAACCTTTGCTCAAGATTACTTTTGGCAGAGATATAAATAGAAGAATGATGCATACAAGTACAAATTCACCTAATAATGATTAAACTGACAATAGATTTTTTTTACATATAAAAGTTTAATAACCAATTATGAGTTAACAGGATTAAAATAAAGTTGTTTATAAAAAATGGAGCAATGAAATTTGTCCTCATCGAATGTTGAAATGTTGGTGGATAAGAGGAAATATTGGAAATGTCCATTGGCTGTGCTTGTATGTTACTTAACTGACGATGTGGAGCCGGCATCTGCTTCAGTTGCTGTTGGTTCCCACAGCTGCTTCTCTTCAATAGTCAAATCTGATGGCAATAGCACGTCCCTTGCAACAAGGCTGGGCTAACTACTGTTGTCCAAGCAAGCATCTTCAATACCTGCCTGATGTAGGCATCTAGCGTTGACTGCTGGCAACTTGTACCACATAACAGTAATAGCCCCTTCAGTCATAATTGACTATGAGAATGCGCCCCTGAGGTGACAGCCCTCAGCTGCTTATTTTCCTGGTGCTCCTTTCGACGTTTTCTCCTCACCTCTGCTTCTTGTGTGAGTGTCTCTTCGCCCAATCTGAGGTGGCGCCGTAAATAGCATCGCCACTTAGTGCGATCGGCAGCTTCATCCTCCCATGTTGCAGGATCCATGTCCAGTGCCCTCATATCTCTCTTGCACACATCTTTGAACCTCAGCTGTGGTCGCCCAACTGTTCTCTTGCCATCTGCTAATTGTCCATAGAAGATATCTTTTGGGATGCGACCATCTTCCATGCGGCGAACATGGCCAAGCCAGCGAAGTCTGCGTTGTCTAAGCAGCGTATACATACTTTGAAGGCCAGCACGTGACAACACCTCGACATTTGTCACTTTATCTTTCCACGAGATGCCGAGGATGCGGCGTAGACACCGCAAATGGAAGGTATTGAGCCTTCTTTCTTGCTTAGCATAGGTCGTCCAGGTCTCGCTGCCATATAGCAGTGTGCCGGTGACGCAGGCATTATATACCGCAGCTTTGGTCTTCATTGTGAGTTTAGAGTTTCCCCAAACACGTGATGTGAGGCGGGCAAAGGTAGCTGCAGCTTTGCCAATGCGGCTGTCGATTTCTGTATCCAGTGAGAGTTTGTCATTGATGGTAGACCCTAGGTATGTGAAGTGGTGCACCACTGCCAATTCATAGTTATCGATAGTGATAACTGGTGCAGCACCCACATCCTGACTCAACACATTCGTTTTCTTTAGACTTATTGTGAGGCCAAAGTCCTTGCATGCTTTAGTGAAGCGATTCATCAAGCTCTGAAGCTCCTGTTGGCTTTGAGTGACGACTGCAGCATCATCAGCGAACAACAAGTCTCTTATAGTGACCCTTCTGATTTTTGTTTTTGCCTTCAGCCTTGAAAGATTAAACAGACGGCCATCTGACCTAGTGTGAAGGCATATTCCTTCAGCTGCATCTCTGAATGCATGTTTCAAGAGTAAGGCAAAGAAGATTCCGAAGAGGGTCGGAGCCAGAACACAGCCTTGTTTAACGCCACTTCGTATATCAAAGGGCTGTGACGTGCTTCCAGCATATTTGACTGTTCCTTTCATGTCATCATGGAATGACGTTATCATTTCCAGCATTTTAGAAGGGCAGCCTATTTTCAGGAGGATTTTAAAGAGTCCATCCCTACTAACCAGGTTTAATGCTTTTGTGAGGTCTATAAAGGCGATATATAATGGTCTTTTCTGCTCTCTTGATTTTTCCTGAAGCTGGCGGAGAGAGAAGATTATGTCTGTTGTTGATCTGCCAGCTCGGAATCCACACTGTGCCTCTGGATATATGCGCTCAGCTAACTTGTGTAGTCGCATTAAGATGACTTTGGCAAAAACCTTACCAACAATACTAAGAAGAGAGATGTCTCTGTAGTTATTGCAATCACTTCTGTCTCCTTTATTTTTATACAGTGTTACAATCTTGGCATCTCGCATGTCTTGAAGAATAGTTGTCTCTTCCCAGCACTGGCACAGCATCCTATGCAGGGGATGTAATAGCGTGCTCTTACAGCATTTGATTAAATCCAGAGGAATCCCATCACTGCCTGGTGCTTTGCCAGAGGCCAAGCTATCAATGGCCTTGCTGAGTTCCTCTAATGTTGGTTCGGCATCCAGCTCCTCCATAGTTGGCAAACTATTGACAGCATCAAGGGCTGCAGGCGTAACGGTATTGTCTCTAGCGTAAAGCTCAGAGTAGTGCTCGACCCACCTCTCCATCTGCTTACCCTTATCGGTTAGCTTCTCTCCGCTGATGGTTTTTAGCGGTGCCGTCTTACTTTTATGGGGGCCAAGTGCTTTCTTTATACCGTCATACATTTGTCTAATGTTGCCTGTTTGCGCTGCGATCTGGATGCTCTCACTGAGCTGGAGCCAATAGTCATTTGCACAGCGTCGAGCAGTTTGTTGAACTTTGCTTCTCGTAGCCCTCAGGATCTGTAGGGTTCTGGCACTCGGTGAACGTTTGTATTCATTCATAGCACTGCGCTTAGCTTCAATGACAGGTGCCATCACATCTGATGAAGCATCAAACCAGTCATTTGACTTTGCTGTTTTCTTACTAAAGGTGGCAAGTGCAGTACTTTGAATGGTGTTCCGTAGATGCTCCCAGTTCTCTGTAATAGTATCACCATGCTGAGGGCTACTGAGCACTTTCTTGAAGGTCGTAGTGAATTGAGCGATCATGAAAGGGTCTGACATCTTGCTGGTATCAATGCGTGGTTTCCCTTCATGTCTGACACGATAGAGTTTTCTTGGTTGTGCTCTGATTTTGCAGCAAACCAAGGAGTGATTTGTATCACAGTCTGCACTATGGTACGAGCGCGTGGAGAGCACAGACCTGAGGAGTGGCCTTCTGACGAGAATCAGGTCAAGTTGGTGCCAGTGCTTGGATCGTGGGTTCTCCATGACATCTTATGCTGGGGTTTTGTCTGAAAGTAGGTGTTGGTCACGCAGAGGTCATGGTGGACGCACAACTCTAAAAGCCGTTGTCCATTTTCATTCATCTTGCCAATACCAAACCTGCCCAGACATGAAGGCCATGAAACATTATCGGCACCCACTCTAGCGTTAAAGTCACCAAGGAGAACAAGCTGTTCTTGCCTAGGTATGCTTTTGATAACTGCTGTTAGATTCTCGTAGAACTCATCTTTAGCTTCTGAGGCAGAGTACAGAGTAGGAGCATACACACTGACAAGGGTGATGGGACCTGTGCTAGTTTGCAGGCGGAGCGTTAACAGGCGTTCTGATCCATTCTCGCCTGGTTCAACCATTTTAGTTAGCGATTTTTTGACTGCAAAACCTACTCCGTGTTCTCTAGCTTTATTAAGATCTTTCCCTTGCCAATAAAATGTGTAGTCCTTCTCGCTCACCGTTCCAGAGCCCGCCAGGCGCGTTTCCTGAAGTGCAGCTATATCCACCTGAAGTCGTTTAAGCTCATCATTAATTATGGCTGTCTTCCTTACATCGTTTACATCCTGTAGGTTTTCGGATAGTCCAGTCAACATAGTCCGGACGTTCCAGCATCCCAATCTGAGAGTTTGCTTATTTCTATTTTTTCGATAATTGCTTGGTGCAAAATTTTCTGTCCACAGTTCGGGTTTGACCCTAATCCCCATGCACCCAATGGGGAAAGCAGACAGTGGCGGGACAACACCTTATTGACTGAGGGCTGCCCAGCTTGAAGCGGGCGGTAGCTGTCCAGTGAGATCCTAGAACCTCTCCCACTGTCGGAAGTAGCCCCTGGCGCCATGCCCTACGCCAACTGGGCAAAATGCTTATAACCGGTAACTGCTACTTCCTGTGTTTTGCCGACACCTATAGGGTGAAGCTGGAGTGTCCTCTCCAGGGCGCGAGCTTGGGCACAGTTATATGGAGATCAAGCTGTTGCCCATGCAGCATGTTCCCCCTCTCCATACAGCCGGTAGATCCAAAGGAACGGCAGTAGCTGATACAGTTTGGTACCAGCCATGTCGCAGGAGTTGCCAGAATAATGTCGAATCAACATTAGACTGCCTTAGGGACTCCGACTCCGGATTTATCCTCAGGGTTTACTCCCGAAGCCTATTCCACAAATGGATATTCCCGCAAGGCAGCGGTGGTTTGAATTCAGAGTTCCTTCTCTTAGATAAGCTACCAACCAAGGATCACGAGCCCTATCTGCCCGAAGCTGCTGGTTTTAAGGCGCGAGTCGCTCGCCTTTGCCCCTTCTCCCGTCAGTGGAAACAGTTCCGCCGGGCTCAAATTGAGCCACACGTGAAGGCCGGGAGATGGACTTGGTTGTCAGAGGCTGTTTGAGGCGCGTGCCATAGAAGTATTTTATCTGCAGTGAGAGCTTATCCTCACTACAACTCCCGGCAATAACAACCTTTAGAACCTCTTATACCACAAACTAAGAGGAAACAATTGCATCTTTTTAAGTATTGGGTCTCCTGATATGAACATCAGGCAACCTCTTCAAACCACCACTTCGTCTTCCTCAGAGTTTTTACCCTCCCTGAGCATTTATTTTAGACCTAGTGAGTCGGATTAAAATGCTTTTGGACAGCGGAAGATGACAAGATATATATATATATATATACACAAGTACATATTTGAACTTTCTAAAGTGTTAGTATAATAAATATTTGTACCATGATATCATCATCCACTCCCAGCTCTCTCTGGAGTCACCTCTGCTATTGGTTCCTTGTGAGGAAACCCGCACGAAGCAGTCACCAGCTCTTGCAGTGGTGGTTCATGAGATAAATCATTTTACATGATGAGGTTGCCATCCTCATATGCAACTGTACATCCACAAGTCATTTATATATGTCAAATACAAAATTATAAGATATACATATTACAACTTACTTCGATATCGGGCGAATTACAGACTTTTTGCACAGGAACATCGGAATGGTGTCGAGCAACTGTTTTAAGATGCCGTCCTTTCAGGTGGTTAGGGTTACTGAGTATACACCCAACTATTCACGCTGTATGCAGGTTCCGAGGTCTCGTGATGTCCAGTACTATAGTTGAGGTTTTATCCTTTTTTGTTTTAGAAGATCCTTTAGTACACTGTCTGGTCCTGTACTGGAATCCTGACTCTATTCGTTATCCTGGCTGTTTCAGATTTCTCCTTGACGAGATGGAAATGCAGTTATGTAGTCTTGCAACGCTGTAGGTTTTAGGCGAAATTTCGCTCCTACGCACATATTTCTCCTTTGAGGAAAGCTCCAATGAGAAGTAGTTTATTTTAGCATTCCCATGCCGACCCAACCATAAATAAGTGTGATTTTGGTTGGGGTTTCCCCCACCCTCATGTAGAATCATAACTGCATGACACATAAGATATTCCCCTTACATGCCATTATATTTGTATTGAAAGTGCCCTTAACAAAACAGACAAAAGGAAGAATACTTCTGATGGAAACGATGACAGCGCAAAAAAAGGCGTTATTACATTAGAACAAAAATGAGATGTAACTGAACGGCATGCATATGGTCATAGTAACTCTAAAATAGGGCAAGAAGTCGGAATGCCTAAATCTACGGTACGGAATATTATAAAACACGCAATCAAAATACCACCGTATTTACGAAGATTTAATGAAAGACAAGACAGTTCAGTCTACGCTGCTAAAATATTTTAAAAGACAATAATGACGTTTTCGTCATATCAAATACTTCTTCTTCATACACTCTCAAACATCCACTTGAATGTTTTCAAAGACAGCAGTAGTCAAATTAAGGCTATTTGAATCTCTGTAGAGTTTTTCCACGAATGGTACTGGTGTCGACCATATGCGTTTTCTCTGTTCCGCATATATTGGGCAGATTTGAAGCAGATGTTCAGCAGTCATTTTATCAGTGTCACAATTACACTGATCTGTATTTCCTATCTTGCTGAATAGATGGTATCTCAATCTGTTGTGGCCAGTGCAGGGTCTGAAGATTACCACTTGTTCTCTTCTGTTGAGCTGGTAGTATGCATCATTTTGTGTGAGACCTGGATGCTTTACATCCCATTTATTTCTGTATCTGATTCTGATAAAACTCTTTGCCACCTCGAAAGTTACGCTTGCATCAGGCTGAGGTAGATTTCCATCTCCCTTTTCCACTCTGTCAGTCTCTTCATTCATACGATATTCAGTAATTTTTAAAAATTTTGATATATATAAAATGATGTCACATAATATCTTATGTCACATAATATCTTATGTTTCTTTGCGCACCTGAGCTTTAACGTAAGTGTGCATAAAATATTGTATTCGGAACTGCAAGTACACTGCACTCATCATCTGCAGAATATATTGTAATACGACCACACCTGGAATATGGGTCAGCTGCGTGGTGTCCAGCATCAAACACCACATTACAAGAGCTAGATAAGGTGCAAAACCAGGCGCTTAGGGTCATCACTGGGGCAATGAAATCAACGCCTATAATGGAGATGGAGAAAATGGGGAGGATACAAGCACTGCGAGAACGCAGAGACACGAAAGTGCTAACACAGGCAGAAAAGTTCCTCTGTATGCCAAGCCATCCAATGAAGGACAGATTCCAAAACCTAGCAATGGGGCGATTGAAAAGAAGATCCACGCCAGTTCTTGAGGATTCTGTTGATGTTTTCCATTCCTGCCGCTGCCATCCGTTCTGAACTTTCCGAAGCATGGCTTGAGATTCTGACAATATAACTGCCCCTGTTGATGGAGTTTCAGACATCCACCTCGGTGCTGCAGTAACTGCCTCTACCTCCATTCTTAAGCTGGAGGTTGTTATCATGTAGGCTTCAACCCTTGTTCGACTTCTAGGGAGCCAGCATGCCCTTGTAGGCTACGATTGCCCAATTTTCAAGAAGAAGTGGATAGCATGTACTTCTTTTTATATAGATTTGAGTAAGCAGCTCTTGCCTAAGGCAAGAAGGATGGAATTGCCTTCACTATTATCTGCATTGCTTTTGGGCTCCACGCTAAACACCATTTATAGTTTGCCTGTGGCTTACAGAGCTAATTATGATACCGTAAAGGCAACATTGCTGAGAGAGTTTAAGTTGACAGCCGAAGGTTATCGCTCTCGTTTCAGAGATGCGATACGATTTCGGCTCTTTTGTCACCAAGATTAAACTTCTACTTAATGGGTGAACAGAACTGGAAGGAATGAACAGAGATTTTGATGGACTATTTAATCTCATGTTGTGGAACAAGGTGTTGTCCTCGTGTTATTCTGACATGTTTGCATTTTTTCAGCAATGCAAACCCAGAGACATTGCTAATATGGCAGAGTTGGGACGGCAGTATGTTACTGCTCCCTCGGGTAAGACAATACGCAGGTCCTTTATCCCTATGCCGTTCGTTACATGTGTTGGCAGGGTTGTTGGGAAACCTTTCCAGCAATATCGCTCCAAGATTGCGGACAGGTTTGCCAAGAGGAGGTTTGATCGACAATACTGTAGTGGTCACGAATCTTATGGGAGCTACGATAGCTTCAAGGGGTACAGATCCCCGAAAAAACAATCGTACTACCGTCAATATAGATCTCAGTATAGATACACGGGAGATAGTCATGACAGGTCTACTCGGAAGCAGGTCAGTACGGACACTCCCAGCGATCCCGATCATCGCTGGTATCGAAGAAGTGGTCTAAAGAAACAGGTCGAAAGGGATGACAAACGGGAGCAAGAATTCCGCAATTCACCAAATAGTAAGCCTAAAAACGATCCTAGTGATCAACTTCGGTGTAGCGGTAGGGTGCTGGCGTATTTTCTTGAGGCCCCAGTGGTTGATGTGAGTATAGGGAACGTGCCTGGTGTTCGTGACTGTACACAGACCGACATAAGAAAATGGCAAGCCGAACGGTCATTTGTGGCCTATGCGGTGGTCATGAGAGCGCAGGCGAGAAGAGACGATAATTATCATTACAGCTGGAACTACCGACGCCAGACGCGGTCCCTGTACTGCGTCTATGGGTCCCGAAGAACCTGCATCGGATTTTGTCCAGCAGCAGCGAGCTGGTAGGACATTGAAGAAATGTTACACTTTGGCCCATAATGGTGATGTGAAGTACCCAAAGTCGGCACGATACTGGTTTGAGTTGAAAAACATCGTTCTTACCAAATGCTTTTCCAGTCAATTCGAATTCAAGCGCCAGGTAGTTGGGCCTGGCGCATTTAGAGCAAAGGTGTTGCAAGTGGCGCACAATTCACCGTTTGCTGAACATATGGAGATTGCAAGAACTTGCCATAGAGTTCTGTCACAATTCTGTTGGCTGGCATACAACAAAGACTTTAAAGTATACTTCAGATCTTGCAAGGTATGCCAGTCGGTGACGCATAAGGGTAAATCGCATAAGGCTCCGTTACAGGTTGCGGATTTGTCGGTCCAGTCCTTCCAGAAAGTTCCATCGATATCGTTGGTCCACTTTCCGTTGCAACAGAGAGGCTTTCGTTTTATTCTGACAATGGTGGATCTGTGTACAAGAAGCCCAAGGTTGTGCTGATGAGGATTATAACCTCTCAGGCTATGGCGGGTGCGTTGCAGATATTGTTCAGTAGGTTTGGTTTTCCTGAAGTGATATTGTCAGACAGGGGCCGCCAATTCATTTCCAAGGAATTGGCAGAGATCACTAAATTGTTCGGCATTTTCCAATCCTTCGCCAGTCCGTATCATCCCTAGTCAAACGGTGTCTGTAACGATTTAATGGCGCATTGAAAGATATGTTGGCCAAGGTTACTGCTGAGTTTCCCAAGAATGGGATAAATTCCTACCAGCTGTATTATTTTTCTATAGAGAGGCGCTTCATGAGAGCACCGGGTTCTTTCCATTTGAACTATTGTACGGGACGAATCCGAGGGGGCCAATGCACATCCTGATAGATATACTGGTTAGTGGGTGTTCTGATGAGTCCTCCGTTTCCAGTTACGAATACTTTATAAACCGGCATGAACATATTGTCAAAGCGTGTGCCATGGCGCATGACAATTTATAAGTGTATGGGGTGCAGTACTGTCAGTACACAAACTGTGGGGCCAAGATACTATCCTTGGTTCCCGGTGAAGAGGTATAGCTTCTTCTGCCCTCAAAGAAAAACCGTTTGAATATTACATGGCAGGGACCATTTAAGGTGATTAAGAAGGTAACGAATGTGATACTGAACGACTGTGATACCTTAAGGATAGATGTTGGTATGCCAGTGATACAGACTGGTGGGTATAAGCTGTAACATCACTGGCTGATTGATTATATACCTGATGTGTACTGTCATTGGATACTGACTGGTATATCGGGCTGTAATATGATTTATCGCGAATGCGTGACATGAAAGTTCGTCAAGGTGGACATTTATGTAGCAGTGCAGACTTGTATCACAACATGTAACATACAGGAGTGTGTGTAGCATTCATCACATTGAAAGGTGTAGATGTGGAGTTGAAGGAACCATATGTTGTACGTGTTACAGGTATGGAGTCAGAAATATTGGTAAACAGCTGTGTACGTTTTCACCATTTATTATAGTCACAGCAACAAGACGTAGACAAATCCATGTAAGCATGACACAGGAACATGGCGGATATGAAGACAATTCACTACAAGTGCATGTATATAAGTTCCAATAAATATATGATTATCAATGTGTTGCTGACTCCAAATTTATCTCTCATTCCACAACTAGCAGAAAAACCCCGCATTACAGAACGGGTAAATAACTGTATAAATATCCAACAGTTTCATTCTGACTCTTCTTGAATCGCTCTTCTTAAGTCAACCCCCAAACATGGCGGGCGACGAAAATAGCATAGTCCATCCCTCTAATCGGACGTATCGAAGATAGGCTGTCCTTTCGAAGATAGTCTTATATAACTCCCTCGTACATCAGGCGAGTTTTCATTTTCAAAGCTATAATAGCAATAACTGATAATTCATCTGGTCTTCCACTCCAGATAGTTATATCTTCATCATCATCTCAACCCATAACCCGTCATGGGTCGTAGGGGTGCCATGGTGGAAGCATCAGCAGACAGGGTCCTCCACTGCTCTCTATTCTCAGCAATGCGTACAAGTGTGGAAAAACCGTGTCCTGCCCATTCTTTGATGTTATCAGCCCAGGATTTTCTTTGCCTTCCTCTTCTCCGTTTACCTTCGACTGTTCCCTGGAGGATCGTTTTCGAAAGGGAGTCATGACGAGTTACATGCCCAAACCAGGCAAGCTTTCGACGTTTCACTATTGACAAAAGTAGTTCTTGGTGGCCTGCATAAGTGTTTATCTTCTCTCTAACATAGACATTTGTTTTGTGCTCTTTATAGCAAATGCGCAAAATTCTTCTATAACATTTATGCTCGAAAGCCTGAATCCTTCGCTCCGTATCTGCAGTGAGTGTCCAGCCCTCAAACCCATACAAGAGAATAGATAATACAAGTGATTTGTATAATTTGATCTTCACAGGAAAACTGATGTTACTTTTCCAGATCACATTCAACCTTGTCATGGCAGCTGAGGCCATCTTAAGTCTTGTCTTGATTTCTTTACTTGATCTTCCATCACTACATATAGTGGACCCGAGATATTTAAAGGTGTTAACTTCTTCTAACGTTTGCCCATTTAACGTAATGTTGGTCGGAACATGTTTCTTGTGGCTATTCACCAATATCTTGCTTTTTTCTATATTAATTTCCATCCCATATGTTCTTGTTACTTTCTCCAGTCTAGAGGTAAGATCTTGAAGTTCTGATTCTGTTCCAGCTATCAGATCAATATCATCAGCAAAACGTAAATTACACAGAGGTCGGCCTCCAATCGATATGGTTGATTTATAATCGTAGAGAGCCTCCTGCATAATATGTTCTAGATATATATTAAAGAGCACTGGTGACAGGATACATCCCTGGCGAACTCCTACAGTTGTTTTGAAAAATTCTCCAATGTCGTTGCTTGCAAAAACAGCACTGCTTGCGTCCTTGTATAGTGCTTCAATGATATCTATGATGTTGGTATCAAAATTGAATTTTCTCATTATTTGCCATAAGCCTTCATGCCAGACTCGATCGAAGGCTTTTGTGAAATCGATGAAGTTATGGTATAAATCATGTTGATGCTGGAGATGTTTTTCGATCAGTAATCTAATATTGAAAATTTGTTCTGAGGTACTTCTTTTTGGTCTAAAGCCAGCCTGTTCCTCTGACAAGATTTCTTCTGATTTCTGTTTTATTCTGTTCAAAAGTATCCTTAACATCACCTTACTTGGATGACTAATAAGGCTAATGGTTCTGTAGTTCTTGCACATTTTTAGATTTCCTTTCTTTGGAAGCGGTATTACTAATGACTGCGTCCATTCTTTTGGCCATTTTTTTGTACTCCATATCTTCTGGCAAATTGTTGTCATGATTTTTACTATATCTTGTCCTCCATATTTCAAGAGCTCTGCTGGTATATTATCCACACCCGGTGACTTCCCTCCTTTCATCGAACATATAGCCTCTTCCTTTTCTTCCCGTAGTATTGCTGCATTTCCGAGTTCCCTGTTTTCGCACTTAATGTTGTTTAATATGCCTAAGTCAGTGTCAAGTTTACAGTTATATAATTCTTTACAATATTCTGTCCACCTTCTCATTACAGCTGTTTTTTCATTGAGCAGAGCCCCATTGCTATCTTCTATGACAGTTACCCTGGGCTGTTGGGGTTTTGATAGTCTTCTTAATGTGTCAAAAGCTGCCTTGCTGTTACCTTTTATTAGCCCCGTATTAATGGACTCACATTGATCAGCTACCCATTTTTCTTTGGCCTGTTTCATTTTCTTTCTAATATTTTTATTCACCATACTGTATTGCCATGCTGCTTCAGGAACCTCTTTCTTAACCTTTTTCATTTCCCGCCGTGTATCACATAACTTCAGAATGTCATCTGTAACCCATGGTTTGTTTATTTTCTTTCTTTTACCAAGTATTTCTGTTGCTGATTCAATGAGCACGTCTTTCATGTTCTCTGTGATTGAGTTGATATCATCCTCCAAGAAGTTGAGAGCTGCGAATTTTCCTCCAACAGTTGCCTCAAAGATTCCCGCGATTTCTGGATCTTTCAGTTTGTCTAAATTGAATCTTAACTGAGAACATCTGTTTTGATTATAGTTCTTTTTGAGTTTAAGCTTGAGCGTCATCAATACCATGTCGTGATCACTACCAATGTCAGCGCCAGGAAAAGTCCTAGTCTTGGCTTTATTAATGCTGGACTTGAATCTTTTGGATACAAGAATAAAATCAATTTGGCCATGTATCTCAGTTTTTGGGGCATGCCACGTTGTTCTTCTTGATAACTTATGAGGAAATAGCGTATTTGCAAGGGTTAGTTTATAGTTGCTGGCAAATTCTAGTAGCCTTAATCCTCGATCGTTGGTTTCTCCTGTCCCAAATTTCCCCACTGTGCCAGCCCAGTGCCCGTATGCATCTGGCCCTATTTTAGAATTCCAATCACCTAGCACGATGAGAAGATCTTTCTTTGGTATTTTCTTAATTGCTTCATCCAGATTGTCATAAAATGTATCAATTGCCTCATCCTCATAGCCAGTAGTGGGGGCATATACCTGTATGATGGAGATGTTCTTTGGATGTGCTGCAATACGAATGGTGATAAGCCTATTTATTGGGGTGCAGCTGTAAGCCTATTTATTGGGGTGCAGCTGATGACAGAACATGGCGGATATGAAGACAATTCACTACAAGTGCATGTATATAAGTGTGGCCGTGTACATAGTTGTTCCTTTGGAAACAGACTATATTCTTACAAGACAGAGGAAGCACAGACCACCCCATAATTTTATATTTTATAAGAAACAGAAAATAATAAATAGTGTCACATATTTAGGGTAGAGTCGCTTCTACACGCCATTTCTAATAATTGGGTGATTTCCCCTGACCAATCGGATAGCTCAGATTTACCCCGGGGAAAGTGGAACAACGACGCCATTTTAGCAGTAGAATGAAAGAGCGCAACTCAAGAGGTCGTATCTGGTCCAGCTCTACATATTTCTTAGTTTGAGAAAATCAAACTTCAACATTTCTTATAAAATGTGTATTTCAGGACATTGAGTGGATATATATATATATATATTTCTTACTGGCGTAAGTAGTGACAATCGTTAAATATGTATTTTGAATAGAGCTCCCAACCCTAGTCGCAGCAGAACTAGGTTCGAGGATTTGAGTCAATTTGCAAAAAATAGTCTTACACCTCAAATCATGTAGAGTAGAAAATATTCTTGTGTTGGAAAGCATTTAACTCAAGGAATGCTTATGATTATAAAGAAATCAAGGACAAATCTGAGGAGATGGGTAAATGTCGTCGAACCTAAAATAAGACTGTAACTTAAAAGAAGGAACACGGTGGAATGAGAAGGTTCGCCATATTTGACAATTGAGTAGGCCTACGAGACAAGGATGCAAAAAGGGATTTTTGCATCGATGAAAGCATCTGATGAGATGATGATAGAATTTTATTATACTTATTATTGTAAAAATGTTCTGAATTCCAGACTTTGTTGAAATTTTAAGTTTCATGCTGAAAGATATTAAAAGTTTTGCATGAAATCGAACGCTGTTGAAAAGGTGAATTACTACAGTTTTGAGATCTAGATAAGAAATCTATCCATTTCAATTAAATTCGCTACATCAACACCTAAGAGAAGAAAATCGAACCTGGTAACACAAATTTAAGAGAGAAATCTAAATCTCTGGTGATTAGGCCAGTTAAACATCTGCTCTCTGTAAAGTAAACTGAAAATACTGCATATACCGGCACTGCCACATGAAGGTAATATTGGTGCCGTTCCAGTCCTAAGGAACACCTGCCCCGGCTACATGAAGGTAATATGGTGCCCGTGACCACTTCTCTTTGATAAAGCGAATAACTAGCGATCATAGACCATGGACGATTTACTACAAAATTTTCAACAGCTGGGTGTGGAACAACAACAACAACAACCACAGAACCAACCCGTAAATACACAACCACTGCAGCCCCAGGACAGACAAAATATGGAAGGACCAACAATAATAGCGCTACGGCAAATTACTGAAACCCTACAGAAAAATGACAACTACGCGAAATTCACACAGGTTAGATCCATTGTTCAGCCGTTCGATGGAAACAAGAAAAAATTCAGAAGATGGTTGTCCGACATGGAAAAATTTGCGGCACTAGCAGAGGCAACAACGGATGAAGAGAAAAAGAAAATCGCTCTGTTAGGTTCTGATTCGTACGTGACTGATTTTTTAAGAAGGAGGTCCCAGCAGTACCCCACAGAAACCTACGAGTCCCTAAAAAAAGAGCTCACCCAGAGATATGGGGAAATCATAGACAAAATGCATGCTTGGTCAGTCCTTAGAAGCATGAAACAGGAAAGAGATGAATCGGTACAACTTTTTGGAGATCGATTCCTCAATATGGCAGAAGAGGCATTTTGCGGAGAAATCCCTACCACACCTGATATAGAAATACAGTTAGTGGGGATATTTGCCGATGGCCTTAGAGCGGAAAATATCAGAAGGCATCTTATTAGAAAAGACACCAAGACTATTGCTGAAACAATCCAAGCAGCAATACAGGAGGAAAATCTTCACCGAAGGTTCCAACAAAGAGCAGGTAGGGAACCCCGACCAGAATATAGGGACTATGATGAGCATGAGTCTATGGAAGTTGACCATACCAGGAGGCAATGGACTCGCCCACGACAACGAGATGATAGGCCCCGCAATTATAGACCCCCCACACAGAGGCAAAACGACGTCAATAATGTCAATACAAACGGATGCTTTACATGCGGTAGGCTCGGACATGGTTACAAGTCCTGTAGAGCAAATTACAATCATGCACCATTCAGAAGAGGAGGTTACCAACCACAACAACCCGCACCACCCCCACGTGATTACACCAGAAATCAGTATACCAGAGGCGCACCTCAACCCCTCATGCGTCAGGGAAACGGCCGCGCCACTCACTAAACAGGACCGTTAGTGAGGGCAACAATCACAGAAACTGGTCCAAAACAAAAGAAACAACACAGAACAGAAATTGTCAAGTGGGCCCATCCAGTAAAATACAATATGAAGAAATGTTGCATGATGGAACTAAAATACATCCGGACCCCAGTTCCTGCATCATGTCTATACAGGGCCAACAATATAGGGCACTGGTAGATACAGGAGCATCCATCAGCCTTATTAGGTTCCAGCTGTTCAAGAGGATCCAACACTTAGTACGATTTCAACCGTCCAAAACACACCTAGCTTCAGTCACGGGACAAAGACTAAATTCAGTTGGGACAGCATGGCTAAAATTTTCCTTAGGCGAAACAAATTTTGAACACCCATTTGTCATTACTAAAGGAATGTCTAGAAATCTTATCCTAGGGAGAGATTTTTTTAACAAACACAAAGTTCGAATATACTATGACCTCCACAAAATCAAAGTCAACAATACGTACATAGATCTCCAGGACGATATCCACATAGCGTCTTTAGTAAGGATTACAGCTCCCATAACGGTGGCTCCAAACTCCCTGGTCATAGCAAAAGGCAGAGTAAAAAATTCTGAGTACATAACACCAGGGCAATCAATTCAAGTACAGCCCCTAGCAGAAGAAAGCATTATTGATGACCCATTGTTGCAAATTACAGAGGGAATCGCTGAAGTCTCGAAGTCCAGAGATTTCCCCATTATGATATTGAATATGTCAGGAAAAACTACCACTATAAAAAGAGGCACAGTTGTAGCGCAAGTGGATACGTCAACAATAAGACAAACCAAAACCAATAGAGACCATCCACAAATTGTCTCAACCACTCCCACTGGACATAATGCACGAAATCGCAGTACAAATAACCATAGTACACGGAAAGTAAACAGTTATAAGGCTTATGCAGAAAAAGGCAGTAACATCAGTCACAGTTATGTTACACCACAGCATACCCTACCCAGATGGCAGAAACGAACCAGTCCATACATAAGAAGAGAAAGGCCACAGTATGAAAATGACTATAATTACTCATTCTTGCGCCCCAGCACACCAAGAGAAAAGATGAAGTGCTGTATATCACAGAGTAACAGAGAAACAGAAATTGTCTTGCCAGGAGGATATCCAAAGCGACAAGACAGTGATACATGCCCCATGGAGTATCAATATAACTCAAAAACAGGTGGATATGATAAAGTCCCAAAACCAATTGAAATTTCCGAAGAAAAGGAAGAATTCTTATATGACTATACCACAGGGGATACTATAGCAGCAAAGTTGGAAACAGAAAGAATGAAAAATTTTCGCCCAGGGAAAGAAGACAGCCCTATAGCACAAACAGAAGAAATACAGTAACGTACGCGGATAAGCGCAGTTACGGCAGAAATAATCAGAAAAAATGGCACAACAACGACTACCCCAGAAATATAATAAGAAATGAATATACAGTAAATGCAGTGACAAATGGAAATGCACACAGTACATGGCAGAGGAGACAGTACCAAGCACAGCCCAATGAACGGCAAAGAACTACGCAAAAGAAAGCCACATACCAGGAGCAGAGATTTTCACAAGATGCAAGAAAAATGTCCCAAAATTATGGGAATGAAACGGAGGCATCAAGACAGACCAGAGATATCATAGCAGATCATAAATACAGAGAGAGAATAGCTCAGTTACTTGCAACCCTGAATGCCACAGAAGATAATAAGCAACGTTTGAAAACGTTTGTAGAAAAGCACCAGGATGTATTCGCACTCAATGACATGGAATTAGGCAGAACTAACACTGTCAAAATGGACATTCAAACAACCACAGAGGAGCCAATACATATGAAACCCTATCATACGCCCTTGAAAAACAGAGAACTCGTGGAAAGGTCTATAAATGAAATGCTACAGGCAGGAATCATCGAAAGATCCCGTTCCCAATGGTCCTCACCCATAGTGATCGTAACAAAGAAAGACGGCTCCAGTCGCTTTTGCTGCGACTACCGTGCCCTTAACAAAATCACAAAAGTCATTTCCTACCCCCTCCCCAGGATAGACGATCTACTTGCGACGTTAGGAAAGTCTACATACTTTACCACACTTGATGCAAGGTCAGGCTTTTGGTGCATCCCCATGACACCTGAGGCAAAACAGAAATCCACATTCTGTTCACATATGGGAAGCTTTTTTTGGAATGTTATGCCATTTGGTCTAAAAGGATCTCCAGCAACATATATGTCACTCATGGATGAAGTGTTAAAGGGTCTACATCCATTTGCCCTGGCATACATAGACGATATCCTGATACATACCGCAGGCACGATGGAAGACCACCTCCGCAAGGTTGAAACAGTGTTTGATAGACTCAGGCATCACCAAATAAAGTTAAAACTGTCGAAGTGTGAGTTTCTAAAGACAGAAACAAAATATTTAGGCTTTGTCATCAATAGACATGGCGTCAGACCTGATGAAGATAAAGTCAAAGCCATAAGAGAAATGCCTAGCCCCAAGACGGTGAGACAAACACGCTCATTTATTGGTACAATAGGGTACTATAGGCGCCACATCATCAATTTCTCCAGAGCAGCAGAGCCTTTGATAGCCCTTACCCGCAAGTATGCACGCTTCAAATGGACAGAAGACTGCCAGAGATCCTTTGAGTATCTAAAAAAATGCCCTAACCACCATCCCACTGCTTGGACATCCAGATATTTCTCAGCCCATGATACTATACGCCGATGCCTCAGATAACGCAATTGGTGCTTGTTTGGTCCAACCTGTACTAGAAGATGAAACACCCATCCTACCAAACATTCCAAATGAGAAACCCATTGCATTCCTATCCCACGCATTGTCAAAGTCACAAAAACGGTGGACCACCACTGAGAAAGAAGCATATGCTATTCACTATGCAGTACAAAAGTTTGACTTTTACGTCAGAGGAACTAAACTCATTATAAGAACTGATCATCAACCTTTGGTTAACTGGCTCACCAAAACACAAGAACAGCCAAAGAAGTTACAGACATGGGCAATGAATTTACAGTCCTACGACACCACTATCGAACATATCCCAGGCGAAATGAACACCTGTGCAGACCTCTTATCCAGGATTAAATATGATGATGAAACTGAAGTGAAAACAAATAGAGTCAAAAATGATGGCACATCCTCAGAGATTGACGATAATGCTAAAGAAATTAATGAAATTACTTTATCAAGTCGAAGAAGTACCTCAGATTCCGCCACTCAAGTAGAAGAAGAAAGCCAAGAGATGTTTGACATGAGAGTAGAACAAGCGAAAGATGCAGAAATTGTCAAGCTGCTCACATACGTGAAAGAAAACCCAACAAAAAGTAAAGATTTTACAGTACACCCAACGGATGGAATTCTATACTATATTGATCAGAAACAAGAAGGGACACTAAGAAAAGTCATTCCAGCACATCTAGTCCCAGAAGTATTGCTACAGTTTCATGATAACAACGGGCACATGGGAAGAGACAAAACAATTGATGTCATAAAGAAAAGGTATTATTGGCAAACTTTCTACAAGGACATTACAGAATATGTAGCCACCTGTAGAACATGTAAATTGAGAAACATGAAGCCACATTTAATTCCCCTTCAAGAAATGCAACCTTCCCATTACCCCATGCAAACAGTGAGCATTGACTTATCAGGTCCTTACCCACTCACCCAATCAGGCAACAAATACCTCCTGCACATAGTTGACCAATACTCTGTTTGGCCAGAAAGTTACCCACTCAGTGATGCCACATCGCAGTCCATCACGCAAATTTTTTTTACAAGAATTCATTCCCAGGCATGGCTGTCCAAAACGAATCATTTCAGACAACGGTAAACAGTTTATAGGTAACCCATTTAAAGCCACCTTACACCAGCTGAATATTGAGCATACTACAACCACTTATTATTGCCCAAATGCAAATGGCAGAAATGAACGCATGCACGCCACCCTACATGATATTATTAGCAAATATATCAAGGGGAACCACCAATACTGGGACCTATACATTAACCAAGCTCTTGAAGCCATCCGAGTAAACGTGAACGATACCACAGGAATGTCACCCTTTCTCATGCTATACGGAAGAGAACCAAACTTTCCGTTAGACAACCTACTTCGCCCACAAAGAAAATACATGGGAGAAGACCCCATCGAAATAATCCTTCAAGAAAAGTATAAAGCTCACCAGATTGCACAACGAAATACGCAGAAGGCATTTCACAAGAAACAGAAACAACATGATAAATCAGCCAAGCTACCAACGTACAAAATAGGAGACAGAGTATACTACAAGAAACATGTACGCAGTTCAAAATTCGATGACCGATGGTTAGATGGCTACAAAATCATGAAACAAACTACGCCTGTAAACTTCATTATTTGGAATGAAGAGAAACAACACCAAACAAAAGCTCACGTAAAACAAATAAAAAATTGATAATCACCGGCCCATTCCGCCTCTGACGACAAATACAAGACCAGTCAGAAAAGCCACCCTAAATTATAATCCATCCAGCACAGATTCGTCTGACATATCAGAGTCAGAGACGACAGACTCTGAATTTTACCAAGACGACCACATACCCAGACCACCCACAGATGAAATACATCGAGCAAGACAACAACGAGACTCGTCCGAAAGCGAAGAAGATATCCCACCACTTGAATTACGTAATAGACTACAAGACAGAGACCTGCGCATTAGAAATGAAGAAATCATGCCACAGACGTCACACGATGACAACACGAAAACACCTTATATCCACACTCAAACTTACTCCCGCAGTGATAAATCGTCAGCTGATACCTATCACACCCCCAGTTCAGGCAGTTCTAGTTTTAACACTAGTGAAAACCAAACACTGCTATACCACAAGAACAAGATTGCTCGTTCAAAACAATCAGATCCTGAAGAAACTATACCCAAGCAGATTGTTGAACCATATACCAGCGATCTTTATGGAGACGAAACAGAACAAGACATGAGAGAAGACAGTGTCAACCCCAGCACAGCTTTGTCAGACCCCAACGAACATAATGACAGAAAAATGGTAGAATTATACCAACAAGAAACAGACATTGATACAGCTAGTTCCATTGAAACCAGTGATGCGGATAGTACATTATTTGTACCAGTCAGCTCCAGCGTCAAACGCGCCTATAAAACAGAATCTGATGACTCAATCCCTAGCAACAAAATTCCGCGTATACAGCACAACTATATCAGACGAAAGATTCTGAAGAAACGCAATCATGTTCCAAAACCAAGCCGAGAAGTGTTAGCCTCATCTCAACTAGTCAAAAACAACAGTGTGCAAATTACTGTGCCCATTGTAACCAGTGCTAACGTTCAGCACAACCAGGTCAGAAGAAAAATCAAGGCGAAACATATACCTGCCTCAAAACCAACAGATGTTCCAGCCATACAAACCCTAACCACAGTAAAACCATCACCGCAATCAAATGATGTTAAGCCATCACCGCATTCGTCAATGTCCTCAGTGTCCCAACAATCAGCAAATGCAGTGTCGTCGCCTATCACACCCGTCACCACTGCTACTCAGTATGATGCTCGCCTAAGCAGTCGGGACATTGCAAGGTTAGAGATGGTGAAGGAACTAGCGAAGCTGTTCTGAAAAACACGCCCAGGTGTTTTATATGTTCGCAAATCCGAACACGGTCAACGCATATGTGAACAAACCTTTTTAACAATGTACTAACTCTCCCCCATGTACTCTATTTTCAGTTTTTGACAGTTCAAATGACTTGCTTACAGACTAAGATGTCAAAGCCTCACTGAGAAAGTTATTTTTTTCCAGCCTTAGAATACTGATGCCCAGAAAGAAATCAAGACCAGCACACGGAGGATTTTCTTTAGATAGCATAATTGTGAAATAAAAATGTTAAAACAATTGATAACACACGGTGTTACGAGTTTACAGACACCCTTATTTAGTTACATACATTTTCTTAATATTTAGAATGCTACACAACTTTACCTATAACACATGTGTCACACTATTCTGTTGTAACATTCATCTCCACTTTTGTAACTGATCATATTCCACGCTCCATTCACCAGCATTTTCATGCAGACACTTTACACCAGTAGTTTTTTTTTCCTTACCTCATACTAATATTTCTTTGATCTATATTATGCTAAACTCCTTGATATCTGCCACCTTGATCAATCATACTGTTCCTACTATGACATCTCTTAACAGCACATAATTCATACCCAAAACTAGTATTGTAGGTTATGCTATTGTTCTCCACAGGATTATTTATTTTCAAATGTACATTATTATTTTAGACCCAGATGTATATTAGTACTGTCAAGAATTTTAAACATTCTCCTAAAGAGATTCCATATCCCAACCTTGACTCTCTATAGTAAGATTTTCTTCACTCCACTGTTACAACATCTTTAACTTACTATTTTTCCTTTCCACTATATTGAGACGACATTCTAGACTTGTGATTTTTTAAAATCCCAATCATATTCATTCCTTGGAATTACAATCATGTTGTAATCAGGAGATCCTTGATGTACCCTTTCCTCGCCACTTATTGACAACAGACACTGCTACAACATTCCTTCTATTCTAACCTAAACTATTACTTGCAACCCTATTGGTTAGGATTTACTATTAGAATATCTAGTGTTTAGTGAATTGATTTTTATCATTCTTTAGTACTTGTGATACAAACAGAAAAGAAATCACACAAAAAAAAAACAAAAAAAGAAATGGAAAAAAAGAAAATGAAATGTAAAACAAGAAAAGAAAAAAAAGGAAAAAGAGACAAAAGACATAACAGAAAAATGAAAAGACGAGAAAACATTCTATAGGATTGCTATATGTTTATATGCCACCCACACACATTTTGATGATGATAAGACAATATTGTAAAACATTGACTGCCCTGAGGGTAGCAGATGAAGAAGAAAATAAATAAATCACCCTATGCCACTCATACCCCCACCAGCTTGATCCCTGATACTCCAACAATATTTTGTTGATATCACAAGTACCCCAATGACATTTGCGCATGCTGATTTTCTGCAAATGAAGAATCCCTTGAGAGCATTAGTATATGCTAACCCCAGATTGAACAAATTGCACCTATTTGTTGATGATGCCTTTTGCCCATGTTAAAGAAATAGCATTTGCACATGCTGACCTAGCAAATGAAATACCCCATTACCGCATGATAACCACTAATGACACATGAGATGAAGAAGCAACAGGTTATGTATGATGAAGATGACATTTTATATTAAGGTGAAACTTTATGTTGTCACAGCTGAGATTTTGTTGTAATGTTTATGCACAAAATCCCCCACATTAACATTGGAGGAGGAATAATCTTAGTCTTTCGTGGTTACGAGATAAGACAAGGATATAATAGAATATTTGATGAATACCATGGAACAAATCAGAGCAGATGATTGTTGCACATATGAGGACCATATTTGAAGTCATTATTGAAGGATTATCAGTAGACAAGAGACACAAATGAATTATGATAATCCCATGGAACCACAGGTACTAAGGACACAAAATGGAGATTAAATAATGGAGAAAAAAAAATAATGACTGAATAATTGCTACGCCCAGAGGTAAAGGAAATAGAGATGCATCCGCATTTTGGAGAAGATATCTCTTTGATTTTTGCTCATTGCCTTTGTAAAATGAACATTGTTGTATAACAAATGACTATTCCTTATCACGAATTACAGAATGTTGTAAGATAGTTGAAATAAATTGACAATTTACTATACTCATAATATACCCAGAATTACAGGAGAGAAAAAAATAAATGATTGATGAAATTGGACGTACTGAGATTTGCTCACCCCGAGGATATTGGATAAAAAAAAATAATGTTATCTCAAGGACAGACATGTCACAGATATATCATGGAGATACTATGAAAAAAAAAAAAAAAGAATATCTAGATTAGAAATGCAGCAAACTTGGTCAAGGACACCATGAAATAGACCCCCGCCCCACACTTAAGATAACTGACGGATGAGATTTTTGAATTATAAGTACCATAAGTCACCCATCTGGCTGTAGTCAGCGGATGTTACAGGCACCACATAACTCTGACTAACCCTCGACCAGCGAAGGCAGAGTTGGTGTCGAAATTTTGCACATATGTAAAAAGACATGTTTTTGTTCATGTTTTGGTAAAGTCTAGACATTTATGTTAATAGTTCTATAAATGATTAGTTGATATATTGATGATAAATATTCGCAAATATAGTACATGGACAATTAATAAGGATATATTTCCAGTACAGAATAAGAGGAATAGGAAGGATCCACATTTTAAATATTGGAGCACCATGAGCGAGGAATTGGACTTATAAAGAAAATGGAAATGGTACACTGTATGCAAGGATAACCAGAAATAATATGGATAAATAGTAGTCAGAGTGCCAGGAACTTTGTCTTACGAGAATATTGTAGATTCCTCACGATCAATTGATTATTTTCTTCCTTTCTATGTCACATTTTTTTTTGAGTGATGACCCCAAAATTTTTTTTTCATCTCATATTGTCAAAAGTTCTTACATCTCAGTTGATAGTTCCATAAATAATTGTTTGATGTGTTTTGCATAAAGGTATTGCTAGATAAGGTACATAGGGAGTTACTAAGGATGAATTCTCAAGATAACAGGAGGACTAGAATAGATACAATGATATTGGAACACCATAAATGATACATTGGTGTTATGAAAAAAAAAAAGGAGACAAATATAAATTGTATACAAGGATGCCTCGAGAGTGACAACATGGATACATATTGTCAAGAGTATAAGCAGTTGTCTTAAAAGAGAAAATAAAGTAATACGGAACCCAATGTAGAAAATTCATGATGATTTGGAAACTATATTTTTCTTTTCCCTTATATTTCATAATATGATAGTAACACATTCGTCTGTTGGTTGCTGAATAATGTGATGTTTGAAAATTGATGTATGGGAAGTCAAAGAAGATCTTTGAAGAATAAATATATATATAAAATAATATTTCTAGGGAAGAGTTAAAAAAAAAAAAAAATACTGTATTGACAGAAAAGAAGGAATGGATTAGAAATAACTGACTAATGGACAGGATCACCACCAGACGTACGGATATTGGAGACAAACATCACATATTTAAAAAAAAAAATAAAAAAAATAAAAAAAAAAATGTAATATAGAACATTTTCTACAGTGACGGACTTAGAACGAATTTATACACTTACCATTTAGAAAATGTCTATAACAAGGAAACATTCAGATAGATAAATAAGGATAAGCCATGAGGTTTCAATGCTTTTATTGTGAAAAATGATTACCTATAAAAATGATGCTGGTCGTATTATCGTCTGATAAATATGCATATTATGTTTAGAGATGTTTTCTACATGTAATAATGAGCAAGTGGCTCATTCACAAAAAAAAAAAAAAAAAAAAAAAAGAAGAAGAAGAAGATGAGTACCCATGAAAACATTGGCTATTCTATGAAAGTGGATTGCCATTACCATAGGAATTAGAGATTTTGGACATTTCTTGGAATATTGCAGAGTACTTGGGAAATAGAATAAATAAGTACGCCAGAAAAAAAAAAAAAAGATTTTTTTTAGTACTTGCAGGCTTTTAATATGGAGCAAATAACAGTACAGAAAAGAGATAACACCCCTACCACATCCAAGAGAATGTAATCAACTATATTTTTGAATGAAATGTAATAGATTATGATAATCCAGCCAAGTTCTGCAAATAAGATAGTTTATTGTTCATTCCCCAGTGTTGCCACTCGTCACATTTTTTTAGTGATGACCTTATGAGTGTTTTGCAGATTTTGTTGGGCAGTGTTGCCAATTTGTAAATTTGGTGAAAAATATTATGATGTGATGAATAAGTTACACTTTTTGAAGTTGATGTCCACTACTAGTTTTTTTTTTTACATAGCAGACGACCTCATATAGACATAGGACCCCAGTATAGGAATTAGATTAAATTTTTTGGAAATATTTTTGGACTTAGAAAAATTTTTGAACTTTAAATTTTTCTGAAAATTTTTTTTTTGAACTTAGAAATTTTTGGGGATGGATTTTTGTTATTGATAGTACTCAAATGTCTCCCTACGGGATACATTTGCGGAGCCCCGGGATCTATATGTGGCCGTGTACATAGTTGTTCCTTTGGAAACAGACTATATTCTTACAAGACAGAGGAAGCACAGACCACCCCATAATTTTATATTTTATGAGAAACAGAAAATAATAAATAGTGTCACATATTTAGGGTAGAGTCGCTTCTACACGCCATTTCTAATAATTGGGTGATTTCCCCTGACCAATCGGATAGCTCAGATTTACCCCGGGGAAAGTGGAACAACGACGCCATTTTAGCAGTAGAATGAAAGAGCGCAACTCAAGAGGTCGTATCTGGTCCAGCTCTATTTATTTCTTAGTTTGAGAAAATCAAACTTCAACATTTCTTATAAAATGTGTATTTCAGGACATTGAGTGGATATATATATATATTTCTTACTGGCGTAAGTAGTGACAATCGTTAAATATGTATTTTGAATAGAGCTCCCAACCCTAGTCGCAGCAGAACTAGGTTCGAGGATTTGAGTCAATTTGCAAAAAAATAGTCTTACACCTCAAATCATGTAGAGTAGAAAATATTCTTGTGTTGGAAAGCATTTAACTCAAGGAATGCTTATGATTATAAAGAAATCAAGGACAAATCTGAGGAGATGGGTAAATGTCGTCGAACCTAAAATAAGACTGTAACTTAAAAGAAGGAACACGGTGGAATGAGAAGGTTCGCCATATTTGACAATTGAGTAGGCCTACGAGACAAAGATGCAAAAAGGGATTTTTGCATCGATGAAAGCATCTGATGAGATGATAGAATTTTATTATACTTATTATTGTAAAAATGTTCTGAATTCCAGACTTTGTTGAAATTTTAAGTTTCATGCTGAAAGATATTAAAAGTTTTGCATGAAATCGAACGCTGTTGAAAAGGTGAATTACTACAGTTTTGAGATCTAGATAAGAAATCTATCCATTTCAATTAAATTCGCTACATCAACACCTAAGAGAAGAAAATCGAACCTGGTAACACAAATTTAAGAGAGAAATCTAAATCTCTGGTGATTAGGCCAGTTAAACATCTGCTCTCTGTAAAGTAAACTGAAAATACTGCATATACCGGCACTGCCACATGAAGGTAATATTGGTGCCGTTCCAGTCCTAAGGAACACCTGCCCCGGCTACATAAGTTCCAATAAATATATGATTATCAATGTGTTGCTGACTCCAAATTTATCTCTCATTCCACAATTAGCAGAAAAACCCCGCATTACAGAACGGGTAAATAACTGTATAAATATCCAACAGTTTCATTCTGACTCTTCTTGAATCGCTCTTCTTAAGTCAACCCCCAAACATGGCGGGCGACGAAAATAGCATAGTCTTAGGCATCTTAGGCCTCTATAAAACAGTAAACACTGTGGATTCCTCATGTGTAGACATAAGTGTCTAAGTTCAAAATATACCGCTAATCATGCGGGTTTTTAGAATAATATCTATTCTCCTGGGTTTTCTGTGTGTAAATCTAAACCTAACGGTCTTAGATGGCTCCAACGAGCATAACAAGTAGAATACTCTGCCTTTCAACCATTCGTGAGCTCTCGTCACCGGTTGACCCAAAATATATTCAGCTTACACTGTGAACAAAGGAAGTGTGAAAGTTTCGTCTTTTACCTTGCTTCGAATTCCTAACACAACTTCATAGCAACTGTCGTCTTCCTGACGAACAGAAATAACACGGGGGACTTTAACTAACAGTGGAAGAGTTTCCATCCCCAGAGGCAATGCAGAGACGTAACCAGACATTTCGTCTGACAGACCCAGTTCAACAAAACGGCCTCCCGCACAGGAAATCTTTTCCAAACTCCCTCTAGTTCGGGCATGCGCTGTTCGCATCACCTCTGACCTAAGCAGTCAGCTGGTATAACCTTTTAAGAGGAGTAACTACATATTTACTTTCCCTCAAAGCAAAAAATGAGTATTCGCCCTTAGATTAGGGTTCTAACGAAAAATACATTAGACCCAAAAATCTTATTCAAAATATTTTCAAACATAACAAGTATACAGACAGACTACATTATCAGTTATGAAAACTGCACGTAACAGTCTTACCACACCTCCCGGGAAAAAAAATGAAACATTTTGTTTTTAAAAATACATCTAGGAGCAACATACAATAGGCTCACAACGCATGCATAATGCGCAGATGAAAAGTATTAAGAATAAATATAACGCCTAATGTGAGGCTAAGTCGACATATGGAGCGACTGGTGAGAATATATCTCATAATCTCAGAGAAAGCGTTTCTCTAAGTATAAATGTTTCCAGGGAGGTGTCACCAACGTGTTCTACAATGTTGGCAATGACACAATGCATAAAAAAATTTCATACAATAATTTCATATTAGGTATCTTAAGTTCATGATTAACAAAGAAGAAAAATCATCAAAGAACAGCGGTGAATATACATCAATGAACCGCTAAGTAGTGATACAATCATTATATTACAAATTACAAATGTGTACCTAACTTGATATAGAAAGAAACTATTATAGCGTTAGACGTATTAGGAAGTCCAAGACCTAATAGTTAGGTGGAATCCTGTGGGCATCTAGACAAAATGTCTGCCATCACATTATCTGATCCACGGATAGCTCGTACCGAGAAATGAAAAGGTTGAAGAGCAATTGCATATCGAGTAGACCTCGAGCTCTTCAAATTCTTACTCTGTATAGCCGTAAGAGCTTTCTGGTCGGTTTCTACAATGAAATGTGCGCCTAGAAGGAATCTTTGTAGTTTGAGAATTGACCAGACCATAGCCAACAGTTCACGGTCTAAAACCGAGTAATTCCTTTCTGCCGCATTAAGTTTTCTGGAGATATACATTACAGGATGCAGAGTTCCAGAGTACTCTTGCATTAGTGCCGCCCCAATCCCAGTGGATGAAGCGTCACTATGAAGAAAAAATGTCTTATCTTTAGTAGGTAACACCAAAATAGGTGGTGTTGAAAACATAGTTTTGATCTTATCCAGCGAGGATTGGCATTCCTGAGACCAGTGAACTATATCAGGAGACCCTTTCTTTAGTAGTGTAGAAAGAGGTGCCATGATAGAGGATAGATTCGGAATGAATCGTCCATAAAATTGCATAAGACCTAAGAGACTTCGCACTTGCTTTTTAGTCTTAGGAATAGAGATGTTAAGTATCTTAGTGATATTATGGTCCTCTGTCTTCAGGAAACCATGACCGACTCGATGGCCTAGGAAAGAAATTTCGCTAAAACCAATGCAGGCTTTAGAGGGTTTCGCTGTCAGGTTATGCTCGCGTAAAGTAGACAGTAATTCATCTAACCCCGAATAGTGATCTTTCTACGTATTGCTGAAAAGACAGATGTCGTCTAGGTATGCAATGACATCTGACCGATAAGATAGGATTCGACGCATCATGCGTACGAATGTAGCAGGTGCGTTCATAAGGCCGAAAGGCATGAAATTCCATTGGAAAAGGCCTCTAGGTGTAGAAAAAGCCGTAAGAGGTTTGGCGCGTTCCAGTTTGGAACAAGTCGCGTTCAGATAAAGGAACTTGCCAATATCCTTTAGACAAGTCAAGTTTAGTGAAAAAATGAGATTTAGAAAGCCTAGTAAGTTCTTCTAGTAAAGGCATAGGTTCAGCGTCAAACTTCGTAACTTGATTCAATTTGCGATAGTCAACGCAAAGACGTATGTTATTGTCTTTTTTCCGAACAATAACCATCGGCGAAGAATATGCAGAATTTGATGGTTCAATTATTTTTAAATCTATCATCTCATCCAACTCCTTCTCAACCTGTGCTTGAAAATGTATAGGGATAGGATAAAGTCTGACCCTAATAGGAGTATGGTCAGTTAGAACAATGTCATGTTCAATGACATGAGTTTGTCCAGGGATGTCAGTGAGGACATCCTGAAATGTTTGTAACATAGCCGAAACTTGTTGCTGTTCTCCTAGTGATAAATCAGGAGAGACAGTAACATTTTTCCATGATTCACTAGAATGAAGTGGAATCATCGGAAGAGGAAGATTTACATCTGAAAAACTTGTTTCCTCATCCTGTATTACGGACAGTGATGAGTAATGACCATGTTGGACTGGAGAATCGTCCGTTGCCTGGAAAATGGGTTGTAAATAATCCGGACGTTCATGGAATTCCGTAAGCATGTTGATGTGGAAGGTTTTATGCTTCCCGTCAATATCGACAATATAGTCAACATCTGACATTTTCGATATTATATCGTACGACGGACCTTTCCAAGAAATAAGAAGTCTGTTTTCCCTACAAGGTAGCAAAACAAATGCTTTGTCACCAGGACAAAGTTGTCGTAAGGTTCTTTTCTTATTGGCAAATTGCCTTGCCTTCTGTTTAGCAAATTCAGAAGAAGAAGTTGCTAATTTGCATGCTTCAATAATCTTTTGTCTAGGCGCGATGACATATTCGTAAGAGGATTTTGTGTCATCGTTAATATTATCAGTGGTTATGAGACCATGAAGCAAAGACATAGGGCCGCGCGGTCGCGCGCCAAAGACAAGTTCAAAGGGAGAAAATCCTGTATGTTCATTGGGGAACTCTCTGTAGGCGAAGAGGGCCGCAGGTAAAACCCTGTCCCAATCTTGAAGATGATCCTCAGTTATCTTTCCTAATAAGTTTTTGAGTGTTCTATTTAGGCGTTCGACCATCCCATTAGACATTGGGTGATATATACTACTCAAAGATCTTTCTATCTGCAGAGTAGACATTACTTGAGACATGGTATCCGATATTAGTTGGGTGCCATGGTCTGATAATATTTCTCCGGGAAATCCCAGAAGAGAAAATATGAGCCAAAGGGCGTCTGCAATATCAGCAGTAGTAATGCTCTTCAGAGGAATAGCCTCTGGCCAACGTGTGCACATATCAACACACGTCAAGATAAACTGATGTCCTCTGGCAGACTTGATCTTAAACGGACCAATAATGTCTATTGCCATTTTCTGAAACGGCCAAATAGGAATGTCTGCAGCCTGAATAGGTGCAGCATGGCGTGGACCTTTAGATTTAACCTCTTGACATACTTTACAAGATCGACAATAAATCCGTATGTTCTTGTTTACTAATGGCCAAAAGAAAGCCGCAAGAACTCTTGACTTCGTACGGGAAAAACCCATATGTCCAGCACACTAAGAGTCATGAGCGTGCTGCAAAATTTTAACTCTCAAATTCTTGGGCACAAGAATCTGAGAATGACTTGACTTAGTGGAGTCTTGAACCATACGTACAAGTACGCCCTTCTTCATTGTAATCCAAGATTTTCGATTTGTATCTTTATTTGGATCACCTTTTGTTGCAAGAGTGAAGAATTTCTTTAGAGTGGGATCATCTTCTTGCTGTTTTATAAATGAGTCACGAGAAATTACCAAGGGATCATCTTGGTTATGCACTTCATTATCTTCAGTAGATGAAGTTTGAGGCATATGAAGAGCTTGAGCTCTAGTGACTACAGCATTAGCAGTTTGCATATTTTGTTTTTCCCAAACGGAAATTTGTTGCGGAGTGCATTCTTTGACTCCGTGAATACGACCGATGATAAGATCAGCGATCGGATTCGGCAGAAGACATGCGTGTACATCTCCTGTAAAGAAAGGAGTAGCAATCTTAATGATAGCAGTAGAGTATTTCTCTAAGGTGCCGCCAAATGTTACACATTTGACTACTTTTCCAGTGGCACGGGAAGGATCTACGAGTGACTGCCTAACACCAATTGTGGTGCATCCAGAATAAAAAAGAACTGAGACTGGATTGTCATTTATTAAACCTTTATGTAAGACAAGAGAACCTCTTCCATCATGCGCGACTGACGCAGGAAGAGCGGGAAGAGGATGGCCACAACTTAAAGTAGACACCGTAGTTGGTTCAAATAATGTTTTGCATTGGGGGCACTGAGATGCTCTCCCAAAATCAAAAGCGGCACATGCCATATTACTAGCATCATTATTATCTTTACTCTGTTTATAGGCTTCATTGGACTCTTGTTGTGCAGAGTTTGCCTGAAAATGTGGTTTATGTCTTTTGTATTGAGATCTACCTCGGTTATTATCACCTCTGTAGTTATTGTTACCTCTATTGTAACCCCTATTTGGGTTTGAGTCATAGTTCCCTTGGTTACCATTATCATATTCATTATAATGAGTATCTCTGTAATTATGATCTTGTTGACTCCAAGACGGATAACCCTGATAGTTTCTATAATTACTTCCTCTACGGAAATTCCTATAATTATGACCACCCCTGTGTCGCGAGCTATCAGCTCGTCTCCAGTTCTTTGAAGAAGAACCCTGAAATGATTGGTTACCTTGGTTTTGATAACTATTATGGTTACCTTTTTTATCAAACCTGTTTTGAGGTCCCTGAAATCTGTGTGAATAATTAGGATTGTATGGTGTTGCTGAAGCAACTGGCATACTCTCCTTAATCTTAATGTTGCCAAAAGTCACGTCAGGATGTGCAGTGACATATTGGGAACAATATTCTTCCATTTGTTTTAGTTTTTGGGTTTACGCTCATGTATAAATTCAAGGAATGGTTTATTTACACATGACATAATCTTATCTCTGAGCAACAAATCCATAAGTGCTTCATATGTTTTTTCTGTCTTGGATAGCTCAATCCATCGTGTAAATGTAAGACGTGCCTTTGCAATGAATTCTGAGAATTCTACTCCTGCCTCAGGCACCATCGTCTTAAACAAAAGACGATAACCTTCTTCTGTCAATTGATATTTTTTTTATCAAGGCTGCTCTAATAACATCATAATTATCTTTATCAGCCTCTTCTATCAGACTTAAACTAGTCAGAGAATCACCTCTCAAATTCTCTGATAACTGATTTGCATATTGTGATCTATCCACATAATGAGTTCGACAAGAACGTTCAAATCTATTCAGCCAGAATGTTATATCGTCACTGGAAGGATTGAACGGTGGTAGCTTAACCTTAAAAGTAGAAGGTTTACCATCATTACCAGATGACTGATTGACACTACCCATATTTGTCAATTTCAATTTTTCTATCTCATAAGCTAAAAGTTTCTCTTGATGTTCCATCTTTGCTTTTTCTTTTCTTTCTTCAGCCTCTAATCTTTTGTTCTCAGCCTCTAGTCTTTTACTTTAAGCCTCTATTTCCAGTCTCTTTTGTTCAGCTTCTCTGTCTAACCTCTTTTGTTCAGCCCCTCTGTCTAATCTCTTTTCTTCAGCCTCAGCTTCTCTTTCTAATCTCTTTTGTTCAGCCTCAGCTTCTCTTTCTAATCTTTTTTTTCCTCAGCTTCTCTTTCTAATCTTTTTTTCTTCAGCTTTTTGTTTTTTTTCTTCTTCCTTCTGTGCTTTAGCATAATGAGAAAGTGCAAACTCTTTTAACTCCTCAGGAGTCATCCCAAGGGCTCTCCCTTGCTCAATAAAGTAGTCTAAAGTTGCCATAATATTTAATAATATGTGGCTATTATCCCTGAAATTACAAATTTATTTATTTCAACCAAACAGGAGCAAGTTTTTAACAAAAACTTGTATAATCAGCTCCGTTAATCTCAATCTCTTTGGAAGACAAGTCTTTTGTAAGAACTTCTATGGTTATTTTATAATAACAATATCATCAGACATTTATATCATAAGTTCAATCAAAATGTTAATAGTGTATGTCTAAGTATGTGTACCAATAGAAAACAAAACAATAACAATAATATGAAGACAAATATTCAAAACACTACGATAACATTCGCAGAAGTCAACTAAAAAACTAAACTGAAGGAAATCTCACAAAGGATGTGATGATAACTGCGAAAATGTAAACAAAACAAATGACGTCACAGTGTATAAACATAAAGGTGTATAGAACTGAATGACAGGAAAGAGTAGACCTACAAATACAAACAAATTTAATCAAAAGAATAGAAAACATGTTACAAAAACAACGAAGAAAAAACACACCTCGTCACAACTAACACAAATAGCAACAAATTGTCGCTAGCAGATTTTCAATCAAGAAAATTGCACCTATAGAACACTAATATAAGACCTCTATCACGTGGTATATCTTATATTAGTCACACACCCAACCTCCCGCTGAAATATATACTAATATAATACATAAACAAATGACATGTAACATGTAAACATAAATACATATAGTATGAATGAAGAGTGTTGTAAAGAAGGCTTAGTTATAACATATAAAGTATAGTTTACAACATGAAATGGGCCACTTTTTATATAATTATATTGTTCAATAGTCAAGAACAGTTATAACAGTCAGCATTATCAGCAATGTTGTTCCAACGATGAAAAAATACAACTGATTCTGCTTCAGGAACTGTGGCGATGGTAACATCGGATTTCTGTTCTTCAAAATAACAGTAATGACAACGTTCATAAAACTTGGCCTTCTAAACAGCAGTTTTGACAATCAACGCCGGGTACTTTGAATTCTGTAAAAATAACGTCTGCGTAGAAAATCAGAGTCTCACAGGCAACGCCGGGTACTTTGCAATTTGATGAAGGTAACGTCTGTATAGAATCTCACCTCGTAAACCCACGTATTTGATCACCACTGATACTGAAACGACTGTGATACCTTAAGGATAGATGTTGGTATGCCAGTGATACAGACTGGTGGGTATAAGCTGTAACATCACTGGCTGATTGATTATATACCTGATGTGTACTGTCATTGGATACTGACTGGTATATCGTGCTGTAATATGATTTATCGCGAATGCGTGACATGAAAGTTCGTCAAGGTGGACATCTATGTAGCAGTGCAGACTTGTATCACAACATGTAACATACAGGAGTGTGTATAGCATTCATCACATTGAAAGGTGTAGATGTGGAGTTGATGGAACCATATGTTGTACGTGTTACAGGTATGGAGTCAGAAATATTGGTAAACAGCTGTGTACGTTTTCACCATTTATTATAGTCACAGCAACAAGACGTAGACAAATCCATGTAAGCATGACACAGGAACATGGCGGATATGAAGACAATTCACTACAAGTGCATGTATATAAGTTCCAATAAATATATGATTATCAATGTGTTGCTGACTCCAAATTTATCTCTCATTCCACAACTAGCAGAAAAACCCCGCATTACAGAACGGGTAAATAACTGTATAAATATCCAACAGTTTCATTCTGACTCTTCTTGAATTGCTCTTCTTAAGTCAACCCCCAAACATGGCGGGCGACGAAAATAGCATAGTCCATCCCTCTAATCGGACGTATCGAAGATAGGCTGTCCTTTCGAAGATAGTCTTATATAACTCCCTCGTACATCAGGCGAGTTTTCATTTTCAAAGCTATAATAGCAATAACTGATAATTCATCTGGTCTTCCACTCCAGATAGTTATATCTTAGGCCTCTATAAAACAGTAAACACTGTGGATTCCTCATGTGTAGACATAAGTGTCTAAGTTCAAAATATACCGCTAATCATGCGGGTTTTTTAGAATAATATCTATTCTCCTGGGTTTTCTGTGTGTAAATCTAAACCTAACGGTCTTAGATGGCTCCAACGAGCGTAACAAGTAGAATACTCTGTCTTTCAACCATTCGTGAGCTCTCGTCACCGGTTGACCCAAAATATATTCAGCTTACACTGTGAACAAAGGAAGTGTGAAAGTTTCGTCTTTTACCTTGCTTCGAATTCCTAACACAACTTCATAGCAACTGTCGTCTTCCTGACGAACAGAAATAACACGGGGGACTTTAACTAACAGTGGAAGAGTTTCCATCCCCAGAGGCAATGCAGAGACGTAACCAGACATTTCGTCTGACAGACCCAGTTCAACAAAACGGCCTCCCGCACAAGAAATCTTTTCCAAACTCCCTCTAGTTCGGGCATGCGCTGTTCGCATCACATCTGACCTAAGCAGTCAGCTGGTATAACCTTTTAAGAGGAGTAACTACATATTTACTTTCCCTCAAAGCAAAAAATGAGTATTCGCCCTTAGATTAGGGTTCTAACGAAAAATACATTAGACCCAAAAATCTTATTCAAAATATTTTCAAACATAACAAGTATACAGACAGACTACATTATCAGTTATGAAAACTGCACGTAACAGAATGTTGATTATTTAATGAGGGTTTGGAGAAGGTGTTCCTCGTTAATATGTTAAAACCTTATGTGGAACGGCCAGCGGCTCTAAAAGAAGTGAACACTAGGGAGTCGAGGGAGACTCCGAAGATAGCATGTTCTGTAGTCATTACTGATGTGGGTGACACAGTAGATGATATTAATGGCACGCCGTAGTAAGATTTGCATAGGTTTTAGGGAGTTGAATTTTTTGGGGTTTATAGTAGGCCATAATCTACTGAAACCTGAGATTGGCACAGTTACTAAAATTTTGGAGCTACAAGCACCAAAAAGTAAGAAGCAAGTAAGAAGTCTGATGAGACTTGTGAACTTTTATCACAAATTCATCCCTCAATTTTCCAGTATTATACAGGCCCACATGACAGTAGTAGCACTGTGCACATATTGCGTCAAATTACAAAACAAAAGACAACTCGTACACCTTTTACACAACCGCCCTGGTGGAATGAGACAGTAGAGACAGCATGGCTGGAAAAGGAGAGAGTGAAAACGTTATGGCGAATAGCACGGAAGAGAAGTACAATGAATTATGAAGAGGTGGAAGATTTTAAGGAGAAAATGCAGAGCCATCAATAATTTCAAAGGCTTGGCAAGAGAAGCCAAAGACACAGTGTGTGAGGGCTTTATGACACAGGTGGGCACTGACAAAACACTACAGAAATTCTGATCCTTACATCACAGAATGAGTAGGAAAAGTACAAGCCAACCAATTCCTAATATTGTCAGCTCAACAGTAATAAGCCTGAAGACCGATGCCGAAAAGGGACATGCATTACTCGGGCGTTATACGAGGGCTGTCCGGAAAAGAACCGGCCATAATTAATATTAGAAAAACCGTTTGCGCAACATCGACGTAACTTGGCAGTCAAATAGAGTGGCCTGTTATGCACATACGTGTGCAATGTTGACGTTGCTGCACCAGTCAGTACGACCGTTAAAAGCCGTTTAGTGAGCACGTGCACTGTGTGGTCGTCGCATTCAAAATGGCTGAACGAGTAGAGCAAAGAATCTGCATAACATTTTGCGTCAAGCTGCAACATTCCTCCACGGAAACTATTATGATGATTCAGAAGGCTTTTGGAGACGATGCAATGAGTGCTACACAAATAAAGGTGTGGCAGTAACGCTTCAAAGATGGTCGAGAATCTGTTGAATGTGATCCCATTTCTGGAAGGCCTGCAACAAGCAAAACACGGGAAAATGTTCAAAGTGTACGGGCTGCAATCAACAAAGATCAGCGACTGACAGTGCGAGAACTAGAAAAAGATCTGGGAATTCCAAAAACTATTGTATCCAAGATTCTGACCCAGGATCTGGGTATGAGACGTGTCGTGGCAAAACTCGTTCCGCGGATTCTGCTACCAGAGCAGAAGGAACTTCGTGCCACAGTTGCTAATGATTTGCTACAAACCGCGACCAATAACCCAGATTTCATGAAGAAAGTCATAACCGGAGATGAATCGTGGATCTACTGCTATGATCCAGAAACGAAAGCTCAGTCCTCTCAGTGGAAGTCGCCTGGTTTTCCACGACCGAAGAAGGAGTTCCAGAAATGGGATCACATTCAACAGATTCTCGACCATCTTTGAAGCGTTTGTGCCACACCATTATTTGTGTAGCACTCGTTGCATCGTCTCCAAAACCCTTCTGAATCATCATAATAGTTTCCGTGGAGAAATGTTGCAGCTTGACGCAAAATTTGATGCAGATTCTTTGCTCTACTCGTTCAACCATTTTGAATGCGACGACCACACAGTGCACGTGTTCACTAAACAGCTTTTAACGGTCGCACTGACTGGTGCAGCAACGTCAACATTGCACATGTATGTGCATAACACACCACTCTATTTGACTGCCAAGTTACATCGATGTCGAGCAAACGGTTTTTTAAATATTAATTATGGCCGGTTTTTTTTCGGACAGCCCTCGTATTACTCAGGCAGATACAGGTGATAAAGCTGGCCGCCAACAAATTAAAAATCGTTTCCTGGGAAGCGACAGAAGAGGTGACATATATTTCGACCTCATATCCGAAGACGTTATGTGCACTTTAGAATCCAGTAGGAACACTGCCCCGGGTCCTGATGGTGTAAGTATTACCACATTAAACAGCTCGATGACACAGGCATTAAGAATGTGGTGAGTGATTTCAACAACAGCATACCGATTGCTGAGGTGCCAGAAGACTGGCTGCATAGTTACCTACGGCTACTTCCTAAACCCAGTAAAGACCCCATACTTCTCAGCAGCTATAGAATTATCACAAAACAGAATGTCTACGGTAAACTACTAGAAAAGATAGTAGCACGAAAAAATAATGAATCACCTCGAAAATGCATAGATCCTTCCTGATACTCTATGCAGCCATATACCCATGAAAGTAACATGGGGTAACGCTGGAACTTGTGCTTATGATGTGTACGAGGGGTTCCAGTGGCGTACTAAGGGGTGCGAAGGGGGCAGTTTGACCCGGGTGACAGCCAGGAAAGGGGTGCCATTGGACAGGATTATGATAGTACTTACTGTTAAAAATATGCTTGCAAATGTTTTTCTTCATGGCAGGACGATGCCAAAGGTAAGATCCGCCCCGGGTGCCAAATATTATAGGGACGCCTCTGAGAGGTTCCATGATAAGCGAGAAGCGGTTGCTGTAGCTTTTGGCCTTGAGGATGCTTATAACAGTGTGAACTTTGCAACATTAATAAACTTTGTAATGGCATGCGGTGCTAACCCTTGGCTTACAAGATGGATAGCAGCTGCCTTAACTGAGAGATCAGTGGCATTTCGCTTGGGAAAATGGTCTTCAGACAGAATGCCCATTTGTCCGGGACTACCCCATGGTTCTCCACTATCACCGGTGCTGTTTAATATTTATACAGCAAAAGTAGCCACCATTCAGCCAACTGGGTTGGGACGAACATTTACTTTTATTGATGATATACTCATTTACAGAACTGGCTCTGACCGACAAGATATGGTTGATAGCATACATGAGACACTACAGGAAGTGTCTAAATGGTACGAGGAAATTGGCTCTAAAGTCAATCCCAACAAGGCCTGCGTGATGTGGTGCTCCTTGAACAACTCCATTGTGAAAACAGACCTCCCAGATATTACTCTCAATGGACAGAAAATTGAAAGGCACGATAAGCTTAAATACCTTGGAGTTACATTCGATCGCGGGCTATCGGATAAGTACCATGTTGAACAAATCACACAGAAATGCATGAGAGTCTAGCAGCCCTGAAAATAATGGCTGCGGCGCGTCTGGAGCAGAGATTACTATTTCTTCTTTATCAACAGCTAGTCATATCAGTCATTGAGTATGGGCTGGGAATACTCACACTGTCAGTAACACAATGTGAACGACTAGAACGCACTCAAAATGAAGGGATACGTATAGTCATGGGCTGTACGCGAGATACCTCCATTGTGACAATGAGGTACATGCCTGGAGTGCTGTCGATTAGATCCAGATATGCGATGGCCCAAGCAAAAGCCTATATGCGAGTAACCACAGACAAACGGTACCTCCTGCATGGAAACATAGCTGACATTAAGGGAGCAAGAATAAAGAGAGGGGTGTCATGGACGGTACAAACAGAGACAACGATCAAGCAGGTGGCCACAGTTGAAAATATATTCAAAGGAGGAGAGTGAAGTATGTCAGATGAGAACTGGATTAACTACCAGCAAATCATCATCAGCCTTGGCAGAGAGTATAGAACTTGGGGCAGTGGAAAAGCAGAACTGGAAATTAATCAACTGATACATGATCATGCCGGGGATAATGATGCCATTTTGTATACAGATGGGTATGTGATCCGTGGTGAGAAATCAGGTTGGGGCTTCTCTGCTAGGGTAAAGGGGAGAATCGTCGCCGAACATAGCGGGGCTTACAAGATAACAACTTCCAGAATGAGAATGGAGGTCGAGGCTATAACTGCAGCCTTAAGGTGGCTAGCTGAAACTTCATTAACAAAGACAGTCATTATGTTAGACTCTCAATCCATGCTTCGAAAGGTTTAAAGTGGTTGGTTGCGGCATCAATGGAACATATTCATAGAAGATTCGAGTCTACACGAGCTGGTGTGGATCTACTGTCCTGGTCATGCAGGCGTATGTGGTAATGAGACAGCTGACAGACTAGTACCAAGAGCACCCACATTGGGGACACTGGATATGGATAAGGGTGAGATACTGAGAACAATTAATGATCGCCTGTTAGAGAATGACACTGCAATAGATCAATCATCAAGGTTGAGACTGTTGAAATTTGGCATTAAACGTACGGCTAGCAGAGATGGACGTATGATGTGTCCGTCGTGTATACAACCAGCTAGCTACAGGAACAGTTAGCATTCACACTCTTCGACATTTACTGAGGGAGACTGGGCACCTTTGGGTTTGCCCGGAGTGCAATGATGCCGATTCTGTTCAACAATAACAAAAACCCTCAATTTTCTTCCATTTCAGCTTTATTAACCTCTCTTACTTGTAAAGGAATGCCCAACATGATTGTATGGTTTGAAGAATGCGAGAAAGCGTTATAAAAAATCAAGCGGGTATTTTCCAGGAAATCAACCTTGCTTTTGCCAGATTTAAGTAAACCCTTTATACTGCGGACAGACGCATCATCTGTGGGCATTGGCGCATGCCTAATGCATGACCACGAGGGTACACTGCATCATGTGAAGCTGTTACCGGCTGAGAAGAGATACTCAACTATTGAAAGGGAATGCCTGGCTATAGTATGGGCAGTGTGGAAATTATCCAGATACTTGATAGGGTCGCAATTTATACGTCAGACAGATCATCGACCTCTACTGTTTTAGAATTCTTCTAAATCGACGAGCTCAAGGCTGACTCATTGGGCATTATTATTACCAACAGTTCCAGTTCACAATTATCTCACTAGAGGGTACACTGAATGTCGTAGCATATGCTATGTCTCGGTTGTAATTTTCTGAGACATGAGTTATATCTTTGTTCAAAGGCACGACGTATGAGGACAACATTGTAGTGTTTTTATATGGTCATATACTTTGTTATATTTTGTTGTATGCTGTGATATCTGCAGTCCTCATGGAGAAGAAAACTCCGTTGTCTTTTCTTGGGAAGGGGGTAGATGTCACATGATATCTTATGTTTCTTTGCGCACCTGAGCTTTAATGTAACTGTGCATAAAATATTGTATGTTGGCTGACCTGCATAAGAATGATCATGCGTTCAGAAGCTGTGCAAATGGGTGCAGAGAAATGAGTGAACAGGAGGCCTGACAGAGAAAGATGTCGGTAAGCCGGCTATAGAAGACGTATTACGTTTGATCATGCTCTTTATTGTTGCTAGGTTTTGTGCAGCATTGTTTTATATTCTAATGGTAGTGGGACTTGCTAAGCCAGCCATATTGTTGTTGTTATTCAGTTCGTATGTTTAGCATTGTTATTATTAAAAGGGAGATTGTAAGCACGTCTTTGTGTTACGCTTTGTGTATGGCGTCTACGAGTGTTTTAATTGCTTGACTCCTCGCAGTTCGATACCAGCCAAGTCTAGAGGATAATGTCATGAAGGTTCAGTTATAATACGGTGATATATATATATATATATATATATATATATATATATATATATATATATATATATATATATATATATATATATATATATATATATATATATATATATATATATATATATACATGTTAAAGTAAAGTAACTGATTATTAGTGGTATCTCACCGTCCTAGTAATGTTTTTGTAAGGCAAGGATATAAAATAGTATGTTTTGAACATTGTTCAGTGTTAATCAACTTTATTATATTCAGCAAAATATGGACATATTTTTACGAGTACGCAATTAGAGCAGTACTACAGGCTGTCGCCAGTAGCTCTACGGCCACCCAGTAACTCGTGTACTGTTCAATTGTAAAAGTCACCACAAAACCATTGAAACCATTTTTATTATAGATCTTTAATAACCCTGTTCAACGTTTTTGTTAAAATTGGGGTAAATTGTGTGATTTCAGTTTTTGTTTTTGTATTTTAGGTAATGGGAGGAGAGCTAGCTAGCGTGAGATGTCTTCATTTGCCTCCGTTCATCTACTACGTCTACCCTGTTCAACCTAATACTCGGTTATAATTAGTCCACTTAAAAAAAATTTCATCTGAGCTTTGTATACTAGTTTCATGTCGTATCTTTGAATGTCAAAATCGCATATTTTCCTTCATCGTAGAGAGTTGAAACTTTGCATGCAGTTTGTTTTCCTTGCTTCATTTAAATCTTTCACGGTCAGACCAGCACTGACCCATGTGCTTTTAAATAACTAAAACAATGTAAAATAAAGTAGTAATAATTCCATTAACGCAAAGGTTTTAAAGTCTGGGAAATAATTAATTGCGAATGTAAAATGTGTTTCTTATTTGAAGAGGTGGACATCGGAGGGTAAATGTGGTGTGTCGACTACATGAGGTGTGTATCTTCAAACAAATAGGCCAGCGAGTTTTTGTGTGTTTAAACACAGCTTTAGCAATGACAAACCTTCTTATGAGCTTTACATTAGGTATTTACAATTATCTTACTGACTTAATTAGTCTTTCCTCTACTATCCTGGGATGTAGGGGTTTTCCAGAGAGAGAGAGAGAGAGAGAGAGAGAGAGCCATACTAGTTTCAAATTATCAAAATATATTATTTTAAAAGGTGAATTCCACTTGACGAAGGTGGGAATACTCAGTTTTGACTTCAAATTATAAAAAAACAAAGCAAAAGACACGTTTTAGTGATCCACTTTTCTTATTGCACTTAAAAAAAAACCCTCAAAAACAAAGAAATAAAACAAATCTTCCATAGATGCTGTTGGGCAGAATAAAAGTTGGTGATCAGTTATGGGTAATTTGTCATATCGTCCTCACATTTATGTATATTTTTTAAGAATAAAAAATGAAACGGAAGATAAACAGAAACAGCTTGATTAACTATTTCATCATGTCAGCAATCCTTGCAGCAATCTCTGTCACCAACACACCCAGCAGGGGTAAATACGTCACCAAAAAAAAATAAATAAATAAAAGCATCACCAAAATGCGTAGAACGCTAGCATCCCTAGAAACCCCTAAATCTGCCACCACTACCAAGTAATATTCCCTGGTGCCCATTAAAATCCATTCTGATTTGACCGAAAACAAGAAAATCTAAACTAAATATTTCTCGCCTTTATATATGGGCCGCGGTAGCGCAGTGGGGAATAAATACGAGCTGAAATCACATACTAATACAGACACCATTGGAGCATAGGATAGGTCTAGCGAGAAGGTAACTCGGTGGTCCATGGTTCGATCCCCATTTGAGGTAGGATTTTTTAGACCGCAAACGGCTCCGGCGTCGACCCATGAATTGGGTACCAAAGCAACTCTGGGAAGGTTACGGCGGCCGGCGTGATGGTGACCACATCATCCCTAATGTGGCCGATGGTCAAGAAAATATGAACCTAACACCATATTCCCAATATGCCTCAATGCGCGTGTAACGGATTCCTTTATATATGTATGTTTGTCTGTCATTGTAAATGTATGACAATGTGTAACTGGGCTGGTTACAACATCAATGTAAGAATGTGTATGACCGGGTCAGTTGGCCAGTCAATTGTGTTGTGCGCAGGTAAATATTTTGACGAGAGCTAATCCTTTATACGTTTCTGTTCAAGTCGTTTACAGGCCTTCCGCCTGAGATGGAAATTCTTGACTGAAGTTATTTTTTCTTCCCAGGTCCGTTCTTACCCTTTTAGGTTTAGTGATAAGCAATATCGTATAATGGTTTTCAAATGATCCAACTGTAACACAGCAATGTAGAAAATTCAATCAGAGTTTATTAATGTCATTAGACAAGCACTGCAAAATTTCACAATGATTGGTTGTTTATCCACAAGGAAAAATATATATCCAACAGAATAAAATACAAACTTGTCTACTTAAAAACTTGTCAACTTAAAAACTTGTCGACTTAAAAACTTGTCAACTTAAAAACTTGTCAACTTAAAAACTTGTCTTGATAATCTCAAAGACGAAGTTCACCTAACACTATCTGTAAAATCCTCTAGCCTAATGAATCCTACCTGATCGCCCACATCTCTCCTTTTATATGCAGTTTCTTCCTTTTCCCGCCATTCTTCACACGACTCCGTCTTTTTCCACACGTTACAATTATCTACATTTGCACACGTTTTCTCAGTTTTTCGACTTTTTCCACACGTCTCTCTCTCTCTAAACAATGGAAAAAACCCAAGAATTCACAACATTCATTTCACACTTTCCACGCATTCATTATTGTTCTATGAGACAGCTCCACAATGCCTCTCATCGTCATGACTGCCATCTGAACCCAAAATCTATAATGCTTTTTGTGCAAAAACGCCTTATTTGCTTAATGTCTGTTATTCTTATTCTAACACGTATAAATGGTAGTGTATGCCAAACGATCACAAATGTACTTATACTTGGTAGTCTAAGGCACGTACGGACAAGGTGTGTGAGTGGATATTTGACTTTAGGGCTGAGAATATTTGAAGCAAAGGTATTATGTAAAATATGTAAGTATCAGAGCAGTTATATGATCATCCAGGATGTGGAAGATTCGAAATAAATACAGAACACTTATTTTGAATTACTAAAGGCGTTTTCTAGCCAGCTGTTAAATGTAATAATTCTCCTATGTGGTGTGTTGTGTTTATTATATCACACCATTACATGTCAATGTATCTTACGGAGAATAACAATTTTCATAGGTGTGTATGTATGTATTTACATCAGTACTAAATGTATGCAATAAGAACAGCCTTAACGCATGTGACGGTACGTCTTACTTTGTGCGTGTACTTTTGTGTGCTCTCTCACTCTTTAATCCACCCCGGCAGTATCACTTCTTTTTCTTCATTTTCCTCTCACCCATCATCGTTTTTATTTGGCATAATTTTTGCCTTGTCATTCATTTTTTCATCACACTATATTCTCAGTTCGACAATTTGTATTACGCCAGGTTTAATGACCGTGGGCAGCGATAATATTTTATCACGTATTATCCGGCTGACCATCTTTTCAAAGCGACTGTGCCTGTTTATTGAAGCTTGTTTTTCGAATTTGAAAACGGCCTAACCACGTAGTGCTGAACGAGATTCGATAGGATTGGTTCATTTTGAGGAGCTGTGATTTGCACTAAGAACTGAGAATATAGTGTGATGAAAACACAGACAGAGATCACACTGAGAGACTGCAGCGCACAAGTCATATCAGCGACTCCTAAAAGCCAGAAAGAAAAAGGAGACATTGGACTTAGAAATTCCACAACTATAAGTAACAGATCGAGTATTGGGCAACTTTGGAATTCAAAAGTAAACCCGCATTTTTAATACAAGACTAGAAACTTAAAGGGGCCAGGACTTTAATTAACAAGACTGGAATCCTAGGAATTTGATCACAAGTCATAGAGGAATTTAACAAATGTTTTCCCAGGCCCAGGTGATTTCACAGAACACGCCGTCAGAGGAATTAACTCTAATTTCCCAGACCAAGTCATAGAGGAATTAAGGAAAAGTTTTCCCAGGATAAAATTTCGCAGAACACCCGCCGTCAGAGGAATTAACTACAATTTCCAGACCTACGTGAGTCGAAGCTTCTAATACAGAGCTGTGTCCATCCTAAATCTGTGCAAGGAGATTGTATATTCCCAAAATTTTGGGGTAAGTGTAAACAATTTATTTACTAATGTAAATTTTACAACTTTCTTGCTAAGTGGTTATATATGAGGCTGGCAACCTCAACATATGAAAACAGTATTTGCATGAACCACCACTGCAAGAGCTGGTGATTGTTTCTGATTAGTCGTGTGGGAAACCCGACAGCAGAGCGACCCCAGACTCCAACGGGAGTAGTGATGAGTAACGAGTGATGATTACATGACATGTGCCTAAGGTGTAACATTATCTTGTGAAATTTATGTACCTTTTTTAATTGTAATTCAGGCAAATCATTATTCCCGCACTCCAGACGCAATTTCCTAGTTGACACCCAGAAGGATATTGGTGAATTTTCATCATATTCCTTTGTGACGACACGTCTGTACGTATTCTTTTGTGTGATCTCACACCCCTTCAGCTCTCCGGCAGTAAACTTCTTTTCTTCATATTTCTTCATTATTCGCTTGTTATGTGGCATAAATCATGCCTTTTCATTCGTTATTTTCACTATTTTGCTCTATGCTGGACATAGCATGGTGAATTCTCTAATACGAAACTTCCGTATGGCAGTAATTGCTACGGGAGTAATGCGTATCTTATTGTTTCACACTCCACTCCCAGACTGTTGTTACGCTTCGCCAGGTTTGGTGACCCAGCCAGCGATAATACTTTATCGCCTAATCTGTCTGACCGCCTGTGGAAACGGGGCGGTCAAACATTTGACCCCAATGGAAAGCTGTGATCATGTTGACACAAGCCGATATTGTGATACGATGAAAGAAATCAATATGGTTTGACCACACATCTGTCTGGCGGAAGCACGCAGATAAAGGTGATAAACAGAGATGCGCCGGAAGTCTTAGGTAACGATATGACATTACTGTGTAAGAGGCCACGCGTGTATATTAAATTTAATATTTTTAAATACGCGTGGGATGAGTAATGATAAACTTCCCCACCCAAACAGTGCTAGATAGATTGGAATGGTTCGCCAGAATCTACTATGATTTGATTGGAACTTTCGGCGGAAACACAGCTGGGATTTAAAACTAAGGATTGTGAGATATAATCTAACAAACTCGGAGTCACAAGACACAGACAGACTGCATCGCAGCGGCAACTAAACATCGCCTACAAGCCAGAAGAAAGAGGATAGGACTTACAATTCCACAACTATAAGTACCAGATCGAGTATTGGGCAACATTGGAATTTACAAGTAAACCCGCAATTTTAATACAAGACTGGAAACATGGGAATTTTATCACAAGGAGTCATAAGAGGAATTATAGATTTCCAGACCAAGTGTTTCACCCGTCATAAGAGGAATTATAGATTTCCAGACCAAGTGTTTCACCCGTCATAACAGGAATTATAGATTTCCAGACCAAGTGTCTCACCCGTCATAAGAAGAATTATAGATTTCCAGACCAAGTGTTTCACCCGTCATAAGAGAAATGTCTCAGACTTAAGTGATTCGAACAGCATCTAAATACAGGGGTGTGGGTCCATTCTAATTTGCGCCAGGAGAAGTGTGTATTCCCAAAATTTTGGGGTAAGTGTAAACAATTTATTTACTAATGTAAATTTTACAGGTTTCTTGATAAGTGGTTATATGTGAGGCTGGCAACCTCAACATATGAAAATAGTATATGCATGAACCACTACTACAAGAGCTGGTGATTGTTTCTGACTAGTCGTGCGGGAAACCCGACAGCAGAGATGACCCCAAAACTCAGACAGGTGTAAGGATGAGTAATGAGTGATGATTACATCACATGTGCCTAAAGTGTATAGAATCATTTTGTGAGATTTATATACCTTTTTAATTGTAATTCAGGCAGATAATTCCAGACGCAATTTCCTAGTTGACACCCAGAAGGATATTGGTGAATTTTCATCAAATTCCATGAGTTAAATTGTGTGCTCGGGAATTTAATTCTCCTGAGAGGTTAAGATTCGGGGGTGGAGCGCATGAAAATGGGCCTGTTAGTTGCGGAGAACAAATGTACTGAGGCATTTGTTTATTTCTAATTTGTCACAGTTCGTGGTTACAAGACATCAGACTTAAGTACTGAAGTTCCTACGCCTCTAGTGTGAGAGAAGAGTATCACCACCAACCGCCTACAGTGGACGAATTATGTGGAGAAGTGTACTCATCACCAAAAAGAAGTGACGGAAACCACAGCTGAAGGACTCATCTGGAGCTAAGTTTTATATAACAGGCTACAGCAAAAATACGGACATTATTATTAACGCCCTACCAAATCCTCAATGAGGAAAAATTTAATATAACTTTCACCCAATTTTCCATATTTATTTTCCCATGTTACAGACTAATTGACTATTAAATTTGTTGTATGTTATTTTAAACTAAACAATAATAGTTGATTCAGTCTATATGTACGAACGCAAACGTATGAGCTAGTTCTTCTTGATAAATATATATATATATATATATATATATATATATATATATATATATATATATATATATATATATATATATATATATATATATATATATATATAGAGCCATTAATTATAAGAGGGCATTCGTTGGATTACTCCAACTGGGGGGCTTGACGGGCCAGAATCATTGCATAACCCCTTCACAAAAGGCGACGGACCAGATAATAAGTTAACCAATTAAGCAGCATTTGTTCTTGACTTCTGGGAATTTCTTGTGAAGGCTCCCCTAAGGTAGAAACGACATTCATCATCTATCTATATCTTTGCCAAGAGTAATCTTGCGCGAAGATAGATACCTTGGACGACCTACTTTTAGATACACTTACATTGTGACCATTAGTGGACCACCACTGCAAAGGAAGGGGAGGCAATCCCGTGACATCCCTGAGTTACACTAAGTGCTCGGGAATTTAATTCTTCTGAGAGGTTAACATTGGCGAGTGGAGCGCATGACAATGGGCCTGTTAGTTTGCGGCGAACAACTGTACTTAGCAGGCATTTGTTTTTTTTCTATTTGTCTAAAGTTCATGGTTACAAGCCATCAGACGATTTGTGGTACTAACGCCGCTAGTGTGAGAGAAAAGCATCCACCCTAACTGCCTACAGTGGAAGAGAGTGCGGAGAAGGCTTTCGTCATCACAGAATTAATAAACCACAGCTGCAGGACTCCCTTATAAAAGTTAAGTGCTTGTAAAAAGGCACCAGCAAAAAGGACTTTTGATATATCCTCACCCTAAATCTCAGTGAAGAGAAAATTTGATTCCAATATAAAAATCACCAGCATTTTATTTATTTTAAACTGTTAATACTAATTGATAATTAAATTTGTTACCTGTTGTTTTAAAACTAAACAATCATAGTCGATTCCGTTTTATTATACGTATGAAAGCAAATGTTTGAGCCAGATTCTTTAATACCTAGACATATATTTACCTCTAAACAGAGCTATACCTTATAAGAGGGATTTCGTTGGATTACACCAACTGGGGGCTTGAACGGGCTAAACCATTGCTTAAATCCTTCACAAAAGGCGACGGACCAGATATAATGCGTTAACAATTGTTCAGCCCAATGCAACATTGTTCGTGACTTCTGGAAATATCTTGTGAATACTCCCTTAAGGTAGAAGTGTCATTAATCTTCTATCTACATCTCTGCCAAGAGTAATCTTGCGCAGGTAGTTACCTTGGAATCCAATATTAGATACTCATGAGTTTTGGTCACTGTTGGACAACTACTGCAAAGCAGGGGAGGCAATCCGTGACAACGCAGCGGTTGCCAGCCTTTTGTAGGTTGCAGCCTCCTTAACACCCATGCTATAATGTGCATCCTTCCCCCCCCCCCCCCCCCCCCCTCCCCCCCCGGAGAAATAAAGTGTACAGGGTTCGTTTTTGCCTCATGTATATTTTGCACCTGTTACTGATGTATGCATTTATTACACAGCAAGTGTACACCTATTAAAAGTGAAGACATCTAAAATTGTGACAGGAAATCGTTCATTAATTGACCTCCTACTTACGTCATGTGTACCTTCACGCGTTCAGCTATATTGCTGCGAAGTTGTTGCCAGGAAGTCAGTGACAGTAGAGAACGTACCATATTCATTTTTGTCGTTATGAAGAGTCCAGATCTGTAATTTCTTAATTACCGTTCTAGTTTTATCCTGCACAGAAAATGTTATTCAGTCTGCGGAAGACTTGAATTTTTCGTTCGTGCTCGGTTGATTGTATATTTAACTCTTTCAGTGACAAGCAAAAAAGTGGGTTTGGCCAAAATAAAAATGGCCACCCCAGTGCGTTTTTATTGTTGTTGTTTGTAAAAAAAATTTTAAATGTTCATACGCATAAATAACTTTGTTTTTGTATATGAAACTGAAGGTAAATGGTTGTACTTTACTCTTGTGCTGCAAGTATAAAAGCTTAATATTTTGTCAAATTTTACTTCAATACATTGTGGAACAGGTGTTGAGAATAGATAGACCTAGAGAATTGCACAATATAGTAATACAGTATAAAACAAGAACTCAAGTTAAATATATAAGGATTTGTGATGGTGTCAGGATAAGGGATAGTCTGATGGGGTGCTCGTGTGGATGATTGCAGATAATTGGTGGATTTGGTGTAATCTCAAACACCCCAGGGCTTTCTCACTACTTTTCACCTTGTTAACAACAGGGCAGGTTTGAGAGACTTTCTTTCTGTGTTTCCTGTTCATTTTTTGATTTTTATTGTTTGTTTGTTTCTTGGAAAGGGTAGTTTACACACATTTTTGGTTTTGATTTACTCTATTTGAACTGAGTGGAGGAGGAAGAAGTTACTATATTGTCTTGAATTTATTACACTATATATCCTAAGTATAACCCATAAAGGGTTGAACGGGATTCTTTGTTTTAAAAAAAAAAACTTCCAATACATGAGAGGTTGCGCATGGGACTGGCATTATTTTGCAAAAGTTCTGCCATCATAAATTGTTTTCCCACAACTTACCTTTATATTTCCTGTCAAATGCTCTATATTCGAAAATTCCATTTTCATTCGACATTTTATCTCATCGTCTTTTTGCGTGCAAACCGGGCTCTAATCAACACTTATGCATCTTTCTATCTCTCTCTTTTTAAATCAGTATATCTCTTCCTTCTTTCCTTTGTTGTGAAACAAATCTCCTGCTTGTGACCGATGCTCCTACTTCTTACACTCCTGCTTCTAAGCTGCAAATCTGCTTACACAGGCGGGGGTATTCTCAGAAACAGCTGCCAACACTGGCCAAATCATGAGGCAGCTGATGTCTTGAGCCCTTCCTTCCACCCGGCTAATCGTATATGAAAGCTGCAGAACCAAATTAAATTCCCCAATCAACAAAATATTACAAGACAATGGCAATCACAGCCCTCAGCATTACATACTTTCACTTTGATTTAATATGCTTGATCTTTCAGTCCTGCGGAACATATTAGCAGACGACACTGGCCAGGATGCTTCTGCGCTCTCGACTTCTCATGCCTTGCCTGTTTGCGTTTAAAACTTATCAGGACAGAGTCCATTCTGGATACAACGTTGCAGACGCGGTTGACACAAAACGTGAGTTATGAGTGCGCATAGTAACTCCTAAGAAATTATTAGCATCATTATCATCACTGTCACAATCAGTATCATCATCTAATATTGAAAAGTCTTTTACTTTTGAAAGTTGCTATTTGTTACTCTTTCTTTCTCTCTCTCTCTCTCTCTCTCTCTCTGTTTTTTTCCGAGGAAAAAAAAATAATTTACTCTCGTCATTCCCTAAGTGCCGTGCCGCCCGGATTAGGCCATCACGTATCTTCCGTTCCTTTCGGTCTCTGGTCTCCTTCAACCTCTTTCTCTGCCTTGTGATCAGTTTCACAATACATTTTATCTATTTGTCTTTCTTGTCTTCTCTTTGAGTTTCGTTTACCAGTAGTTATCCTATCCTCTATTTTTTATTTCCATAGTCTGACAAGATCATGTTTGGCGACTTGACATCCGCTCTCTTCAAGACTAGATTCACCATTACACCAGGTCCTGTCCTTCTCGTTATATTATCAAAACTCGGGCTGTTCTGCCTGCCTCTCTTTCTTAGACCCGAGATCAGGAGTCGGCATAAAGTATATCCCGATGTGCCGGAAGATCACAGGCGGTGATTTTTTTAGGTTTTTTGGTGACGGGGAAAAGATAAATAATTTTAAAGCTAAAGAAATTTCAGACTAGCCAGTTCCCGGTGGCATTTAAAAGCCAGGTATTAAAAATCCTTTTCCCGCGTTACCTGTCAAAACTCACGAGCTAGCGTACAAAGATTTACTTTAATAATGAGCTGCATAAGATAGGCACGTGATCTGTTCTTTGAAGTGAAGTTAATATTCCGTAAAATACCATTTATTTTGAATTTTCCATCACTCTGTTGGTGGACGGACTTCAAGAAGTAGACCGACCGCCATATATAACAGTTACATACAGGTTGGACTTATTCCAAATTCTAAATACTGTTCTCTGAAAATAAACCTGATTTTATCACGGTAGATTTTTAGAGAGTTCGGTGTTTTGAAATAGAGCCGCACAGCTCCTGTGTTGCCTAGGGCTGCCGTAGATCTCTTCCCCTCCTCCACCCCCCATTAAAAAAAGAATTAATAAAGTAATACTTCTTGTATCAGATCACATACCATCTCCGCATAAGGACGGCTGCATTGAACCTCTAACGTTGTCTCTCTCGTGCCTTGATCATACACTATCAGATAACAGATATATGCAGCTGCCTTTGCTTCCTTAGTTTATTTTCACAGACTGTTGTTTCCTTAAAATGTTGCCCTTCTTTCTTTCTTTCTTTCTTTCTTTCTTTCTTTCTTTCTTTCTTTCTTTCTTTCTTTCTTTCTTTCTTTCTTTCTTTCTTTCTTTCTTTCTTGCTTTCTTTCTTTCTTTCTTTCTTTCTTTCTTTCTTTCTTTCTTTCTTTCTTTCTTTCTTTCTTTCTTTCCTTCTTTCTTTTTTTCTTTCCTTTTATCTATCTGTTTACATTGACTTTTCTCTTTCTTGCTGTACGTGTGTAACTTCATGACACTCGCAGCAATCCTGCTCTAGTACGGTACATCCCAGAAAACCATTAATACCACGGCATGGAAAAACGACAACGATAAAAGTGATAACGACTAGCGCCGAGATAACCAAAAAGTTACACATTTTCATAAATGGCCGCTTGTGCAGAAGCGAAAGATTAAATTGACATGACATAATCACAAATGTGAAATTGATGGGAAAAAAACATTGGAATAAGACATGAGAAAAAGATGATGAGTGTGGAGAAAACACGCAATAAGCAGCCATATATTAGCATCACAAGCCAACGTTTAAAAGTGGATCCCAAATGAATAAAAAATATTTTTAAAATATTTTAAACGCACGCTTTTAATGCACTAAAAATGAATTTTTTCAAGGAGTTTATAGCTTGCAGTAAAAAAATGTAACATCAAATTGACAAAAAGCGTGGGGCTTATCATATATTTTATCCATAAATGTCTAATGAAGTATGAAGCAGAAGTTAATTTCATGCAGAATCAGCGCCCCACGCTTTTTGTCAATTTGATGTAACTTTTTTTGATTGCAAGCTATAAACTCCTTGACAAATTATTTTTGGGTTTTTAGTGCATTAAAAGAGTGTGTTTAAAATATTTTTATTTTATTTTCTTCTTTTTAGTGTTAGAAAAATTATGACATACTAAAACATAAACAATATTTTTACTTATTGTAAATCTGGTCTAAAATTTCTTAAGCGATCCATTTCTTTTAGAGCGTCAATATTACATGGCTTTTTGCCTGTTAATTTGGTGCAATCAGTTTCTTCAATTTGAAGGCCATCTAGAGATCGAACTCGACTTTCCCTTGATTCATAATTTTATCATTTGGATTGTTGTAGCGTGAGGTTTTTATTGGCTCTAGGATCAGTATAGTACTGACAATACAGAAATAGAATTTCTGCAGGAAAATGGTGAAGTCCCAGTGTATAAGAGAACTACTGGTATCACAAATTAGTTATGGCTGTGAATGATCTGATCTCGAAAAATTAGTAGAGAGGAGACGGTCATAAAATGCCACCCCGCTGTGTAACTAACTGTGATATTAAAACAAGGAAACAGATTTCACTTAACAATTATAAACTTGGCAAGTCGTTCAAATACAATTTCCTTATTTATTAAATATATACACTATCTAATCTTGTGCTGAAGGGTGGATGTTGGAAGATGGAATGCAATGGATTTGTAAGTTTACATATGATTTACATATATGTATTTATAATAATAATAATAATAATAGCCCCTTCAGTCATTGTGGTCGCCCAACTGTTCTTTTGCCATCTGCTAATTGTCCGTAGAAGATATCTTTTGGGATGCGACCATCTTCAATGCGGCGAACATGGCCAAGCCAGCGAAGTCTGCGCTGTCTAAGCAGCGTATACATACTTTGAAGGCCAGCACGTGACAACACCTCGACATTTGTCACTTTATCTTTCCACGAAATGCCGAGGATGTGGCGTAGACACCGCAAATGGAAGGTATTGAGCCTTCTTTCTTGTTTAGCATAGGTCGTCCAGGTCTCGCTGCCATATAGGAGTGTGCTGGTGACGCAGGCATTATATACCGCAGCTTTGGTCTTCATTGTGAGTTTAGAGTTTCCCCAAACACGGGATGTGAGGCGGGCAAAGGTAGCTGCAGCTTTGCCAATGCGGCTGTCGATTTCTGTATCCAGTGAGAGTTTGTCATTGATGGTAGACCCTAGGTATGTGAAGTGGTGCACCACTGCCAATTCATAGTTATCGATAGTGATAACTGGTGCAGCACCCACATCCTGACTCAGCACATTCGTTTTCTTTAGACTTATTGTGAGGCCAAAGTCCTTGCATGCCCTAGCGAAGCGATTCATCAAGCCCTGAAGCTCCCGCTGGCCCTGAGCGACGACCGCAGCATCACCAGCAAACAACAAGTCTCCCATAGTGACCCTTCCGATTTTTGCCCCGCCCTCAGCCCTGAAAGACCAAACAGACGGCCATCTGATCCAGCGTGAAGGCACACACCCTCAGTTGCATCTCTGAATGCATGCCTCAAGAGCAAGGCAAAGAAGATTCCGAAGAGGGTCGGAGCCAGAACACAGCCCCCGTCCAACGCCACCCCGTATATCAAAAGGCCGCGACGCGCTTCCAGCACACCGGACCGCTCCCCCCATGTCGCCACGGAACGACCCTATCATTTCCAGCACTCCAGAAGGGCAGCCTATTCTCAGGAGGATCCTAAAGAGTCCATCCCCACCAACCAGGTCGAATGCCCCTGTGAGGTCCACAAAGGCGATATATAATGGTCTTTTCTGCTCTCTTGATTTTTCCTGAAGCTGGCGGAGAGAGAAGATCATGTCTGTTGTTGATCCGCCAGCTCGGAATCCACACTGTGACTCTGGATATATGCGCTCAGCTAACTTGTGTAGTCGCATTAAGATGACTTTGGCAAAAACCTTACCAACAATACTAAGAAGAGAGATGCCTCTGTAGCCATTGCAATCACCTCTGTCTCCTTTATTTTTATACAGTGTTGCAATCTTGGCATCTCGCATGTCTTGAGGAATAGTTGTCTCTTCCCAGCACTGGCACAGCATCCTATGCAGGGGATGTAATAGCGTGCTCTTACAGCATTTGATTAAATCATTAGGAATCCCATCACTGCCTGGTGCTTTGCCAGAGGCCAAGCTATCAATGGCCTTGCTGAGTTTCTCTAATGTTGGTTCGGCATCCAGCTCCTCCATAGTTGGCAGACTATTGACAGCATCAAGGGCTGCAGGCGTAACGGTATTGTCTCTAGCGTAAAGCTCAGAGTAGTGCTCAACCCACCTCTCCATCCACCTACCCCCATCGGTTAGCCTCTCTCCGCTGATGGTTCCCAGCGGTGCCGTCTTACTTTCACGGGGGCCAAGTGCTTTCTTTATACCGTCATACATTTGTCTAATGTTGCCTGTTTGCGCTGCGATCTGGATGCTCTCACTGAGCTGGAGCCAATAGTCATTTGCACAGCGTCGAGCAGTTTGTTGAACTTTGCTTCTCGTAGCCCTCAGGATCTGTAGGGTTCTGGCACTCGGTGAACGTTTGTATTCATTCATAGCACTGCGCTTAGCTTCAATGACAAGTGCCATCACATCTGATGAAGCATCAAACCAGTCATTTGACTTTGCTGTTTTCTTACCAAAGGTGGCAAGTGCAGTACTTTGAATGGTGTTCCGTAGATGCTCCCAGTTCTCTGTAATAGTATCACCATGCTGAGGGCTACTGAGCACTTTCTTGAAGGTCGCAGTGAATTGAGCGATCATGAAAGGGTCTGACATCTTGCTGGTATCAATGCGTGGTTTCCCTTCATGTCTGACACGATAGAGTTTTCTTGGTTGTGCTCTGATTTTGCAGCAAACCAAGGAGTGATCTGTATCACAGTCTGCACTATGGTACGAGCGTGTGGAGAGCACAGACCTGAGGAGTGGCCTTCTGACGAGAATCAGGTCAAGTTGGTGCCAGTGCTTGGATCGTGGGTGTCTCCATGACACCTTATGCTGGGGTTTTGTCTGAAAGTAGGTGTTGGTCACGCAGAGGTCATAGTGGACGCACAACTCTAAGAGCCGTTGTCCATTTTCATTCATCTTGCCAATACCAAACCTGCCCAGACATGAAGGCCATGAAACATTATCGGCACCCACTCTAGCATTAAAGTCACCAAGGAGAACAAGCTGTTCTTGCCTAGGTATGCTTTTGATAACTGCTGCTAGATTCTCGTAGAACTCATCTTTAGCTTCTGAGGCAGAGTACAGAGTAGGAGCATACACACTGACAAGGGTGATAGGACCTGTGATAGTTTGCAGGCGGAGCGTTAACAGGCATTCTGATCCATTCTCGCCTGGTTCAACCATTTTAGTTAGCGATTTTTTGACCGCAAAACCTACTCCGTGTTCTCTAGCTTTATTAAGATCTTTCCCTTGCCAATAAAATGTGTAGTCCTTCTCGCTCACCGTTCCAGAGCCCGCCAGGCGCGTTTCCTGAAGTGCAGCTATATCCACCTGAAGTCGTTTAAGCTCATCATTAATTATGGCTGTCTTCCTTACATCGTTTACATCCTGTAGGTTTTCGGATTGTCCGGTCAACATAGTCCGGACGTTCCAGCATCCCAATCTGAGAGTTTGCTTATTTCTATTTTTTCGATAATTGCTTGGTGCAAAATTTTCTGTCCACAGTTCGGGTTTGACCCTAATCCCCATGCACCCAATGGGGAAAGCAGACAGTGGCGGGACAACACCTTATTGACTGGGGGCTGCCCAGCTTGAAGCAACCGGTAGCTGTCCAGTGAGATCCTAGAACCTCTCCCACTGTCGGAAGTAGCCCCTGGCGCCATGCCCTACGCCAATTGGGCAAAATGCTTATAACCGGTAACTGCTACTTCCCGTGTTTTGCCGACACCTATAGGGTGAAGCTGGAGTGTCCTCTCCACACAGCCGGTAGATCCAAAGGAACGGCAGTAGCCGATACAGTTTGGTACCAGCCATGTCGCAGGAGTTGCCAGAATAATGTCGAATCGACATTAGACTGCCTTAGGGACTCCGACTCCGGATTTATCCTCAGGGTTTACTCCCGAAGCCAATTCCACAAATGGATATTCCCGCAAGGCAGCGGTGGTTTGAATTCAGAGTTCCTTCTCTTAGATGAGCTACCAACCAAGGATCACGAGCCCTATCTGCCCGAAGCTGCTGGTTTTAAGGCGCCAGTCGCTCGCCTTTGCCCCTTCTCCCGTCAGTGGAAACAGTTCCGCCGGGCTCAAATTGAGCCACACGTGAAGGCCGGGAGCTGGACTTGGTTGTCAGAGGCTGTTTGAGGCGCGTGCCATAGAAGTATTTTATCTGCAGTGAGAGCAGTGATATATATATATATATATATATATATATATATATATATATATATATATATATATATATATATATATATATATATAGTGTACTCATCTCAGAACAGTTCTGTCCTTCCTAATTTGTTGCACACAACACCCGCTGATGATCGTTCCTTTAGCCCACCCAAGACTGAGGGGGGACTAAGGATGTAGCTTCGATACAATCACTGTGCTCCTGCGAAGTTCCAGGCAGCTGGATTGACTCGAACATACGACCTCAGGTTGGATGACACGAATAAAACCCTTTAAGATTAATACAAGACAGATTTGGACTCGACTTTAGTGAAGCAAGAGTGCCCGGTCACGCAAGTAAGCAATACATCAATGTTGACAGCTTTCTCTTTCCCCAGTCGGCCGTGCTGGCCTTCGTGTTTGTATTTTTTTTAATAAAATGCGCCCGTTTATATGGGTAGACGCAAGGAATCTGCCAGTGCGTAATGAACTCTTTTGGTTTGTTCTCGGCGGTTTCGTACATTCCGTGACCGAGTCCCAAAATACAGGGCTTAAGCCTAATTTTATTCTTTCTGCCGCCATCTTGGGGGAACAAGATGGCGTATACTTCGTGTAATTTATTCTGGCTCAGAGTCTGTTGAACGTGGATTGGCTGGGCATACTTGTTAACAAAGAAGTGGGTTTACACACACGTTTTACGACAACTGTTTCTGTAGTAAAGTACTCTGTGTGACACCCCGCTCAAATTTCCCCGATTCAAAAATCTAGTTAACGTAAATTTACAACCTATAACCCACTACTACTATGTTTGAAATTTGTCAAGGGCAAGGTCAAACCTACCGCTAAAAATTGGAAAAAATAATTTGAATTTTCTACTACCCTGTTAAAAATCTATAAATAATTTCCATGTTTGACCTTGGTCTCAAGGCCATCGTCAAATCCAACCGCCAACATTTAAATAAAGATTTGAATTTTCTAACACCAAGCGTAAAAGTCCCACCCCCAAACACACACACGCACTACCCTTCCCAATATTTATGAACGAACGCCGTAAAGTTTGGCAACTAACCAACTTGTTACCTCGTTTTATAGGGGAGAGGGGAGGTTGTTTAAAATGGAAAGCAAGCCTAATCGGTGTGTTTGGAAAAGCTTAGATAATGTATTTCTTTATAAATAAAGAGAGTTTAAATAAAAGGGATGTCTTGAATTGTAGCGTTAATATTGTTAAATATAATATCATAAGAATTTCCCTTATAATAAATTATCTGGCCTTAGAAACATTTATTTTACTAATATTTTAGTTCAGTGAAAGGAGCAAATATTTACTTAAAAATTACACATATGAAAACGGGGACAAATAACACTAGTCAACAACCAAAATGTACCAGAAATGAAAATAGCTGATCTTAACTAATTTTGGTGTGCTTAAAACGAAAATGACATTTAAAAATGTTGATTGGCTCTAGTTTTCAAGATATATGCTACTAGTTCATTTAATTACGGTCAATTTATATATATGACGCAACTGTTGTGGGCGATTGCATAATTTTTTTCTAATGACCAATAAAAATGTAACTAGAAGTTGATGATGCAATCCTACCTATGAATACATCACCTTTGTGTATAAATATCTTATCTCTGATAAAATTTTGCCATTAGTTAGTGCATTTGTCCTTATCAAAAATACCGTAGTTAGAAATGCCTAGGACATGTGTGAACAGTGCTAATAATTTCTGTTATATATGTAGTGAGGTGACATTTCTATCACAAAAACGAAATATAACTAAAGTGATTAAGAAGGCGTACAGTTTGTCTTTTGGCTGCAGAATAGGAGATCAAGATAAGAGCTTGGCGCTACACATATGCTGCAATATATGTGCAGCACATCTTAAACTGTGGTTGACTGGCAAAAGGCAAGCTATGCCTTTTGCAGTCCCAATGATTTGGAGAGAGCCCACTGATCATCTCAACAACTGTTACTTTTGCATGGTCCCTCCAATTGGGAAAGGCATATCAAAGAAGAAAAACTGGACTCTGGAATATCCAAACATCCCCTCTGCAATACGTCCGGTACCACATGGCGATGACCTACCAGTTCCCAAAGTGCCAGAATCATTTTCAGCTGCTTCCACTGATGAAGAAGAGGACATTGGTGGTCCTGAACCATCAACCTCAAGCGACCCAGATTTTGAGCAAACTACATCCACTAAACCACACTTAATAACCCAATGTGAACTGAATGATCTTGTAAGAGATCTGAATTTACCGAAGAACAAGGCGGAGCTTTTGGGTTCCAGATTGCAACAGTGGAATCTCCTGGCAGAAGATGTTACAATTTCTGTGTATAGGAACCGCCAGAAGCCGCTTATTATATTCTTTTTCAAAGAGGATGACCTTTCTGCGTGCAACAACATTTCTGGTTTAATGGCAGCCCTCAAAATCAGTTACATACCGGAAGAGTGGAGGCTTTTTATTGATTCATCCAAGACGAGTCTTAAAGCTGTTTTGTTGAATAATGGTAATGTGTTACCGTCAATTCCAGTTGGTCACGCAGTTCATATGAAAGAAACTTATGAAAACATTAAGCAGCTTTTGAAGTGTATAAACTACGAATCATCATTGGTCACTTTGCGGTGACTTAAAAGTGGTCGCTCTTTTGCTTGGACTACAGGGTGGATACACGAAGTACTGTTGCTTTCTCTGTGAGTGGGATAGCCGTGCACGAAGTGACCATTACATCAGAAGACATTGGCCAATCAGGCAGTCATTGCAGCCTGGCAGTAAGAACGTTGAGAACCCAGCACTTGTTGACACCAGCAAGATTTTGTTGCCACCCTTGCACATTAAGCTGGGTCTCATGAAAAACTTTGTCAAGGCAATGGAGAAAACAGATGAGGCTTTCACATACCTCATCAGAAAATTTCCAAGACTGAGTGAAGCTAAAATAGGAGAGGGAGTATTTGTTGGTCCGCAAATTCGAAAACTTCTTCATGATGACGAGTTTCTTTGCGTGTTGCATGGCAAGGAAAAAGCAGCATGGCTAGCATTTAAGTTAGTGGTGGACAATTTTCTTGGAAACAACAGATCTGATAATTACAATGAAATTGTAGAAAATCTCCTTCTGAAGTATAAGAGTCTTGGCTGCAACATGTCTTTGAAAATTCATTTTCTGGATTCTCATCTGGATTTCTTTACGAATGACGGAATGGGTTCAAATGTGCCTTTTTAAAACATGATATGTGAACTTTAAATAATGTTTTTATTTTTTCTATCATTTTATGTTGAAATATCAATTAATTGAGTATGTAACCACAATTTTTATAATGCTAAAGTAGAAAGACTAGCTGTTCACCCCAGAGAATTAAACAAGCATACATTATTTGTATTACTGTAATGTAAATTCATCATTAAAAAAAACCCAGAGCCAATTGGGGAATTTCATTATGATATTTGAAATCAGCATGTCAAAATCAATAAGAAATGGTATATTTAATTTCTGGTACAAATAACTTTTGAAAATTTGTTGACTAGTGATAATTAAAAGAAACCTATATAGGAAGATAGAGGACAGTTGTCTGTTTAATAATCACTTTAAATATTAAAAATCGACCCATTAATAACAAAGATATTATATAAATAAAATTGAGGCAGACGAACAAACACACTTCTGAACTGCTCAATTTGATAGCCTTCTGAAACGTTAAATTTTCTTAACGCGTTTCTGATTGGTTAATTGTAGTTTAGGATGAGGCGATAAAATTAACAATCTGCCGGCATAGTGCACCATTTGAGAAAAACTAAAACGCAGACAGATTGAGAGCAGATGCACAGCATTGATGTTGAATGCCTTTGCCGTCTGGACGATAGCGGTCTGAGCTTGAACCATTAACCGCCAGTCAATCTTGTGATTGTGTGATTTATTCTTTACTTGCGTTAAGATAAATAAGTGTATTGATATTTTATTAGAATGTACAGGCCACAGTTGTGCACCAAAATTGTTGTTCGACATTGCCTATTGGAAGAGATTACGACAACCAAGTAGGAATGTGCCTGATACCAACTCTTTTGTGTCACCACTGTTAATATTCTGCCTTCACTGTTTAGATGCTGCCACTGTTAGTATCTGTGTTCGGTATGTATTAGTGACTGTGTGCCAGAACAGTCACTCACAACACAGGTACGCACATAGAAGTCATAGATGGTTGTAAACGGTGGTGACATTTAACAATGGTTTATTAAGTCACAGCACATCATCACGTAGACATAAGACGAATACACCGTTACAACAAAAGGTACGAATTCAGTATGCTCATAAGACTGCACTCACTGCAGTTAATAATAATATCAGCGCTATGAAGACTGCACCCAGCAGTTAACAATACTATCATAGCCTGTAATGTCCTCACGACTCAGTATACTCATAAGACTGCACTCACGGCAGTTAATAATAATATCATCACTATAATGTCCTCACGACTCAGTATACTCATAAGACTGCACTCACGGCAGTTAATAATAATATCAGCGCTATAATGTCCTCACGACTCAGTATACTCATAAGACTGCACTCACGGCAGTTAATAATAATATCATCACTATAATGTCCTCACGACTCAGTATACTCATAAGACTGCACTCACGGCAGTTAATAATAATATCATCACTATAATGTCCTCACGACTCAGTATACTCATAAGACTGCACTCACGGCAGTTAATAATAATATCATCACTATAATGTCCTCACGACTCAGTATACTCATAAGACTGCACTCACGGCAGTTAATAATAATATCATCACTATAATGTCCTCTCGACTCAGTATACTCATAAGACTGCACTCACGGCAGTTAATAATAATATCATCACTATAATGTCCTCACGACTCAGTATACTCATAAGACTGCACTCACGGCAGTTAATAATATAATATGGCCTGTCCCAATCCTGGACTTATAATAGCTTCATAGCTTCATACATCTCCACACTGCAGTTAATCACATAGGCTGTACACACAGCGAAATACATAAGTCGACATTTTCTCAAGTCCTACGTAGGCATACACTATCCAAAAAAACCACTGGGACTCGACCTACACGGTCCACGCCCAAAACACAACTCCCAAAATCACACACTAGTCCCGCCAAAAAACCCCGTCACGAGACTCGGCTGTCTTGAACACCGCTCTCGATAATACATGCAGACTAGCTGCGAGCTATTCACATGACTCAAAACAGTACAGAATAAATACATCTCAACATTTGAGATTAAACAGCGTTCACACGCTTATCTGTACTCTGTCACTCGAAAAATAGGAAAAGATAATTCTATCCTAAAGTCAAACAAGTATCCGCATAATCAAGCGTTGCAACTCGAACTTTAATTTGTCCAAAACATTCTAAAGATTACTTCCCCTTCCATAAGATCCACTTGCAACAGTTACCACCCGCTCCGGGGAAAAAAAATAATTCTATCATTTTTTTGAAAAAATTAACCCAAAAACAAAAAATTTAGAAGACAAAGAAGTTCTAACATATGCTTACTAAAATCATCTTATTTTAAATCAAATTATATCTACAACAAATATCAGCATTAAAGTGTAAAGTGGCAATTAAAGCATACAGCATAATCAGCTAAGTATAAAAAGTAATTAGCTAAATATACAAATATGATCAGTTCCAAAATTAAGTTACGTATATTTAGTACAAACCAAACCGAAAACAACCAATCGAAAGAGAAAACACAACATCAATCAAAAGAAGAATGATCTGTAAAAAAGAAAAGTAAGAACTCAACAATACCATATAGTCATAATTTAAGTTGGACAATTACATGTAAAATAAATACAACTATCATAAGTAGATATATCATATCAAGTCATATAACCATTCCAACAATACAAAGAATAGAAGTATAAATGTTGAAAGAAGACAGAGTATACAAGTAGAATCAAGTAAAACGAAGATGAAGTACGAAAGTATAAACAAGATATGAAATCCATACCGAAAAGACAACAGAAATGAAGAATAATTACCAAAGACAGATGGAAAGCAAAGGCACGAACGCAGAGAAAGTCATTAACAGTACATACTAATAACTGTTTTGATCAGATAACCTATTCAAAAATAAATATATAAACATGATCGAATGGCACAACACAAAATATCAAAGTATATCTATACTAACACTACCAAAAAATAATTTATAACTAAACAAAACCTAATAAGTAATTTAACCAAGTTACAAGAGTTATACAAAACTAAAATAAATAAATTATAGGCATCGAACAAACAAGTAATAGCATTGCTATAACTAATACGACCAACGCACAATCAAGCGCTAAAATTAAAAATACATCATAATAAAAAATAACTTTTTACAAGAACTAATCACACTACATATCAATGATATCGCACTGTCAAATGCTGGACACACACACACAAAAAATTACAATGCCAAAAAAAAAAATTCATTTTTTTCAAAAGTACCGTACAAACATATTTTCTAACGATAAGTTACATAAAAACAGTATTTAATTTTTAAGTAATTCAAGACCACTAAAACCTAATAATGAAATCAATATTTTAACAAAATGAGTGAAATATAAAACAAAAATCCTATCTCGAAGAAACCTTTAAATCAACACATGTAAATTTAATTTATCCTTTAAGTTCTTTCTGCTGACAATTACGTTCAGCTCAGTACAATGCTATTTAGCTATAACTTTATCTCTTACTCAAATCGATAAGATATACATTATAAATAAATCTACACTTTGTTGCTAATATGAAATATGCAAAAGGTTCTATAAAAATATCTACAAAAAAAAACTAGTTTTTTTTTTGTTTTTTTTTTTAAATAATCTGCTAAGAAAATAATCTGCATGCCTGACTGGCAAGAAATCAAGTTCTGGAAAAATCAAAGTTTCACAATAATATATAAATAGCATAAAAATGTATTAACATGTCATCAAACTACCGACATAAAAATAACAACAATAAAAAAAATAATGGCAATCAAAAGATGCATAGAAATAATCATTACAACAAAATTATATGTTATTTCAAAACAACAACATGTCATGTACTAATATAGAATATAAAAATATTTACTATCTCAAAAAAAAAATAAGCCGCAAAATTTCCCACTCTCTTGTAAACATGCTTGACCTTCAGTAAGCAACACCTCAGATTTTAGTTAGACGCTGACAGGTTTCGGTTGACCACTCGAGCGGAATGTTGACCTAAATTTCTGACCGTCAATATGTCACAGAAGCCTTGACTCTTATCGCAACGTAGCTTCTGTCAACAAATACAAATGAAAATTTCCATTTTACTCAATAGTGAAATTTAATGAAGAAAAAACGTAGAAATCAAATTTACAATTACCCAGCACCGGCTTGTGTAAAGCACCGGTCTCCTCACGATGTCACTAGCTCTTCCTATCACATGTAGATATCACAGAATACTTGGGGACAACATGACCGACCTTGAATGTCGCCGCTGCCGTAGGCTGAAAACAAGTGTTATATTCACAACAACAAGCAGAGCAGGCAATAGTATTCAAGCATCCACTGTTATTTTTACTCTGTTTACCTTTATTATAAATGACTCTGGGCTCCTGTTGAACAAAATTAGCACAATTGCGCTTATTATTTGTTCTATGATCAAAATACTTATTATTACCGTTGCCTTGTTTACAAATAATGACTTTAGTCTTTTGTTGAGGAACATTACTCTGGTGATGTAAAGCAACATTTGAAAAGCCATTATCTCTATCACACTTTCCAATACTCTTACAATCGTAACTTTGAGATTTGTTAAATTTTTTCTGTTTCTTGGAGAAGGAAAATTATTATCTACTGATCTCCCTTGGTACTGTTTAATCTTGGGGTTATCTCTCTTACTAGAACTGTTTTTCTTTTCCCCTATGGGAATATATTTACCAATTGTTTCAAACTGACTGTGCTGAGTTTGATAACTGCCAGAAACAATAGTATTTCTATTGTTCCGCATACGGGTTTCATCTTTGGAACAAGTAGTAATAGCTTCAACACCCGCTATTAATTTCTGAGTATTTCCAATAGTAGAGAAATGTTTGCTCTTAAGAGTCTTGTCCTGAAATATATCACCTTTCTTTTCCTGATTAACAGAACTGGTTGTTACACTAGAATCTTTGTTGTTCTGACGCCAAGAATTATTACTAGAATTATTAGTAATATTAGAACCTCGAAAGTTATATCTACCACGAAAAGATCTGTCTTTACCATGAATGACATCTCTCTGAGCAAAAAGTGTATGGGGCTGACTTTTCGCAACTTTCTGTCTATCACTGTCAACATTGACAGAAGACAACATATTGTTATTCAAGACGATGTCAAGCAGGCCATCTACTCGTTTTCTTGCCTGTGCAATCTCCACATCTCTATGTGAGATCTCTTCACCTAATTCCTTATTTAAACTCTCAACTCTTAAAACTTTGCAGCTTTCTTCTGCTAGTAAATTTTCAATCTTAGCGACCTTCTCTTTCTCAGCCATCAACTCCACTAATGTCTCTTTCTCTAACTGTTCTTTATTTGCTCTCAACTGAGTCAACTCTAGTTGTAGAGACTGAATCTTAATATAATCATTGCTATTATTAAGCTCATTAATCTTTTCTGGAATCATCGCATTCTTTTCTTCCTGTTGGAGACCAAGATTCGCAATATCATCCATCAAATCAAGAAGTGACTCTGTATAATCCCTATCACGTTTATCGGTCTCAACTTTCAATTTCTCATAAATCTGTTTATTTTGTTGGACCTCCTGTGTAATATTTTCTACCTCAATTTGCTTATCTTTCATCTGGACTTCCAATTGCTTTATCTTCAACAATGCTAAATCCAAATTTGTCTGCACACCAGCAAGTTCTGAGTTTGACTTTTGCAATTCACCCGTAAGTCTAGACACTGTTTCATGTACTTTACTCACTTCAGCAGTACCCTCTAAGAAGTTTTCCCTTTGTTGTTTTTTTCTTCTTAATTCCTCATCTTCTAACCTCTTTTTCTGATCAACAGAAATGTCGTTGCGCATTATCTTACGTATACTCTTCATTATTTGATCGCGTTCAACACCCATACAGTTGCACGAAAACAATCGAAGATCCATAACCAGTAACTTCGCCAAATCTTTAGCCATCCTTAGATGAGGATGAGAGTGAAAATTCTCCTCAGCAAAATACTTAAGGGCTCTTGACGCATTGACCAAAAATCTGTCTATCACATGTTCCTCAAGCTGTGGGCCTTTTAATTCTTGATAATCTCTACCTTCTCCCCACAAATAAGCCAATACAGGCCTCATATCCTCAGGATCTATATCATCATCATCCATAGTGATTCACTTACTTAATCAAATATATATAGTACAGTAGAACTCCATTTATCCGAACCCCATGGGACCGAGCATCGTTCGGATAATCAAATGTTCGGATAATTGGATTACATAATGTATCGAGTACATGTACACATATTTCTAAAAATAATTAACCATCACAAGGAAAATACACTATAAAACATATTTACTTGTACTGTAATAATAATACCCACACTGTATTAGATTACTGTATCACCAAAATCTGTCATTACACTGCAGTGCATGTACTACTTGTATTAATTTATTTTTTTTTAAGAAAGAGAAATGTTTTCAAAATAACATTACAAACGATTCAAAACCAGGCGCAACTTACGTATACATGTACTTGCACAGATGTAGCCCACTTTTTAAAATAATGAAGAATCCTCTTTTGCACCAAACTGGATAGTCTCCTTTTGGTTGCTAAGTCCCGCATTCTCTTCAACAGCAGAAGCTTTGTAGGACAGCTGTCATCTTCTTGCTCGTACCAAGCCATCGCTGATTCTAGTGCTATAAAGGCCTCTTCAGGACTTGGTCGACGTTTTGGGTTTTCTTCATAATCTACAAGTACATGATGTACTTGTGAGGAGTCTTCGTCATCGGTCACTACATGTATTTGGTTTTTCTTTTTGCACAAAAGACAAAATTTCTTCGTCATTCAAAAACTGAAAACCAGAATCATTATCATCTTCTAGCCACATGTGGGCATCATCTTTGTCACAGTCCGAAAATCAGGGCATTGAAACAGTTCCACAACTTCATTTATACAATCATCATTTGTGTCCACTGCAGTAGTTTCATTTCCTCCTTTTTTCCCAAGCAATCTATTCCAAGCCTTGTTGAGATTATCTTGTGACAGGGTGGTCCAAGCATCAGCTAACATATAGCAGCAGTCTTTGAGATTAAGCTTTTTGGAAAACGCCACCACACTTTCTTCATCTTCAGCCAACAATAAACGACGCAGGACTTCCTTCTTGTACATCTTTTAAGCTTTGCTATAACACCCTGATTCATTGGTTGAATCAGTGCTGTTACATTGGGAGGCAGAAAAATTACTTTAAAATTTGCATCAACTGCATTCAATGTATCCGTCTCTGGATGAGATGGTGCATTGTCCAGTAGAAGAATTACTTTTCCAGTTTTCTTTTCTTGTTCTCTCAACCTCTTCATATTTGGGATGAACTGATTTGTATACCAATCAAGAAATATTTCACTATTCATCCAAGCACTCTTCTGTGCTTTGCAGCACAATGGGAGACATGTCACATTCTTTAAACAACGTGTTTTTTTTTGGCTTTGCCGATCATTATCACCGGTAAACGATGACTTCCACTGGCATTCGCGGCTACCAAAATTGTTACTCTCTCTCTTTGCACTTTTTAAACCCAGGGGCAGCTGCTTCGCGCTGAGATGCAAGTGATTTTTGAGGCAATGATTTCCAGTATAAGCCAGTCTCATCGACATTATACACATCATCGAGTGAATAACCTTCTTCCAAAAAAGCCAAGAATGTTTCTTTAAAATTTTCAGCGGCAGTTGCATCGCTAGATAAAGATTCCCCTTGAATCTCCAGTTCTCGTATGCCATGACGAGATTTAAAGTCAGGAGGACCGTCAAGTTGATTGTTGAACTGAAGTGCCTTTTCACACAATAGAGAGCCAGAGATAGGTTCCGATTTGCTTCTTCTTTGCAGACACCATATATACAAAGCCTCTTCCAATTTCAAATATTTCGCATTTCTCATGGTTTTACGTTTCTTCGACCCATTTTCACTCTCCAATTTCGATGCAAAACTCATAATTTTATCCTTTTTACTTTTGATGTCAGAGACGGTAGCTTTCCCAACATTGAAAATCCTCGCAAGTGAAGGCACAGTTTCACCTTTTCCTAGTCTCTTGATAATTTCTGTTTTCGTTTCAATTGACAAAACATTGCGGTTCCTTTTATATGCTTTAGGCCTACTGGAAGATGCCATATCGCACAGAGAAATACTTGTACACCAAAATTATTCTGCTGTAGTAGCAGACACAATTATTTTAAGTTGAACTGTCTGCTTAGCCAGTGTTCTGCCTAGAACGCACACGTACACTGGATTGGTAAACCAGATATTAACTGACTTTATGATCTAACTGACTTCCTGTACGTAAGCAACTGACCATTAGCCCATCCCATCCTCTACAAATTGTTCGCACACATTTGAAGCTTGCCGCATGAAAAAGATTCAGAAATGTAGTCTAACGTGACTGGTGGCGATTGATTTTTTTTTCTGGAAAAAGTGTTCGGATAATTGGATGTTCGGATAATTGGGGTTCGGATAAATGGAGTTCTACTGTAATCACTTATAGTTATGACAAATTACTGTCGCAAAAGTTAGGACAATCACCTTTCCGGATCACAAAGTTAACTATTTGTCAAGAAATGAGCTTATTCCTCAATTCTGTATCACCAATTCCTTTTTATAGCACCTTTATCAAGTCACATCATTATCAGGAAAACAGCCATTAACACCTATGCATAAAATCTTAATCATATGTCAAATTAGACATAAACAACAATAACAACAGAATGAGCAATTAGGGAGGCCTAATGACATGCATGAAGTGACACAATTTACACAAGAAAAAATCACTTATCTGTCAATGATCCCGTTACTTTCCGCCACGACACTGGATATCACATAGACTGCCGAAACCTCCACTGCGGGAAAGCACTGGAACTTGATTCGTTTCTCTTCAGGTAATTTCGTCAATATGATATGTGCTTAACAATGCACAAGTTGACAGGAACCATAATATAGCACACACTGCAACTCTTGACTGTTCTGTAGTCTGAAATGTACACGGCAAGTCCGTGTATCATAACGTCTTGAACTTGTGATGGTGAAAACTGGCACAGGTAACCCGAATATTGCAGGAATCTGTCACAACCCGTACAAATGCTGGTACAAATACTGTCGAAGTCTAATTGAACGCTCTTGACCACTGCAGACGTTGTTGTAGTCTATAGGCATGAAATAGGACGTCAATTGCTACTGGTGTAAAGTTGCCTTCTACCACGAATAAAGCGTGCGTTGTTTCTCAAATGCGCCACCCAGGCAGATAATATTTAGGTCACAGTTCTGAAGTACAGCAGATTCAAGCCACGCCCACACCGGGCTAATTATAACAAAGTCAAGTATACGCCACACAGGCACATCTTAAATGATATCCAATGATACGAAAACTACGCCACTTAGGCTATCGACGCGAATAGTCGTAGATGTCAGATCCTGTTAACTGAAAACCACCAAATGATACCAACTCTTTTGTGTCACCACTGTTAATATTCTGCCTTCACTGTTTAGATGCTGCCACTGTTAGTATCTGTGTTCGGTATGTATTAGTGACTGTGTGCCAGAACAGTCACTCACAACACAGGTACGCACATAGAAGTCATAGATGGTTGTAAACGGTGGTGACATTTAACAATGGTTTATTAAGTCACAGCACATCATCACGTAGACATAAGACGAATACACCGTTACAACAAAAGGTACGAATTCAGTATGCTCATAAGACTGCACTCACTGCAGTTAATAATAATATCAGCGCTATGAAGACTGCACCCAGCAGTTAACAATACTATCATAGCCTGTAATGTCCTCACGACTCAGTATACTCATAAGACTGCACTCACGGCAGTTAATAATAATATCAGCGCTATAATGTCCTCACGACTCAGTATACTCATAAGACTGCACTCACGGCAGTTAATAATAATATCATCACTATAATGTCCTCACGACTCAGTATACTCATAAGACTGCACTCACGGCAGTTAATAATAATATCATCACTATAATGTCCTCACGACTCAGTATACTCATAAGACTGCACTCACGGCAGTTAATAATAATATCATCACTATAATGTCCTCACGACTCAGTATACTCATAAGACTGCACTCACGGCAGTTAATAATAATATCATCACTATAATGTCCTCACGACTCAGTATACTCATAAGACTGCACTCGCGGCAGTTAATAATAATATCATCACTATAATGTCCTCACGACTCAGTATACTCATAAGACTGCACTCACGGCAGTTAATAATAATATCATCACTATAATGTCCTCACGACTCAGTATACTCATAAGACTGCACTCACGGCAGTTAATAATATAATATGGCCTGTCCCAATCCTGGACTTATAATAGCTTCATAGCTTCATACATCTCCACACTGCAGTTAATCACATAGGCTGTACACACAGCGAAATACATAAGTCGACATTTTCTCAAGTCCTACGTAGGCATACACTATCCAAAAAAACCACTGGGACTCGACCTACACGGTCCACGCCCAAAACACAACTCCCAAAATCACACACTAGTCCCGCCAAAAAACCCTGTCACGAGACTCGGCTGTCTTGAACACCGCTCTCGATAATACATGCAGACTAGCTGCGAGCTATTCACATGACTCAAAACAGTACAGAATAAATACATCTCAACATTTGAGATTAAACAGCGTTCACACGCTTATCTGTACTCTGTCACTCGAAAAATAGGAAAAGATAATTCTATCCTAAAGTCAAACAAGTATCCGCTTAATCAAGCGTTGCAACTCGAACTTTAATTTGTCCAAAACATTCTAAAGATTACTTCCCCTTCCATAAGATCCACTTGCAACAGTGCCTAAAGCAGATTTATTTGGAAAGTGAAATAAAATGTGTAAAAATGTTTGAACATTGCCATAAAAATCTTACGACTGTAAGTCCAGAAGCTACTAGCAGTTTTCTGCAGTGCATTAGTGTTCAAATAACACATGAAAACCTACATAGGATGTTTGCACAAAATATTTAACAGGTCACAAGAAGAACATTGTATACCCCATCTGATTCTATGGAAAAAATCAATGCTTAAGGGGTCAGTGGCGTTGCAGCCATATGGGAACAGTATGAAAACACTGGAAGAAAAATGGTCAAACAAAAATAGGGTTTGGTGCAATTGGTTGGCACGCGTAGCTGACCCTCCTTTTGAATGTATTATTGAAAAAAATTGTGGAATGATATTATAGATATGATATAAAGAGGGGAACATAACCTTCTTATTTCAGGGTTGAATTGCCAAATTGAAAAGTGAAATAACCCCTGGAAATTCAGACCCTGTGGGCCCAGAGAGAGCTTCTTATATAACTGCAAGCTTCCTGCCACATCAGCATCCAGGGAAACTCTGAAATACTTGTTGTTCTTGAAGATTCTCAAGCCACCACCACAGACAGGCTTTTAAGATAAGTCCATTAAAAGTGGCACTTGAGGACTCATCCTTATCATTCTACCCACATACAAGAAATTAAAAGAGGGTGTGATGAAACACACAAACCCTCAAATCATTGACAGAATTCTTATCCAGTGTTAACATATTCCAGTAGGAAGTACAAACCTAGTGATATTTTAGACTTAATATTTTATGGACAGGATGTCCACCCTATTTATTTAAAACTTGTAAATAAAGACACATTTCTTTTGTGTTGAAAATTCCTGTTCCAGAAAATTGAGGTTCAGGAATATTAAAAATTGTAATATAAATATATAAATTTACACCCAGTCTTACTTAATTCAATTATATTGATACAGTTGTGTTTGTTTTATTGACACATCACTATACCTACATTACCCTAGACACGTAGCCATATAACATACCCAGAAAATATTTCCCAGAGTGAGATCTCAGAGAGGTAGCGGATAGGTACCCTGAGAATACAACATCATCAACAATTAGACTCAGGGACTTACACAGCTTGACCTCACTCTGTTTACACTTAGTTGAGTAACACCAATAACCTCTCATATTACCACAGTTTCCCTTGATTTAGCTAGACACTTGTTTGAGTACTGCCCTGTTTTACGCATAGAGCAAAATAAAGCACACCACGTACTCTTGAATTTTTAATTAACTTGATTATGGCCCCTGATTTGTTTACATTTCTTTACGAAAAACGTTACTCATAATGACATAATTACAATATTAAATTATTAAATATTTGACTGATTATTGTATTGCCATCGGGAATACACAACTATGCCAAGTTTCAGAGCTATTACTCATCTGGAAGTGATTGAAAAATCGATTGCAAGATTCGAAAGGGACATGAAAGTGTCATACAAGTGAAGTTAAATAAAAGCGTGTAAAAAAGGAGACTCGAAAACATAGAGAATTTGATACAGGAATAAAAACTAAGGAACACGGGTTAAGGAAAATATGTAATGTATATCTTACTAGTACAAAATACAGCGAAATAGACACAATTACTCACACGAAGTCTCCTCTAGGGACAAGTGACAGAAAATAGAAGAGAAAAGAAAGCTAAAATGCGTGAAAAGTAAGTGCTGAGCCGTGAATGGACGGAAAATACCTTGAATAGATTGAAAAGAAATGACTGAAGGCCTATACTCTACAGGGGGCTGAAACACAACTAGATGAAAACGGTTACGTTACTGAAGTTTGAAAGCGACATCGCCTACGCCCTAAACCAGTTACTGTGGCATTCAGTCAGTGTTGCCACCGTAAATTGTTAACCTAAATAATACCTTTAAAATAAAAAAAATAAAAAGCTGAAAACCTAGATGCTGAATTTACACTGTCTCCTGAAACATGTATATTTTGTGATTTACATGTATATTTTGTGATAGAAATAAAAGTATTCTTTCGTATTCAAGGTCATTTTACTTATAATATCTGGCTGTCCTCGAAACATAATGGGTGTTATTTGCCAGTTCAAAAAAGTCGTTAATGCTTCCAACATTAATTATGCACACACACACAAAAAACAAATACAAAAACACTTAGTATCACACGCACAACATAAGGCACAAAATTACTCATCTTCATCATCAGCTATCTCCACGGACGAAGGTTGGAAGCAATGAATTTCCTACGCCTTCTGTCTCTTGTCTTGATGGTGCACTCTGATAGATTCTTTCCTGCTCATGTCTTGATATTATCTTCCCACTTATGTCTTCCCCTGCACCTTTGCCTTCGTCTCTGCCTTCCAGTATGGTCTTCTGCAAGGTGTCGTGTCTTTTTATTTGAAAAAATAATTTAGCGTCTAATCTTGATCTCTTTCTATAATTTTCTTTTCATTCCTAGGTTTTCGATGACATCTTTATATGTTTTCTTCTATTTTCACGAGATGCGGGTCATTTTTCTATACCGGTATATCTACATCTCGAGAGCCTCAATTATTTCTTCCAATTACTTTCTCATTATCCATGTTTCTTGTGGCGAGTTGCCTCCCTTGCAATGCAGTATTGGACCACTAATGGCCAAACTAGAGTAAAAGGAATCAGTTTTTTTTTTTTTTACAAAGGCAGCTGCCTTTGCTCAACATTACTCTTTGCAGAGATGTAAATAGTAGGATGATGGTTCTATTTCAGATAGTCTCACAAGGATATATATATATATATATATATATATATATATATATATATATATATATATATATATATATATATATATATATATATATATATATATATATATATATATATACAATATTAAAAACAAGTCATCCGAGTGCTGACTCCGAGTGATGGAAACTAGATTTATATTTACATAAATGACAAGAGATTTATTTAAAAATTATCGTTGGAACAAAGGTAAAGCATGAAAATGGTTACATCAGTAAACAGTTACATAATTCAGTCTCTGGTCTTTAGAGAATTCGTCATCACTGGAAGTTATAAATGAAAGGTGGGGATGTTATAAAAGAAATCCCTTCACTTAAGTGTTAACGTAGCTTTGTAGATATCTGCAGTGAGTTGTCTCTGGATAATGGTTCTCAGTGGAGTCTTGACTGCTCCTTCTCTTCAGGAGTAGAGTGGTTTGGTGGTCTGCTATAGGTGTCGAGCGTCCTCTAATAGAATCCGTAGTACTATTCCTTATCCAGGCTGTCTGTGATCTCCTTACGGAGGTAAAAAACACAATGGGAAAAACTCAAAACGCGCTAGGTTTTAAAGTTGAGATGTTTGCATACGCACACATGTCACCTTGTGAGGTTCTGTTGGGTGAAACCCAATCACAATTTTAGTTTAGTTTAATTTCTAATTTCAAACCAACCTCAAGGTATGGAATCTCATTTTTAGTCAATGTTATCCCCACCACTCATTCTGAACATTATTGACATGACCATATGAGCTATTGCACTACTTATTATATGACATGCTGGAAATCATTATATCATATTCCTTACCCTAATTATTACATCCGATAAATCTTCTCCAAGATTGTTATAATCCAGACAACCTTAAGATTGGGTCGTATTTTTGCATGTAGCTCCCATGTTATCTCTTAAATGACCACATGTTTAGTGCAACAAGACACCTTGCTTATGGTTAAGAGACTTGCCGGAAATAGTTACATCATCTAAATGTGGTGTCTAGACATTGTTGTATATGGTATATGTCACAGCGCTATTCCGCAGTGCATCGTATGTATTGCGGTCGGCGATAAGTCACTCGGAAAGGCCGAGGTTAGCTGAACTGGTGGGTTATGTGACTACCGGAAATTGGGGGAAAAAGGCGCAAAGTTGGGTAGTCAGAAACTAGCCTTCGTCCAGGAAGGACGCATATTTCCCTTTTGCCAGCGAGATTGCTGGCTGATTCAAGTTATGGATTATTAACTGAGTGCTTGCCATATTTCGGTCCTGGTTGATAATTACGTTGTAATTCTAGAGCAGTGTATGGTCTAGGTTGTAATTTCTACAGACCGTAGTTTAATAAGATGTCAATGATTGGAGTGTGTCATTGTCTCAGTTTTGCCGCTCAGGTGAGCGATATTCATAGCAGTGTTTTTTATTTAATTCGTACCTTCACGTATGGAGGGGATAGATTAAGCTGCTAAGGCAAGTTTACAGTGGTTTTTGTCATTATTGTATATGATGCGTTTGTTGGCCGTGTGAGGCCGTATTGTGTGTATAAAGATTAAAGGGAAGTTCCTGTTAAAGGTGTTATTTCTTATGTCAGCCATTGTAGTAAAATCTGCGAGAATAATCGCTCATTTCAGTAAGATTTTAGTCATAAAATGATAATAAATAAACCCGCCCTATTTTGTCTGACGGTGATACTCTCACACGCCAGCATAGCGCTGAATTTTGTGCAGTGCTAAAGCCTATAGAACGATCCCACGGTAAAAATCTAACACGCGTTTTAGTTTCGGTTTCGAAAACGTACTACTAATATTTAACATTTTGCCAGATCTGCTGAATACACAATGCAGCCTAGCCTTATAATTAACGATTTGTTAGAAATGTAACGCCAAACTGCTGTCTGAAGTAACGTAATCTGTCAACAGTAACACAAAATTTGGTAGTCTTTTGGACTTTTTCTAAGTAGCAATAACGAGACGACTGTAATACATTAACGCAAAAATGCTACCAACGCATGCCAAAACCCGCGTCGTTCTGCATGCGAGACTAATAGTATATACACGATGTGGCAAAGCCAACAGAGGCAAACACGCAGACAATTTTATTTCCTCCTCGCGGTAGTATTACTGACGTCACTAAAACAAGTAGTTATTTGAAAAATACATGTTAGCGAGAGGTGAAGAGGGGAAAAGATGGCCGTCTTGAGTAAAATTTTTATTTGACGATTGCCGTTGACAAAATTGAAAATCTAAACCATAATGAATCTAGTCAATTAAATCATATGGTAGTATAGCTTAAAGTCCACTGAGCAAGAATATGTTTTAAATAATATGATAGTACAAGTATTGGCCAAGTTATTGAGAAAATACTAAATGTCTACGGACGCGTGACCAGACAGACTGTTGTTCCTGCTTGTTTTTCATAACATTAGTGGGGGCGCCAGCTTAGAAAAGAGGCATTGAGGTGGTTTCAAATTCGCTTGAGTAAAAAGAGTATAGGAGGGTAGGGGAGCGGTAGGAAAATTGTTACCCAAAACTAACATCTTTTTGTATTGGCATAACTAAAGCAGGCTGGCCAATCGACTACCAGACACCGAGTTTGTTTGGAATTATTTTTGTTTTTCAAAAACTACATTTGAATTCTGGTAGTCGCAAGCTTTCGATTGGCCAGTGCTAATAAATATTAGCAAAAGGCTTTCACTATTCATTGCCAGTTGAACAAAACTTTTCATTTCAAATACGCTGAGATCAGCTGTGTTAATTGTAAAATTAAATAAAGAAGTATTCACAGTCTGGGCAGTTCAGAGGAAACTGAGGCCATTTCTTTGCAAGTCAGCGTCATTTGTTTATATTTCTTGATATTTGTGGTAAGAATGCTTTATGAATTATTATGTTTAATCCCACTGCCAAAGTTAGATACTGCTATTGGGAAAAGTGAAGGACGTGCCGGGAGCAGACATTGTTGAGTCCTCACATTGAAATGTATCTAACTGATGTATGTTGTCATGATTATGTTGTCATATTATTGCATTAGAATATATTAGTAAGCCTCCGTGTTCCATGAACACTGTTCAACATGCCTGAAGCATTTATATTTAAAAAAGAAAAGAAGAGAAAATCATACAAAAGGAAATGTGGTTACTCCACATTATTTTATTGAGGAAAACTATGTAAACGTACAGTGGCGTATCTGCCATAGGGACCTGAGGTGTGGTCACAGCAAGGTGGGAGTCATGTAAAATTAGGGGCGAGTGCACCTGTAATGCACGCGAGGCTGACCCCATATCACCGTAGGAAAATAATAAATAGAAAAAGTGATCAGATATAAAAGGTCAGGGTGTCCTTCTGTTGCAGAGGTTTTATTTCCTGTTGCCAGCTGGTAACAGGAAACCTGCTGAGTGAGAATAAAGCCATCAAGTCTCCGACCATTCGTTTATGCTGTTAAAAGATAACGGGAGGAGCTTGGGCATTTGGAGAGATCGAGATTTTCTGCAACTTCATACTTTATTATTATCCTGCAAGGAATCCCAGGTGATGAGTTAAGCCTCTGGGTATATCTGACATTTTCGCTTTATAAACACTAGTAATTCAAATCATACTCAGGAAGTTTATGGGGTATGATGAAACTACAGCCCCTCATACACAGTGACTCTCCCTTTTAGATGAATAAAGTGTAAGCTGTGAACATTCCAACAGGATAGATATATATATATATTGACTTTGTAGTTTAGTGGACAAAGAGTCCAGATAATTTAGTTGACCTTTTCTGTAAACTATCTTGTCCTCATTTTCAAAGACCTGTCCAAAAGATATGGCTGGACAGGCAGATTAAATTGTACATAAAAAATTCATTTTAAAGAAAAACTTAACCACTGGTTTTATTCACTTCCTCATAGAAAATTAAAGTGTTTTTGTGTTGTGTACCATCATTTCATTTCTCCCCTAGACACTAGGTACATCATACACCAGACACTAGAGCCAAAATAGTGACCGTGTGAGATCTAGGGAGGTAGCGTTAGGTTCCCTGCACATAATTCATCATCATCATTTATAGAGTCAGGTACCTACATGTGCTTGACCTCACACGGTTAATACAGACACGGATTTCATTCTTTTAGGATACCATCACAACCTCCCCAGCAAATCAAACTTTCCTACAGCCATTGTGGTGTGGTTGTACCCTTGGAAGAACGAGCCTTTATTTATTATTATAAATCCACATTGCAGTGGTGTAACCAGTGAAGTGCTATTCACGATAAGTGGTTCCTGACAGTATACCAGGCGGGGCACCAATGGTCACTTCGCTACAGTGTAATGGAGTGTGTCTATGGCATGTTGTCAAAAAGAAATTGTCTCGTTAACATAGAGACTTATTCGAGATAATGACAAGAAGAAGAGAAAGCGAATACTCTCCACTACGCAGTGTTTTCAAATAAATTATTGAGAGTTTCCTGTTTCCCTACTACATTAACTTCTGCCCTTGGGTCTCGATAAAGAAAGAGGCCTCACCTCCTAAATGAATGATTTTACCTCATCCTTATCATTCCACCCACATACAAGAAATTAAAAGAGGGCATGATGAAACACACAAACCCTCAAATCATTGAAAGAATTCTTATCCAGTGTTAACATATTCCAGTAGGAAGTACAAACCTAGTGATATATTAGACTTATCATTTTATGAACAGGATGTCCACCCTATTTATTTAAAACTTGTAAATAAAGACACATTTCTTTTGTGTTGAAAATTCCTGTTCCAGAAAATTGAGGTTCAGGAATATTAAAAAATTGTAATATAAATATATAAATTTATACCCAGTCTTACTTAATTCAATTATATTGATACAGTTGTGTTTGTTTTATTGACACATCACTATACCTACATTACCCTAGACACGTAGCCATATAACATACCCAGAAAATATTTCCCAGAGTGAGATCTCAGAGAGGTAGCGGATAGGTACCCTGAGAATACAACATCATCAACAATTAGACTCAGGGACTTACACAGCTTGACCTCACTCTGTTTACACTTAGTTGAGTAACACCAATAACCTCTCATATTACCACAGTTTCCCTTGATTTAGCTAGACACTTGTTTGAGTACTGCCCTGTTTTACGCATAGAGCAAAATAAAGCACACCACGTACTCTTGAATTTTTAATTAACTTGATTATGGCCCCTGATTTGTTTACATTTCTTTACGAAAAACGTTACTCATAATGACATAATTACAATATTAAATTATTAAATATTTGACTGATTATTGTATTGCCATCGGGAATACACAACTATGCCAAGTTTCAGAGCTATTACTCATCTGGAAGTGATTGAAAAATTGATTGCAAGATTTTAAAGGGACATGAAAGTGACATACAAGTGAAGTTAAATAAAAGCGTGTAAAAAAGGAGACTCGAAAACACAGAGAATTTGATACAGGAATAAAAACTAAGGAACACGGGTTAAGGAAAATATGTAATGTACATCTTACTAGGACAAAATACAGCGAAATAGACACAATTACTCACACGAGGTCTCCTCTAGGGACAAGTGACAGAAAATAGAAGAGAAAAGAAAGCTAAAATGCGTGAAAAGTAAGTGCTGAGTCGTGAATGGACGGAAAATACCTTGAATAGATTGAAAAGAAATGACTGAAGGCCTATACTCTACAGGGGGCTGAAACACAACTAGATGAAAACGGTTACGATACTGAAGTTTGAAAGCGACATCGCCTACGCCCTAAACCAATTACTGTGGCATTCAGTCAGTGTTGCCAACGTAAATTGTTAACCTAAATAATACCTTTAAAATAAAAATAAAAAAGCTAAAAACCTAGATGCTGAATTTACACTGTCTCCTGAAACATGTATATTTTGTGATTTACATGTATATTTTGTGATAGAAATAAAAGTATTCTTTCGTATTCAAGGACATTTTACTTATAATATCTGGCTGTCCTCGAAACATAATGGGTGTTATTTACCAGTTCAAAAAAGTCGTTAATGCTTCCAACATTAATTATGCACACACACACACAAAACAAATACAAAAACACTTAGTATCACACGCACAACATAAGGCACAAAATTACTCATCTTCATCATCAGCTGCTATCTCCACGGACGAAGTTTGGAAGCAATGAATTTCCTACGTCTTCTGTCTCTTGTCTTGATGGTGCACTCTGATAGATTCTTTCCTGCTCATGTCTTGATAATATCTTCCCACTTATGTCCTCCCCTGCACCTTTGCCTTCGTCTCTGTCTTCCAGTATGGTCTTCTGCAAGGTGTCGTGTCTTTTTATTTGATAAAAATAATTTAGCGTCTAATCTTGATCTCTTTCTATAATTTTCTTTTCATTCCTAGGTTTTCGAGGACATCTTTATATATTTTCTTCTATTTTCACGAGATGCGGCCCATTTTTCTATACCGGTATATCTACATCTCGAGAGCCTCAATTATTTCTTCCAATTACTTTCTCATTATCCATGTTTCTTGTGGCGAGTTGCTTCCCTTGCTATGCAGTATTGGACCACTAATGGCCAAAATAGAGTAAAAGGAATCAGTTTTTTTTTTAACAAAGGCAGCTGCCTTTGCTCAACATTACTCTTTGCAGAGATGTAAATAGTAGGATGATGGTTCTATTTCAGATAGTTTCACAAGGATATATAGCTTTGTAGATATCTGCAGTGAGTTGTCTCTGGATAATGGTTCTCAGTGGAGTCTTGACTGCTCCTTCTCTTCAGGAGTAGAGTGGTTTGGTGGTCTGCTATAGGTGTCGAGCGTCCTCTAATAGAATCCGTAGTACTATTCCTTATCCAGGCTGTCTGTAATCTCCTTACGGAGGTAAAGAACACAATGGGAAAAACTCAAAACGCGCTAGGTTTTAAAGTTGAGATGTTTGCATACGCACACATGTCACCTTGTGAGGTTCTGTTGGGTAAAACCCAATCACAATTTTAGTTTACTTTAATTTCTAATTTCAAACCAACTTCAAGGTATGGAATCTCATTTTTAGTCAACGTTATCCCCACCAGTCATTCTGAACATTATTGACATGACCATATGAGCTATTGCACTACTTATTATATGACATGCTGGAAATCATTATATCATATTCCTTACCCTAATTATTACATCTGATAAATCTTCTCCAAGGTTGTTATAATCCAGACAACCTTAAGATTGGGTCGTATTTTTGCATGTAGCTCCCATGTTATCTCTTAAATGACCACATGTTTAGTGCAACAAGACACCTTGCTTATGGTTAAGAGACTTGCCGGAACTAGTTACATCATCTAAATGTGGTGTCTAGACATTGTTGTATATGGTATATGTCACAGCGCTATTCCGCAGTGCATCGTATGTATTGCGGTCGGCGATAAGTCACTCGGAAAGGCCGAGGTTTGCTGAACTGGTGGGTTATGTGACTACCGGAAATCGGGGGAAAAAGGCGCAAAGTTGGGTAGTCAGAAACTAGCCTTCGTCCAGGAAGGACGCATATTTCCCTTTTGCCAGCGAGATTGCTGGCTGATTCAAGTTATTGATTATTAACTGAGTGCTTGCCATATTTCGATCCTGGTTGATAATTACGTTGTAATTCTAGAGCAGTGTAGGGTCTAGGTTGTAATTTCTACAGACCGAAGTTTAATAAGATGTCAATGATTTGAGTGTGTCATTGTCTCAGTTTTGCCGCTCAGGTGAGCGATATTCATGGCAGTTTTTTTTATTTAATTCGTACCTTCATGTATGGAGGGGATAGATTAAGCTGCTAAGGCAAGTTTACAGTGGTTTTTTCATTATTGTATTTGATGCGTTTGTTGGCCGTGTGAGGCCGTATTGTGTGTATAAAGATTAAAGGGAAGTTCCTGTTAAAGGTGTTATTTCTTATGTCAGCCAATGTGGTGTGGTTGTTCCCTTGGAAGAACGAGCCTTTATTTATTATTATAAATCCACATTGCAGTGGTATAACCAGTGGAGTGCTATCCACGATAAGTGGTTCCTGACAGTATACCAGGCGGGGCACCAATGGTCTCTTCGCTACAGTGTAATGGAGAGTGTCTATGGCATGTTGTCAAAAAGAAATTGTCTCGTTAACATAGAGACTTATTCGAGATAATGACAAGAAGAAGAGAAAGCGAATACTCTCCACTACGCAGTGTTTTCAAATAAATTATTGAGAGTTTCCTGTTTCCCTACGACATTAACTTCTGCCCTTGGGTCTCGATAAAGAAAGAGGCCTCACCTCCTAAATGAATGATTTTTACCTATATTTAAATATTTAACACAGACAGCACGAATGATACATTAATGAACTAGGTAATGATCAACGCGGTTATACCGTTTATTAGTTAAATATATTCACCAATAGGGTTAGTAGAAAGTAAAAAGGATGATGACAAACAGATGAAATGTAAAAATGTAGTTAATTAAATATGAGAGTGAACCTACGTAAATAATGAAATGATGATGTGATATATTAGGTGTTACCGCACTGATGTCAAATCTACACTGTTTATGAGTTTTTTTTCAAATTTTCTCCACTACGATTATGCAATGGTGTGCACTGGCTGCCCCATGTAGACGTAAGTACGCCGTGTCGGTTATCACCAAAACGAGGACTTATTGATGAAAACCTTTGCACATGTAGTAATAAGAATTTGGAAGATGTAATGTCTCTCAACGCTTGGAAATCTGTCTAGCGTCGACAAACCGTTGACAGTTGTCTCAGGAAACTGTCTGATCTTGAAAAGGCACTGACTAGACTGGAGCTCTTCATTAAATTATCTTCTAGTAACAAGTATGTTTCGTGCAATGAAGCTTGCTTGAATGAATGTACATCGTGCAGTCCACGAGTAGAGTAGATGAATTCATTTCATGCACTAACGCATTGAGCAACAGATCTTGGTTCAGGCTATCAGCTTTCGAAATATTCGACAATACGAGTATATATATATATATATATATATATATATATATATATATATATATATATATATATATATATATATATATATATATAATATATATATATATATATATAATATATATATATATATATATATATATATATATATATATAAAACAAAAGATTTCTCATATTTTTCACTAATGACCTTACACCTATGGCATAACACCAGCAAATTAATAAAAGTAAAACTTCTCAGCACGTGCATCTTTCCGGTAGCAACATATGGATGTGAATTATGGACCATTATTCAAACATTAAAGAAAAAAAATCGGATCTTTCGAAGCAAAGTGTTATAGAAAAATTATCAGAATATTGTAAAGTGCAATCTTTACTATCTTGCAATATAATACATTTATATACTTATTATGTTCGCAAATATTTTGTAAACAAAGTATTTCCTTTTTAAGTGCTTAAGGAGAAGTCATTTTTGAGTTACTTCCCTTGAAAGGAGTTCCGTCATCTTCGATCGGACTCCGCGGACGAAGCTAGGCCTACTGCGATTTATTCTTTGCCTGGGTAGGAATAGATTGTTCTTGCTTCAGTATATCTATGGCCTGAATTTATACGTAGTGTTTGTATGAGTAGGACGAGTCTGTCTTATATATGTATATCTTTACATTTCTAAGTCGAACTATGTTGGTTGTCGCTAGAAAAGGTCAAAGGCTATGCAGCGGAAGTATCGCTAGCAGGGGGTGTGATTCATGGCTGTCATCCTGTCGGGATGTCGAATTTTGTTGTAGCCGGCTTATCGCCGAAAAAGTGATCTATAAGTAGATGGGGAAAAGTGATAGTCATTTAGACATGTTGTATGTACTTTACCCCAGTGTTTATTCTCTTTTGCCAAGGAATGGCAAAGTTATATTTCGCATAGAAAGGTAAAACCACAATTTATTATGAACTTGGGCTTCGCCATCGTTGTCGATAAGCAGATGCACAGTGGTACTTTTGAAAAGAATATTTATTCAAAGGAAGATGACATTCCTATGTATCAGTACTAGATTATATGATATTATTCAATTACCTCTATGATAGAAGCTATGAAGAAATGAGGACATTTAACGAATGACCAATTTTGGTCTGTATCCAATAGTGAGTGAAGCTCACGAGAGAAGAACCGCCATGTTGAAATCCATATACTTTGTATTTATCGAGTGAGAAAAAGGGATGCCTGTACTATCGCTCGATGAACCAAGAGATCACTGCTACATGTGAGAACCCATGTCTGGGATTCCTATATCTTTATGAAAAATATATATATTGAACTTTACGTGAAGGGATATTCGCTAGACGAGGTTAAGTCTAGGAGCCTTCCTATATATTGGTTATGGACTGACGTGCCCAGTCAGTAAAGCCAGATGATTTACATTATGGAACTCTGAATGCTTATTTACGAATGCTCCATGATGATATTTGCCAAGCATGAATGCTAACTTAAGATGATATTCCTGTGACCAACATTATGCTGTCTATGTCGACATTTGTTCCTGTAACCATACACGTACTGTCCAAGTGTGCGTCTCATTAAATGTTATAAAAAGACCACCGTAGTTCCAGTACTTCTTGAATTCGAACAGTGTGAGTATGAGTGATGTACTACCAACCTGTCAACTCTATCGAATCATTCTACCATTCGCGTTCTGACATTCATATACACACTCATTGTCTACACTCACATTCTTGTCAGAGCCTCATCACGTTCCAGGACAAGATGACCTGTATGACCAAAACTGTGCTGGGTTTAATGAGTTGACAATCGTTACACTTTACCGCACCAGTCCCAACATCTACATTTATCAACTGGTGGACATTCACGGCATTTAACAAAATAAACGTGATTTAACAACTGGTGTGCCAGCTTCCTGGGTCAACCTGCACAGTGACCATATTGAGAAGTAAACTACTGAGACCAGACGTTCCTTGGGGTCTGTTACGACACACAAATACATCAACAGTACAACTCTACAGTGATGTCAGCGTGACCTGTCCTGTCGAGAGTATGCAGTAACTAGGTCAGCGTTTGTTGACATTTGGTTCGTTGGACATTTGCCATACAACTGACAGTGTTACACAGCAAGCTTGGTTGAAACATAGAACATTACACATCAGGACTGGAGAATATTTGACAGTGTTTGCGAAAGGAAGTGTTATTGAACTGAGAAGTCCTACATCGATTGTTATCATTCACATCAACGATGGAGCTTCTATTTCTGTGTTGAATTTAAAATAATTAGACCAGAAGTATTTGTTTAATAAAGTACCACAGTACTGTACTATTAGGCAGTGTAACTGAGCCTTCTTTCCAACACATTCTTTCTGCAACACTCTATTTACATCATATTGCCATACTATTTATGCATTTATGTATTTATGTTTAAATATTTATATGTGATATTTGTTTGTATCCAGCGGGTTGTTGTTTTGGTTGGGCGGTGTCACACAACAGAGTATCCCACGTAATAGAGGGTCTGATGTGTGCGTTTCTATAGGTGCAATTTTCTTGATTGAAAATTTGCTGCGACAGCTGTTGCTATTAGTGTTAGCTGTGAAGACTGTACTCATTGTTGTTTTTGTAATATTCCTCTGTTCTTTAGTTTGTTTTGATTTGTTTGTAATTTGTTGGTCTACCCTATTCTATCTTTCAGTTCTATTCTCAATTTATATTTATATACTGTGGCGTTATTTGTATTTGTTATCCTCTTGCGGTTTATCTTTTATTGTTTTTTTTATTTGATTTATTTCATTTCCGCAAATGTTTTCATGTTCTTCTGTATAACTGTTTTGTTTTGTGCCTGATCGACATACACTATTTAAAATATAGTTGATCATATAAATTGATGTACAAGAATCAACTGATAGTTAATTGCTATTACTAAAGGTACACAGTTGATGATATAAAACACTATTTCTGGTGCACTGCACTTATATTATAGAGTGAACCAGCAACTTATAGCTGTTATTATATAAGGATTTATACAAGACCTTTGTAAGGCTTGTTTCCCACAGTGATTGGGATAGTTAAGTACTATTTTCCACAGGTTACAAAGTTATCATACAAGGTCTTTGATTAAGACTAAGAAAGTGAATTTATTTACTTTTGCAAATTACTGATCTTATTAGACAAGATGTCTACATTAGATTATTTTATCACACAAGGCAAAGCTCTTGATAAGACTGGTCAGCAATTAGAACAATGGGCAGTTGCTCAATATGACAAAGCATTAGCTGCAGAAGAGAAAAAATTAGCAGCGGAGGAAAAAAAATTACAAAGAGAGGATGAACAAAAGAAATTGCAGATACAGACTGATGAAAAAAGATTCCAGATGGAAATGGAAAAAGAGAAAAGAAAAGATGAAGCTGAAGCTCAAGAGAAAAAAGCAATAAGAGAACATGAACACCAAAAAGAACTTTTAGCATTTGAGTTAGAAAAGTTAAAGTTAACAAACATAAGTAATGTTAATCAAGCATCTGGTGGTAATGGTAAACCCTTTACTTACAAGGTCAAGGTACCAGCGTTCAACCCTTCCAGTGATGACATAACATTCTGGCTTAATAGATTTGAACGCTCGTGTCGAGCCCATAATGTGGACAAATCACAATATGCTAACCAGTTATCAGAAAATCTGAAAGGTGATTCTCTGACTAGTTTAAGTTTGGTTGAAGAGGCTGACAAAGATAACTATGATGTTATTAGGGCAGCCTTATTAAAGAAGTATCAGTTGTCTGAAGAGGGTTATCGGAAGTTGTTTAAGACAATGGTGCCTAAGGCAGGTGTAGAATTCTCAGAATTCATTGCAAGGACACGTCTTACATTTGATCGTTGGATTGAGCTATCCAAAACAGAAAAGACTTATGAAGCCCTTATGGACTTGATACTCAGAGACAAGATTATGTCAAGTATAAATAAACCTTTCCTCGAATTCTTACATGAGCGTAAACCAAAGTCTCTAAAAGAAATGGAACAGTATTGTACCCAATACGTCACTGCACATCCGGACGTAGCTATTAGCAACAGTAAGGTTAAAGAAGGTATGCCAGTTGCTTCTGCAACACCATACAACCCTAATCACTCTCACAAATTCCAAGGACCTCAAAATAGGTTTAATAAAAAAGGTAACTATTACAGTTATCAGAACCAAGGTAACCAATCATTTCAGGGTTCTTCTTCGAATACCTGGAGAAGAGCTGACAGCCCTCGATTCAGGGGTGGTCATAATTACAGGAACTTTCGCAAAGGAAGTCATTCTAGAAACTATCCAAGTTTTCCTTCATGGAGACAACAAGATCATAATTACAGAGATACTCATTATAATGAATATGATGATAGTAACCAAAGGAGCTATGATTCAAACCCGAGTAGGGGTTATAATGGTGGAAACAATGATAAGTACAGAGGCAATAATAACAGAGGTAGAGCACAATTCAAAAAACATAAAGCTCATTACCAGGCGAACTCTGCACAGCAAGAGTCCCACGAAGCCTATAAACAAAATAAAGATAATGATGACTCTAATAATATGGCATGTGCCGCTTTTGATTTTGGGAGAGCATCTCAGTGCCCCCAATGCAAAACATTATTTGAGCCAACCACAGTGTCTACTTTAAGCTGTGGCCATCCTCTTCCCGCTCTTCCTGCGTCAATCGCGCATGATGGGAGAGGTTCTCTTGTCTTACACAAAGGTTTAGTAAATGACAATCCAGTCTCAGTACTTTTTGATTCTGGATGCACAACTATTGGGGTTAGGCAGTCACTCATAGATCCTTCTCATTCTACAGGCAAAGTAGTCAAATGCGTAACATTTGGCGGCACCATAGAGAAATACTCTACCGCTATCATTAGGATTGCTACTCCTTTCTTCACAGGAGATGTACACGCATGTCTTTTGCCGAATCCGATCGCTGATCTTATCATCGGTCGCATTCACGGAGTCAAAGAATGCACTCCGGAGCAAATTTCCGTTTGGGAAAATCAAAATATGCAATCTGCTAATGCGGTAGTCACTAGAGCTCAAGCTCTCAATATGCCTGAAACTTCATCTGTTGAAGATAATGAAGTGCATAACCAAGATGATCCCTTGGTAATTTCTCGTGACTCGTTTATAAAACAACAAGAAGAAGATCCGACTCTTAAGAAATTCTTCACTCTTGTAACGAAAGGTGATCCGAATAAAGATTCAAATTGTAAATCTTGGATTACAATGAAGAATGGCGTACTTGTACGTATGGTGCAAGACTCCACTAAGTCAAGTCATTCTCAGATTCTTGTACCCAAGAATTTGAGAGTTAAGATCTTACAACATGCACACGACTCTCAGTGTGCTGGTCACATGGGTTTTTCCCGTACAAAGTCAAGAGTTCTTGCGGCTTTCTTTTGGCCTTTTGTGAACAAGGACATACGGATCTATTGTCGATCCTGTAAAGTATGTCAAGAAGTCAAATCCAAAGGTCCTCGTCATGCTGCGCCTATTCAGGCTGCAGATATTCCTATTCGTCCATTCCAGAAAATGGCGATAGACATCATTGGTCCATTCAAGATCAAATCTGCTAGAGGACATCAGTTTATCTTAACGTGTGTAGACATGTGCACACGTTGGCCAGAGGCTATCCCTCTAAAGAGCATTACTACCGCTGACATTGCAGATGCTCTTTGGCTTATATTTTCTCGTCTGGGATTCCCCGGAGAAATATTATCAGATCATGGCACCCAACTGATATCGGATACCATGTCTCAAGTAATGTCTACTCTACAGATAGAGAGATCTTTGAGTAGCATCTATCATCCTATGTCCAATGGGATGGTCGAGCGACTAAATAGAACACTTAAGAACTTATTAGGGAAGATAACTGAGGATCATCCTCAAGATTGGGATAGGGTTTTACCCGCGGCCCTCTTCGCGTACAGAGAGGTCCCCAATGAACATACAGGGTTTTCTCCCTTTGAACTTGTCTTTGGCGCGCGACCGCGCGGCCCAATGTCTTTGCTGCATGATCTTATAACAGCTGACAATATTGACGATGACACAAAATCTTCTTACGAGTATGTCATCGCGCTGAGACAAAAGATTATCGAAGCATGCAAATTGGCAACGTCCTCTTCTGAATTTGCTAAGCAGAAGGCAAGACAATTTGCTAATAAGAAGAGAACTTTACGACAACTTTGTCCTGGTGACAAAGCATTTGTTTTGCTACCTTGTCGTGAAAACAGACTCCTTATTAGTTGGAAAGGTCCGTACGATATAATATCGAAAATTTCAGATGTTGACTACATCGTCGATATTAACGGGAAGCATAAAACCTTCCACATCAATATGCTTACGGAGTTCCATGAACGTCCTGACTATCTACAGCCTATTTTCCAGGCAACGGACGATTCTCATGTCAAACATGGTCATTACTCATCACTGTCTGTAATACAGGATGAGGAAACAAGTTTTTCGGATGTTAATCTTCCGCTTCCAATGATCCCACTTCATTCTAGTGAATCATGGAAAGACGTTACTGTTTCTCCTGATTTGTCTCTAGGAGAACGGCGACAAGTTTCGTCTATGTTACAAACATTTCAGGATGTCCTCACTGACATCCCTGGACAAACTCATGTCATTGAGCATGACATTGTTCTAACTGAACATACTCCAATTAGGGTTAGACCTTATCCTATCCCTATACATTTCCAAACACAGGTTGAAAAGGAGTTGGATGAAATGATAGATTTACAAATAATCGAACCATCCACTTCTGCATATTCTTCGCCGATGGTTATTGTTCGAAAAAAAGACAATAACATACGTCTTTGCGTTGACTATCGCAAATTGAATCAAGTTACGAAGTTCGATGCTGAACCTATGCCTTTACTAGAAGAGCTACTTACTCGTCTTTCTAAATCGCATTTTTTCACTAAACTTGATTTGTCTAAAGGATATTGGCAAGTTCCATTATCCGAACGCGCCAAACCTCTTACCGCTTTCTCTACTCCCAGAGGCCTTTTCCAATGGAATTTTATGCCTTTCGGCCTTATGAACGCACCAGCTACATTTGTACGCATGATGCGTCGAATCCTATCGTATCGGTCAGATGTCATTGCTTATCTAGACGACATCTGTCTTTTCAGCGATACTTGGGAAGATCACTATTCAGGGTTAGTTGAATTATTATCAACTCTGCGTGAGTATAACCTGACAGCAAAACCATCCAAAGCTTGTATTGGCTTTAGCGAAATTGCTTTCTTAGGCCATCGAGTAGGTCACGGTTTCTTGAAGACAGAAGACCATAATATCACTAAGATACTTAACATCTCTATCCCTAGGACTAAAAAGCAAGTGCGAAGTCTTTTAGGTCTCATACAATTTTATGGACGTTTCATTCCGAATCTGTCCTCTATCATGGCACCTCTCTCTACACTATTAAAGAAAGGGTCGCCTAACATGGTTCACTGGTCTCATGAATGCCAATCTTCACTAGAGAAGATCAAAACTATGTTTTCATCACCACCTATTTTAGTGTTACCCACAACAGATAAGACATTTGTTCTTCGTAGTGACGCTTCATCCACTGGGATTGGAGCGGCACTAATGCAAGAGTACTCTGGAACTCTGCATCCGGTAATGTATATATCCAGAAAACTTAATGCTGCAGAAAGGAATTACTCGGTTTTAGACCGTGAATTATTGGCAATGGTTTGGTCAATTCTCAAACTCCAAAGATTCCTTCTGGGCGCGCATTTCGTAGTGGAAACTGACCAAAAAGCTCTTACGGCTATCCAAAGTAAGAACTTGAAGAGCTCGAGATCAACTCGATACGCAATCGCTCTTCAACCTTTTCATTTCTCTGTACGAGCTATCCGTGGTTCAGAAAATGTGATGGCGGACATTCTGTCCAGATGCCCACATGATGCCACTTAACTGTTAAATATTGGATCTTTTTAATATGTATAACTTTACAACAGTTATTTTTTGTTTCTTTACTAAGATACACATTTGTAATTTAATAATAGAATGATGGTATCGCTACTTAGCGGTTTATTGATGTTTATTCACCGCTGTTCTTTGATGATTGTTTCTTCATAAATCATAAATTTAAGATTATAGTGTGAATTTTTGGTATGCATTGTATAATTACCAGAATTGTATTATACGTAGATCACACCTTCCTGGAAACATTTATTCGTAGAGAAACAATTTCTCTCAGATTTTGAGATATATTCTCACCGGTCATATTAGGAATTATAATTATTCCTGATATTTTCATCTGCGCAGTATTCTTGCGTTGTGAGCCTATTCTACGTTGCTCCTAGATGTATTTAAAAAAAAAAAAATTTTTTTTTTTTCCCGGGAGGTGTGGTAAGACTGTAAAGTGCAATCTTTACTATCTTGCAATATAATACATTTATATACTTATTATGTTCGCAAATATTTTTGTAAACAAAGTATTTCCTTTTTAAGTGCTTAAGGAGAAGTCATTTTTGAGTTACTTCCCTTGAAAGGAGTTCCGTCATCTTCGATCGGACTCCGCGGACGAAGCTAGGCCTACTGCGATTTATTCTTTGCCTGGGTAGGAATAGATTGTTCTTGCTTCAGTATATCTATGGCCTGAATTTATACGTAGTGTTTGTATGAGTAGGACGAGTCTGTCTTATATATGTATATCTTTACATTTCTAAGTCGAACTATGTTGGTTGTCGCTAGAAAAGGTCAAAGGCTATGCAGCGGAAGTATCGCTAGCAGGGGGTGTGATTCATGGCTGTCATCCTGTCGGGATGTCGAATTTTGTTGTAGCCGGCTTATCGCCGAAAAAGTGATCTATAAGTAGATGGGGAAAAGTGATAGTCATTTAGACATGTTGTATGTACTTTACCCCAGTGTTTATTCTCTTTTGCCAAGGAATGGCAAAGTTATATTTCGCATAGAAAGGTAAAACCACAATTTATTATGAACTTGGGCTTCGCCATCGTTGTCGATAAGCAGATGCACAGTGGTACTTTTGAAAAGAATATTTATTCAAAGGAAGATGACATTCCTATGTATCAGCACTAGATTATATGATATTATTCAATTACCTCTATGATAGAAGCTATGAAGAAATGAGGACATTTAACGAATGACCAATTTTGGTCTGTATCCAATAGTGAGTGAAGCTCACGAGAGAAGAACCGCCATGTTGAAATCCATATACTTTGTATTTATCGAGTGAGAAAAAGGGATGCCTGTACTATCGCTCGATGAACCAAGAGATCACTGCTACATGTGAGAACCCATGTCTGGGATTCCTATATCTTTATGAAAAATATATATATATTGAACTTTACGTGAAGGGATATTCGCTAGACGAGGTTAAGTCTAGGAGCCTTCCTATATATTGGTTATGGACTGACGTGCCCAGTCAGTAAAGCCAGATGATTTACATGATGGAACTCTGAATGCTTATTTACGAATGCTCCATTATGATATTTGCCAAGCATGAATGCTAACTTAAGATGATATTCCTGTGACCAACATTATGCTGTCTATGTCGACATTTGTTCCTGTAACCATACACGTACTGTCCAAGTGTGCGTCTCATTAAATGTTATAAAAAGACCACCGTAGTTCCAGTACTTCTTGAATTCGAACAGTGTGAGTATGAGTGATGTACTACCAACCTGTCAACTCTATCGAATCATTCTACCATTCGCGTTCTGACATTCATATACACACTCATTGTCTACACTCACATCTTGTCGGAGCCTCATCACGTTCCAGGACAAGATGACCTGTATGACCAAAACTGTGCTGGGTTTAATGAGTTGACAATCGTTACACTTTACCGCACCAGTCCCAACATCTACATTTATCAACTGGTGGACATTCACGGCATTTAACAAATAAACGTGATATAACAAATATCTTGGACCAAGAAGAAGAAAAATATAGACATCCTACACAACTTGAACATCGAGGAAAACTGGCTCATAAACAATATCATGTCCCGGAAACCGAAATATTTTGGCCACATTAAACGTCATAGTGGCTTAGAGAGAGCAGTGATGGAGGGTATGGTACTTGGAAGGCGAGGCAGGGGCCGACCAAGACGACTATGGACACAGGACATTGAAGACACCTTGAACATGACAATGGAGGAGACAGGAGGGCTGGCTAGAGATCGAGAGTCTTTCAGGCAGGCTGTGATGAGAGCGACGTTCTGCAAAGGACATGCTACATGATGATGAATGACCTTACAGGAAGTACCAGCATGTGTAGGTGTGCGAGCTTCTGGTCAATATTTTATCGATAAAAACGTTGCATTTGACGGTGCAATTGCTTTGATCAACTTAATAGCCTGACAATAGTTGTTGTTTTTTTTTTCTTAACCAGCGGCATTTGGCTTCAGCCCTTAGGCCCAATGACATGTCATTGCGAGGCTGGGGAGCCTGTGGACTTTCCTACAAACCCGGTCAGGAGCTTCCCTCCTTCCCACCCACAGAGGGTTTATCTCAGGAGCCGTTCAGGTTATTCAGTCAAAATTCCGGTCGATGACACTTCCTCAAATGCACACGCCTGGGCTCGAACCTTGAACACCTGATCGCCAGCGCAATGTGGTAACCATTACGCCAGCGCGGCTCCCGACAATAGTTGTTGAAAGTAATATTAGTTATGGTGGATTCTTGCAGCTTCTGCCACATGAGAAGTGAGAAGCGAACCAAATTTTAAAAACAATCAGTAATTAATTTCATTCTGTACTTCTAATGAGCGAACAATATTTGCTTGCAGTGTCTGGTCACAATGCGAAAATGGACCGGCTTTTTTTTTATTGAAGGAAAGTCACTGGATAAAATACAGAGATAGGTTCAATGTGGATTCCATCAAGGAAATTTTGCTTCTGCAATTTAATTTAAAAGACGGTCAACTCCATAAATATTTAAAAGAAAATAATATATTGTTAAAGAAGATAATTTCCATAATAAATAAATAAAATAAAGTAAAATAAATAATAATAATCATAACAATAATTTTTAAATCCTGAAGCTCTTTTTTTTATGTTAAAATGATTTTAAAACATACATTTTAAAGGGCATTTTATTTCAACATTTTTTTCTAACCTTTACAAAATTCTGTTTCTGTTTTTGATGGCCTCTGCTGGAATGCCATCTGGACCAGTTGCTTTTCCATCTTTCAGAAGCTTTATGGCTTTCTTTATTTCTTCTCTATTTGGTCGTTCACAGCTGATTTGTAGCTCCTCTTCTGTTGGATGTCTGGGGGATTAGTTGGAGCTGGTCTATTGAGAAGTTCCTCACAATGTTCTGTCCATCTCTTCATTTGTTCTTGTATATTACTAAGCAATTTTCCATTCTTATCTTTTATGAGGCCATTTGCTTGCTTATATTTCCCTGTTAGCTTCTTTGTGTTGTTGTACAGGTCCCTCATATTTCCTTTTGCTGCAGCTTCCTCTGCTTCCCTTACCAACTCTTCAATATACTTCCTCTTGTCTCTTCTGATGTTTCTTCTTACTTCTTTGTTTGCTTCTATGTACACTTCATGAGCATTGGCTTTGGAGCTTCTGGTTTTGCTTCTGTTTAAATCTGCTTTCTTGTTTTTTCTGTCTTCTATCTTGCTAATGGTTTCTGCTGTTATCCATGCTTTGTGCCGATGTTCTCTTTTTGTCAGTACTTCTTCACATGTCTCGTTCCATATATTTTTTACTTGTTGCCAGTGGTCTTCCGTATCTGTTTCATCTTCCAGCTGTTGGAGTACTTGGTATTTATTGGATACTGTGATAGAAAATTTTTCTCTTATTTCCTGATTTTTTAAATATATCCCACGTTATACTGTTGTCTATAGCTATATACTGTTGTAAATTTCCTGAGTTTTAATTTTGTTTTAGCCAACAGAAGATGGTGATCTGATACCACATCCGCTCCTCTACATACTTGTACATCATGCAATGATGACCTGAACTTCTTACTTATGGATATGTGATCAATCTGATTCTCAGTTCTGTGGTCTAGTGATATCCATGTTGCATTATGTATTCTTTTATGTGGAAATATGCTTTCTCCTATAGCTAGTTGATTTGAAGCACAGATGTTAGCTAATAGTTCGTCATTCTCGTTCATCATAGCTAATCCATGATTTCTTCAAAGCCGGTATTGTCTGTATCTATTTTTGCGTTTATGTCCCCCATCAAAATTGTAATGTCCTTTCTTTTCTTTTTGTCCAAGACATTTTGTAAACTGGTATAAAAGTCTTCTTTCTCAGATTCTTCTTTATCATTTGTTGGTGCATAACATTGGATGATAGTTATAAACAGATATTGATACCTCTACAGAGATATTATACAAACTACTTGACAAAGTCTGGGAGAGAGAGGAAATACCAGCAGAATGGAAGGAAGGTTTTATGGTCAAGTTGCCTAAGAAGGAAAATTTACAAAGGTAAAGGATCCCGTTACACGCCCATTGAGGCATATTGGGAACATGGTGTTAGGCCCATATTTTCTTGACCATCGGCACACTAGGGGTGATGTGGTCAGCATTACGCCGGCCGCCTTAACCTTCCCAACGTTGCTCTGGTACCCAATTAAAAGAGTCCATAGACAAGCAACTGAGAGATGAACAAGCAGGTTTTCGACAAAACAGATCCTATACAGACCAGATAGCCACACTGAGAATAATATACTGTTCAAAAAAAGAAACGCACAGCTACTGAAGGCACACACATAGCCATAATTTTGACATTTAATAACTTTTAAATTTAATGAGTTCATTGTTCAAATTGCACACAAGAATATCTTAGGGTTCAACCAATCAATTGACAGTTGTTTTGCATCTGGGTCACGAGAGTTTTTTGGCGTACGGGCTTTCCCGTTAGTATGGTATGTGGCCTCCTCTTGCATCGATCAGCGACTGGCATCTCCTGGGCATGGATGCGATCAGACGTCTGATGTGGGCCTGTGGGATGGCTGCCCACTCTTCCTGGAGTGCCTGGAACAGATCACGACGATTGGCTGGAGCAACGTCTCGGCGACAAACATGTCTATGCAGCTCATCCCACAGGTGCTCAATCGGACTCATGTCTGGAGACGGGGATGGCCAGGGAAGGGTGAGAATGTTGTTGGCAGTCAGGAACTGCGTGGTCAACCGTGCACAATGGGGTCTGGCGTTGTCCTGTTGAAACACAGACCTTTGGGCAGCCAAAAGTGGAAGGACATGGGGTCGAAGAATTTCATTGACGTATCGTTACGCATTCAAGCCTCCTTCAATGTGCACCAATTGACTCCTTCCGTTGTAACTGATCATTCCCCACACCATTGCACCTCCACCACCGTGCGGCGGAGCTTCATCAACGCAATTTTGGGCAAAATGTTCATTTCGCCTACGGTAGACCCTACGCCGTCTATCATGACGGTGCAACAAAAAGAAAGATTCGTCACTAAACCAGACACGTCTCCATTGATTGTCAGCTGCCCAGGGACGATGCTGGTTGGCCCAAAGAAGTCGATTTTGGCGATGGCGGCGCGTAAGGACAGGTCCTCGGTGAGGTCGTTGTGCCCAAAGTCCAGCGTCATGCAATCTATTCCGGACAGTTTGATCGGACACATGACGTCCTGCAGGCAATGACTGGGCAGTTGAGGAAGCCGTTGTAAACCTGTCTCTGAGGTGACGAAGCCGAATAAAGCGATCCTCCGCTGCTGTTGTCACTCTTGGTCGTCCACAGCGATGCCGGTCTTCAACTGAGCCAGTGGCTTGTAACCGGTGCCAAAGTCGACTAATGGTACTCTGATGCACGTTTAGATGCCTAGCAACCTGACTTTGACTTTCGCCTGCATGCAGTCGGCCAATAGCAATGTTCCTTAAATTTATCTATAGAGACGCCATAAATGTCTGCTTGAAAATGAACTGAATTTTTGTGTGTAGCGTTATCCTTTTATAGGGTTTCAGTTGCGTAGTCAGTGAATAGTGTTCACCCCAAATTTTGTTGCTTTCACGTGCGCGCAACATGAGCTGTGGTCAAAAATTGCGTCATAAACACTATTGACCACTGAGTTGTAACGATTACAAAAACGAACGCAATTCATTTCAACACGTGCATTTGACACTGTAAAGAACATTTGAGGCTGGTTTTTATATACCCTAGCACCAAATTTTACTTACAAACTCATAAAAACGCGCCCTCGGATAGCTATGCGTTTCTTTTTTTTGAACAGTATAGTTGAACAAATTCTGGAATGGAATTCACCGCTTTACATCGGATTTGTGGACGACGAAAAGGCATGACAGTGTAGACAGAGAATCACTTTGGAAACTGATGAGGCATTATGGAGTTCCCATGAAGATCATGAACTTAATAAGGAAGACCTATGAAGACATGACATGCAGAGTTCTTCATGAAGGACAACTTACAGAACCGTTTAGGATAAGAACGGGAGTGAGACAGGGATGCCTCTTGTCTCCATTTATTTTCTTACTAGCAATAGATTGGGTTAAGAAAACATCGACATCACACAACAGAAATGGAATCCAGTGGAATCTGACTAAACAGCTTGATGATCTGGATTTTGCAGATGACTTGGCTCTTCTGTCCCATAACCATAATCAGATGCAAGAGAAAATAAAAATTCTCGATGAGAGGTCACAACAAGTGGGCCTGAAAATACACAGAGAAAAGACAAAGAATATGAGAATAAAAGCAAGAAATGATAACAAGATTGAAGAAACACCACTAAAAGATGTAGAATCGAAAACATATCTTGGTAGTAATATAGACAAAGTTGGAGGGACAGACAATTATATCAAAATAAGAATACAAAAAGCAAGAGGCGCTTTCATTGCATCAGGAAACATATGGAGAACAAGAGAAATCAAGTCCAACACGAAAATAAGAATCTTCAACTCAAATGTCAAGTCAGTCCTATTGTATGGCTCTGAGACATGGAGAGCAACAAAAACAACAACTAAAAATTTACAGAATTTTATAAATGGGTGCTTGCGTAGAATAGAAGGACTGAAATGGTATGACAAAGTTACAAATGTGGAACTGATGACAAGAACCAGACAAGTGCCAGTGGAACAAGAGCTGAGAAGAAGACGCTGGCGATAGATAGGACACACACTGAGGAGACCTGTTGATAGCATTCAAGGCAGTCCTTGTTCTGGAATCCACAGGGAAAGAAAGGCAGAGGTAAACCAAAAACACATGGAGAAGAGAGCTGGATACAGAGGTGAAAATGATAAGGAAAACATGGAAAGAACTTGAGCGGATGGCACGGGACAGGAAGACTTGGCATGTGTTTGTTGAAGGCCTATGCTCCTCGGAGAGCTAAAGGGTATTAATTACGAAATTAGAACTAGCTCTAGTCATCACAATCATGCATTAATAAATTGAAATTAATAAGTTATCTTTTGTGTATGTCTTATATTTGTTCTCTTTTTACCACCAAAAAAGTCAGAAAATGTCCTCTTTTTATGAAAAATTATATGGTTACCCTATATGAACTAGATTACTAAAATGTACTTTATTCGATCAGAAAGCGATATTTTGTCCTTTGAAGTGAAGTATTGATAAAATGTCATTAGTTTAAATGCCCACCGCTCCATAGATGGAAAGGCAGGAAACAGATCTTCCTGCAGAGACAGCAACTACATATATGCTGTTTGTACTTATTCCAAATACCAAATACTTTGAAACCTGAAAAGTGACATGGTTTTACCAAGGTATATCTTTATAGAATTCACTGTTTATAAAGTAGATCCTCACAGCTTTATGACTGCCGATCCCTGCTTTACAGTGTACCTAGCTAAGCTGTCATCCTACAAATTGGTAATTGATATAAATGGACCAACAGCAATACATAGATTTTTTTTTCAATTTGGAGGTCGGCCGGAGGTAGATGTCGATAGGTCACAGTTGAAAAAATAATTATTTATAAATTCTTATAATTTGGAGTTAGGTGGCAGTGAAAAAAAACCCTGGATTTTCACGAAAATATCTTGAGACCCAGACAGTCCCAGAAGATCCAAGTGGAAAAACCTAGGAGTGGCAACGCTGCATTCAATGTGGACTGATCATTCATTAAAGGGAATGATGTCATTATTTTACGTCCAGGTTTAGCATCTAAAACCTGCTATCTCAAGCCAAAGCGATTTTTGTGGAAAATGTTACGATTCCCAGAAACTACAATCATAACTATTCCAAACGAACGTTCCGATAGTCGAGTGGCAGAGTAGTTAGAACGTTTGCTTCTCGAGGTGCGAAATCTGGCAGCGTCACGCTCCAGTCTTCGCAGCTGTGAAGGGGTCCCTGACTGTTAGGGAGCTAGGGAAAGAAATAGCAGTGAGGAAGAGAATCGGTCACCCCCCTCATAAAAGGCGCTTAAAGGACTAAGCCCAGCAGGAGTCATAAAAGAAAGTAAAAGTCAATCTGAATATGACTGGCGTTGTGTAAAATAACTAAGAGACAAGATCTGAAGTTTGGTTTGGTGTTGAAAAAGAAAGTACCGTACATGTAATGTTTAAATTACCTTCTTTTGTTTTTGAGTACAAAGACTGTGACACAGTCTAATGTATTACAACGATCAGTCCTCTTCGCACATGGAGAAGATTAGTTTTAAGAAAATAGAGAGGACTACAGTCAGACTATTGTAAGAAAGAAAATATTTAAAGTTAACCGGAAAACAATATTACAAAAATAAAGGAAAAGCGTAAATTACTATGTAAAAAACAAAACTTGCAGATCAGCTAATCACTTTATAATGGGCTTTAAGAAAGCCTTCGGCAGTGTAGACAACGAAACACTTTGGAAACCAATAAACCATTATGAATCCCACATACTTTCGTTAACCTAATAAGAAAAACACGTGATAACTTGATGAGATGTTACAGTAACTGGATTTTAAAATGCACATGGAAAAGATAAAGGTAATGGGAACAAATTGGATAAATGACAGCAGGACAGCGCTTGGAGAAAACTTCCAACAAGAACTCATAAATATTTCTTGACAGCAACGTAGACATGGTTGGAAGAACATAAAGTGATATCAAAATAAGAAGACAAACGGCAAGAGGAGAATTTATTGCATTGGTAAATATTTCGGAATCTAAAGAAATCAAGTTAAAAAAAAAAAAATCAAAAAAAAAAAATCGTCAAGTCTAAAGTCGAGGCAGTCCTGTTGCATGACTCTAAAACACGAAAAACAAGAAAATTGACGACTATGGCGTTATGGGCGTTCATAAATTTGTGCTTGTGCAAAATAGAAAGATTAAAATAGCCTATCAAGTTTAGAAATATGGAAATGATAGACTTTTTATTTTTATTTTTTATTAATGTGTTTGCTACTTTTCTTTGTAGCACGCTCCTTTCAACCATCTACCATGTACATGGAGCTGTTGGTTATTTCAGGACGTGTTTCCTTTATTGTAATATGTTTTTGTTTGTATTTATTTTATACTATGTTATCTCTAGTAGGTATTTTTCCTTTTGTAGTTATAGTTTAAAATGGCTTTTTATTCAAAATATGATATTTTATAAGCTGGTATGTTTTTAATTTTCACTGGACGGTTTATTTGGTTAATCTGTACGTATCTGAGGGGAGTCTTTCACCAGTGTGGACTACTGGTACGGATCCTTATTTATTTTTTATATGTTAGCTTTAGTTTTTGTAATATAGTGTTTCATTAACTTTTGCACTTCTGAAGAGGTCTTTGTGCCTATGAGATTTTCTACACTCATTTCTACCTTGTGGTTACTACAGTATGTCTTAATGTTTTGCCTCTGCTGGTCATATATTTTGCAGTCCACTAGAAAATGTCTAATTGTGTTTGGTTCTTGACACTCTTCACATGTGGGTTCCTCAATCATGAAATATCCAGTTCCAAGCTTGAGCCTCAGCAATATTTTATTAATTGGTATTTTTAGTTCATCTTGTATTTGACATTTTTGCTTGGTTTTTTTAAAGGATTTTATATGTGACTTGCTTTTTTACTTTGGTCCCATACTGTTATCCACTCTTTAGTTATTGCTTGAGCAATTAAGCTCTTAATTTCAAACTTCCCTAAGCCTACTTCAATTTTGTTATAGCTAGTTCTTCCCCCTTTGGCTTCTTTGTCTGCAAGCTCATTTCCTGCTATCCCCACATGTGATGGTATCCCTGTTAGTGTTGCACTGCATCCTATAGTGTGCAGATATGTATTAACCTGTAGTATTTCCTTTATGATATCTGGCCTGCTACATTCATTTCTGTTTCTGATAGCTAATACTGATGAAAGGGAGTCTGTGAGAATGGTTACTTTATTTGGTGGGTTTTCTGCAGCTATTTCTAAAGCTTTTAGGATTGCCACTAATTCTGCTGTTAAGATGGAAATGATAGACAGAAGCAGATCAGTTGGATAATAGGTGAGGAGTGTAATGTTATGATGTATGTATATAAGCATTACCTCGTCATCTACACAAGCACACACATGTTTCAGAAGGCACTCAGTAAAAGCATGTTCAGTTTGTAGCCATGTTTTATTTACAGGATATCGTACATGTGAAGATTCGCATATTATTACAATGTGTGGTTCGTATTATTAATGTATTATATTACATCCCCCCTTTTTTGAAAAAAAAAAAAATGTGTGCAAACATTTCCAACGAAATGTTTCATGTGAGAAAGGATAAGTATGTGTAATGCTCAGTGTGAGTATATATATGTCACTGTCTGTATCGGCTGGGAGGTGTCACTGTACGGCCAGAACGAGTGGTGTAAAGTGCTGGTGGTTCTGCAGAAGTCCCTGGTTTAGCTTGAGTTGGTTGTGATTTCGGCCTTGGCGCTTGTTGGTTTTGTGGGGCACCAAGGTCTGGAGTTACTGCATTGTCTGTTGAAAACATGGGAATTCTCTGTTCTGTTGTATTCTGTGGGATTTCTCTTATGTCCACTCTGTTTCGCCTCAGGAGGTTGCTGCTGCTGTCTGGTCTTAAAGTATAGCTCCTGGGTTCAGGGTTTCTGGAAATGATTGTTGCTTTTGACCATGTGTCATTGTTGTGGTTGTAGGTAGTCACATGCTGACCAGGATATAATGGTGGTAAGTCTTTAGCACATTTGTCATAGTTGGATTTCTGAACTTGCTGACGATGCTGAAGTTGATCATATGTGCTGTCTCTATGTTGTGGACGGAAGTGGACCTTAGATGGTAGGAGGTCTTTAATTCTTCTATCAAACATAAGTTCTGCTGGACTGTCGATCTTACTGTCTACCGGTGTTGTTCTCCATCTCAAGAGTGCTAGGTGTACATCCTCTGTTCTTGTTTTCTTCATGCTTGACTTGATAGTTTGTATCTGTCTCTCAATGAAACCATTAGATTTAGGGTATCTAGGTGATGATGTTGTGTGTTTGATCTTCCAGTCCTTAGTGAAGTTTCTGTATGCTTGACCTGAGAAATGTGGACCGTTGTCTGATCTAATTTCATCTGGGATGCCAAACATGCTGCAATACTTCTTTGTAATGTCTGCAATAACAGCTGATGGTGAGGGTTGTGGAAGTTTCTCAATGATGGGAAATTTGCTGTAGTAATCAGCAATAATAAGATAGTCATTATTGTCGATTGAGAAAATATCAGTTCCTATAATGCTCCAAGGGCTCAATGGTATGTCTGATGGTATGAGAGGTTCTCTGCACTGCCTATTTGCATGTTCTTGGCAAATTGAACAGTTTTTACATAGTGTTTCTATGTCCTTGTTTATCTGTGGCCAGTAAACATCTTTCTTTGCTCTCAGTTGTGTCTTCACAATACCAAGGTGACTATTATGGAGCTGTTTAAGGATGATATCGCGTTGTGTTTCTGGTACAACAATGCGATCTCCTTTAAGGATCAGACCATCTTCGATGCTTAACTCGTCCCTCATCGAGTAGTATGGACGGATGTGTGTTGAAACTTCCCTGATAGAGCTTGGCCATCCATGGTATATCAGTTCTTTGAGAGAGTTAAGGATAGGATCTCTCATTGTGTCTTCTCTGATGTGTTCAAGCCGATTATCGCTAAACTTGACAAAATCAACTTTGATGTTTGGGGTAAGATCTGCTGTCTTGTTGGGGTTTGGTAGTCTGCTGAGAGCATCTGCAAGACCTATATCCTCTCCTGGGATATACTGAATATTAAAATCATAACCTTGTGTTTCCAATAACAGAGCTTGTAGTCGTGGTGGTGCTGAAGCTATTGGTTTTTTATGAATCATCTCAAGTGGCTTGTGATCTGAGAGAATTGTAAATGGGCGGTTGAAAAGAAATGTGTGGAAGCGTTTGATTCCAAAACGTACAGCTAGCATTTCTCTTTCAATGTTTGCAAGTTTCTTTTCGCCAGAACTTAATGATTTGCTTGCGTAAGCTACAGGACGAAGTTCTTTGGCATAGTGTCCTTCAGGATTTTTGTCTGGTTGCAAAAGTGCTGCTCCTAGGCCTTTCAAACTGGAATCAACCATGAGAAAAGTGGGTGCTTGCATGTCATAGTATTTCAAGCATGCATCAGATGATATGAGGGTCTTCAAGTGGTTGAATATGTGTTGGTAGTCTTCTGACCATTCATACGGAGTTTCATTCTGTAGTAGAGATCGCAAAGGTTCTGCAGCAGCTGACAAATTTGGTATGAATTGTGCTAGGAAATTGACAGCACCTAAGAATTGTTGCAGTTCCTTCTTTGTACCTGGTGTTGGCATGTCATGAATATCTTCAACCTTTTTAGGGTCTGGTTTTACACCATTCTGGGTGTACAGCAATCCAAAAAATTGTATCTCCGTTGCCTTAATTGTACACTTTTTGCTGTTGAATGTTAGCCCATTGGCCTGTGCTACATGCATCAAGTTAATCAAGTTACGGTCGTGTTCTTGTTCTGACCTGCCGCAGACTACAATGTCATCCGCAATAGCCACTGTACCAGAACATTGCTCAACAATGTTGTCAATCTTCTGTTGAAAGATGTCTTGTGATACATTCAAACCAAATGGGAGTCTCTTGAAACAATATCTGCCGAATGGTGTTCGAAAAGTTGTAAGGAGTTGACTTTCCTCCGCTATCTCAACACTCCAGTATCCGTGTACAGCATCTAGTTTGGAAAAATATTTGGCATTGTGGAATCTGTGAGTTATCTCTTCCACTGTATGCATTTTGTGTGGACAGCGCTTTAGACTGTTGTTTAAGTGTTTTGGGTCAAGGCAAACCCGAAGAGAACCATCCTGCTTCAGAACGGTTGTGATACTACTACACCAATCAGAATGCTCTTCAACCTTTCTAATAACATCATTCTGCACCATCTTTTCTAGTTCTGTGGCAAGTTTCTGTTTAACATGTATAGGATACTTTCTAGGTGGGTCTATCTTTGGCTCAGCGTTGTCTTTTAAAAAGAATCTTGCCTTTCCTGGAAGTTTGCCTATTCTGTCGAACTGTTCTGGGAATCGCTGTTTAAGGTCATCTACTCCAGTGACGTGTAGAGTAAGATGTTCTTTTTTGTCAGCTTTAATGTTGTTAATAGTTACCACACTCAGCTTTTCGCACATTGGTAAACCCAAAATTGCAGGTCCTTCAACATCTACCAAGTAAAATGTTGACGATGTCCATTCAGAGTCTCTGTATAAACATTCAAGTGTTACTGCTCCGAAACAGTCTATACTTGTTCCATTGTAAGCTCTTAGCTTTGTCCTGCCACTCCTACTTTTTACATCCCTTGTGGGAAATCCTTGCTCATCCACCTTGTCAGGCATGATCTGTCTGAATATTCTTAAGGGTAGAGTGTTACCTTGGGCACCTGTGTCTATCTTGAACCGAATATATCTTTCTTTGTGCCTTTTAATTCCTGGTATTCGGAATTGTACCTTGCAGAAAGCCTGCGTTCTCTTTGGTTCATTACTGAAAGTTAGTATCTTCACAGTATCAAATGTGGAAGGATCACTTTCTTCACTGGAGTCAAGGTCCTCAGTCATCATAAAGTGTGTTTGTTTTGATGACTCTCTGCTGTGAAGGTTGTGTTGAGCACTGTCTTGTTTCCTCTTGAAACATAATTTTATCCAGTGGCCCCTCTTTCTGCAGTAATGACATGTAGAGTCTTTAGCTGGACAGTGGTTTTGTATGTGGTTTAGGCCACAACATTTACACATAGCACCTCTGCTTGTGTTGTGTTTTTCTGTTTGCTTCGAACCAGTTGCTTTGTTTTGTTTGGGTTTATAGCTTTTTACTGCATCCACCTGGGCTGTTACTGTACCTTGCTGAATTTGTTTAATGTTTAGTGCTTGTGCCTCGTGTTTCCTGCCTTCATCCAGAAGTTGTTGTAAAGTTAGTGTATCACTCTGGCTCAGTATCCATTTCTGGAACTCTGGCATTGGTGTGCTGAGAAGGATCTGTTCGATAATTCGCTCTTTTTCTTCTTCTTTGTTAAATTTGCATACACTTGTTTTCTCCTTGATGCGAGTGAAAAAATCATCTAGACTTTCACCAGGTTTCTGTCGCAGGTGGTGAAGTTCTAATCTTGCCGCTCTAAAGTTCGTGTGCTTTATTATCAGACGTTTTTCAAATTCGTCCAATATGGCTGCGGGGTCTGTCGCCGACTCCACAGGCATGGCGGTAGCAAAACTGTTGTAAATTTTCAAACCTTCATCGTCCAATGCTTCCAGGATATATGGAGTTAGGGTTTGTCCTTCCAGACCAGTGGTCTTGGAATATAGATCTATGCGTTGGCGCCATAACAAGAAAGCTTCACTCTTATCATCTTGACCGGCGAATCTCATTTGCGGTGCGTTGCGATATTGTTTCGCCGCCATGGCTGACCTCGATGACGAAAATTAGCCGAATACTGTACTCACGTGTTATCGTGTAGCTGTTTTCTGCGTCAGTCCGGTATCGACCGCTGCCACCATGTAATGTTATGATGTATGTATATAAGCATTACCTCGTCATCTACACAAGCACACACATGTTTCAGAAGGCACTCAGTAAAAGCATGTTCAGTTTGTAGCCATGTTTTATTTACAGGATATCGTACATGTGAAGATTCGCATATTATTAAAATGTGTGGTTCGTATTATTAATGTATTATATTACAAGGAGAAAACGTTGGAATTGGATATGACATATGTTGAGGGAAATAGCTGATACATGGCAGATCTTCTAGAATTCAGGATAAGAATAATAGTGGTAGACCATGAAACACACGGATAAAATAATTGAAAACAGGCTTAAAATAGTGAGAATAAAGTTACTACTCTCTCTCTCTCTCTCTCTCTCAGTCGTGTCGTAACAGGCTACTAACATGAGGTTGTGCAAACTTATCGTGCAAAACAAGGGCACATGAATGCTTTGGTGCATTGCATCTGCTCGTACACTAAAGAGATGACAGGAAAAGCTAGAGATTGGGAAAGACCAATGACCGACTTGATGGAGAATGTTTGACACTTTTATGCGCCTCTCCAGAGCTGAACAGAAAATATATAAAAAGGAAAGTCTTACTCAATCATTCCCCCTTTAAATCCCTGCGGAACTTAGGCTTTCAACTTGTTGAAATTTTTGTTGAAAGCCTAAGTTTCGCAGGGATTTAAAGGGGGAATGATTGAGTAAGACTTTCCTTTTTATATATTTTCTGTTCAGCTCTGGAGAGGCGCATAAAAGTGTCAAACATTCTCCATCAAGTCGGTCATTGGTCTTTCCCAATCTCTAGCTTTTCCTTTCATCTCTTTAGTGTACGAGCACGATGCGATGCACCAAAGCATTCATGTCCCCTTGTTTTGCACGATAAGGTTGCCAGTCCTATGCACAACCTCATGTTAGTAGCCTGTTATGACACGACTGAGAGAGAGAGAGAGAGAGAGAGAGTAGTAACTTTATTCTTGCATTGTGTCTACCCGCAGCGATTACATGGAGTGTGTTATCAATCCGTGTGTACCGCTATAATAATTTGGCTAGCACAATTTATTTTTACCGCAATTCTTCTTGACATGAAAATCTGGTTATAGTGGACTGATCACTGGGCTGTGAGTTTGTGTACACTCGTATCGGTTGATACGGCGGACCAAGAAGATAATGCATTATTGTTGCCTCAGGGTCAAATCTAGAGACATGCTTTTCAGGACACAAAATAAGAAATGTATATGTACAGCTATATAGTTTTAGTAATCGGCATCATTCATTGAGGAGTATATTGTGTGTTTTAACCATCGCGAAACTAAGGGATCAAACCTGACAGTGAACGGGAAGTACAAGCCTAAGCGACAGCTGCAAACCACTCAGACGACAAAGCTTACAGACTGCTCATTATTTAAATACAAAACAGGTAACCTATAGGCTATAACTTTCAAGCTTGTTGTATGCTTAATTTGTAATCTGTACTATGAACTTAAACCTTAATTTCATTTCATTTCTATTCGTCATTACACTTATTAGTAGGCCACTCACCAAGAACTAGAGAGAGAAATACGAGTTCAGTAAGTAGGCCTACAATTTATAGTTCTAATTAAAAATAGCCTAATGGTAAAGGGGAAGAATAGTGGAACAAGGTCAGCCATTGCCCGAACGTTGTTCACGCGGACACAGCGTTATCACTATGACACAGTTTAAAACACCCACTATTAAACTAAACAAATTTCAACTAAAATGAACAAAAAATATCCATTTCAACATCTACAGGTTACAGTTATGATAAATAATGCCTCATATTTCAAATTCAGTAATAAATCATGCTCACGAAATTTATGTTATGTGCAAACACACCGCACCACATGCAAAATACACCACACGGAGTCACAAAATGGCGGCCTCCAGTTCACTATGCTTCTCTTCGGCCAAAACAGTTGTTTTTATGCTAAGAGAAATTAAATTTGAAATGAAGAAGAGTGGGACTTTGTCCAATTTCGCCCAAAGATGTATTTAAACTGCCCATGTCGTTAGCCTAGACATAGGTTTACGATTCCTAACTTAACTAACCTCTGCATCGATATACTTGTTGGCGAAATCGGCCACTTGTCCACTGTTTTTAATTTGAACCAAAATAAAAAAAGTAAATTACCGAGTGTTGAGATTATGGATATAGTGTGTTATTTATTAGTTGATGTGGGATTTTGTAAACAATTGCAAATTGCTTGACAATCTTAGTTTTCACTTGTGGTTGTATTTAATTAATTAAAAAAAAAAAAAGAGCTGACCATGTAAAGTTGTTACTTGTTGAAATGAAGTCAGCCTGGGCTATGTTCTTCAGTGTCATCCTAGTAAGTCACCAGCACTGTTAGGGTTAGGATTAATGTTCGGGATTAAGGTTAGGTTTAGGATATCTAATCCTTACTGTGATAAGAGGTTTTGATGGTATTTAATTTAAAGGTTAACAAGGTGAGGTCAAGCTATGTAAGTACCCTGAATCAGAAAGATGATGATGATGTATTTGTCAGGGATCCCTATCCGCTACCTCTTATGATCTCACCCAGTGTACATTTTTTTCTGTAGTGTTATATATATGGCAAGTGTCTAGGGTAGGTATGTATTTACTGTGAGGAATGAATAATTTCAAAACAGAACTACAATTCAACAAAATGTAAATAAGTAAGACTGGTGGTAACGTTTTGGTATATGTATATGGGAATAAATATACAATTTATTATCCTGAACCTCAATCTTTTGGAACAGGACTTGTCAAAATCATAAAAATGTTTATTTACAGATTTTAAATAAATAAAATGGAACTCTGTCCATGAAGTGTACAAAATAAACTTATCACTGTAATGAGTACCCCACTGTCTGATGTTTAATACTGGATAGTAGCACTAGTCAGTTATTGGAGGGTTTGTTTTCTTCATCATTCCCCAGGAAATTCTTTTTGTTGTGGTGGTTTAGATTGAGAGGAACCGTCATGTGCCTGTATGAAGGGACTTATCTATTAAGCCTGTCTGATGCTATGGGCTCCAGACTATGTATATGGTCACTCAAATGGTGCTGCTTTCTGGAGTGAAGTTATGGCCTGTAGCTCACAGTAGAGTATGAGCCTTCACTGCTCACAATTTCTATCTTCACCAGGGTGTCTGCAACACTTTCTTACTGGTAATACAACCCTCAAATGAGAAGGAAAGTTTCCTCCCCTTTATAGCCTGTCTATAACAAATTCACAACTAATCAATGGTAATCTTACCTGGGGTCAGCCATGTGTGCTGACCATATGCACCAAACCCTATGTTTCCTTGACTACACTCAGTCCTGTGTTTTCATTCTTTTTTTTTCATATGGCATTAAAGCCACTATTCCTTGAGCCTTGTTTGTCTTCCATACAATCCGCAGGGGTGTACAAATATATCTTGTGACCTGTTAATGACTTCTTTCAAACATTCTATGTATAGTGTCACATGTTATTTGAACATTGTGTCACTCCTGAAACCACTACCAATTTATTTTCTCCTGGACTTAGTCACAAAATTTTATGGCAAACTTACAAACACATTTATTTTCACTTCCCAATGGCAATATCCCTTTTATTTCCACGGCACTATGGCACAAGTTTTGTAAGGCCAATAGCAAAATCCTTTTTACACATTTCATTCCAAAAGAGACTGCATTCCTACCTAGGTCGTCGTAACCTGAACCATCTCCAAATTAGCAGTATCGAAATAAAATGTATCAGCATACACCTATAGCCTGATACTTGCTAAGGAAATATACAAATAAAATCCTCCATCTTACCTCAAGTAAAGAATAATAACACATGCACAAAGTTGACTAGCAGTAAATAGGTTTTCTGACTGCTTTCTTGTCCAGACGGCAAAAGCTTGGTCACAAGGCTTTCCCGCTGATCTCAACTTGCGATGGCTTTCAAATTCAAATGGCCTGTTCTAACAAGGAGGTGTTAATTTTTATTACCCTACCCTCTAGCCAATCAGAAGTTGAGTCAAAAAATAAATGAACTATTTTTGGACTATAAACTTTGAGCAATCGTAAGTGTGTTTGTTCGTCTGATTATATTTGTGTATTTTATATCTCAGTTATTTATGGACCGATTTCCAATATTAAAATTGATAATTACATGGTCAACTGACCTCTATCGTTATATTTACTTTTCCCTTGTTTATTTCTTAACAGTTTCATCTGGGTAATTTTTTTGTAATTAATGGTAGTTCTACCCTGATCTAAAATATCAGTAAAATAAATTTTTCTAAGTCAAGATAACTTTATTAAGTGGGAATCTTTAGGTTCATATATTAATCAATATCAGCGCTATAATTCAAGATATCCCTTTCTTTCTAACTCCCTCTAGTTATTGAGAAATAAATTATTTAATTGTTGTCAAACACACAGAATCGGCATTTTTGCCACTTCAACCAAGTTTTATTTTGACTTTAAAAAATGAGGTACCAATTTGATTGGTTGTTAAATTTTATCACGTCCGTTAATAAATATTGGGAGGGGTAGTGTGTTTTTTGGGGTAGTAACTTTTAACGGGTGGTAGTAGAAAAATTCAAATTTTCTCTAGTAAATTTTTAGCGGTAACTTTGATTGTGCCATTCAGGCAAATTCAAATATAGTTATTTATAGACTGTAAAAATGCGTTAACTAGGTTATTAAGCGGGGAAATATTTGAGCGTGTTGTTCATACAGATTCATTTCACGATACTTACCCCTTTTTACGGCATCTCTGAATTATTCTTTACAGCTGTATCGAACAGACAGCGCCCTAACCCTAACCCCTAACTGTTGTTCCCAAGTCTTTTAGTGTTAAGGACTTCCCTTTTACTGTGTATAAATCTATCTTGTGGGCATTCCATCTTCCAGAAGGTAGCCTAACCATCTCAGTAAAATGTCAGTGATAGTAACTTTGTTGCAACATGGTGAGATATCTTTCGCTGCTACTGCTTTTGTATGTCTTTCTCTCTGTCCATGTGGCTGATGAACAGTACTATTTCTGTAAACATACCTGATTTTTTTTTTTTTTTTTTTTAAATCTGTTAAAGTGGCAACAGCCACCTTAATATCAGGCCTTATTGCTTTTGTTGTTGTATACTTTTATGAAAATACTAATGCTGTGCCGCAGTTGTAGTTCCTGGGGGGTTCCTGATGAGACAAAGAAAGAATAGGTTTACTGCTGCATGAGGCATGTCGTACAAGGTGACTAATGTGAGGTTGGCAACCTCATCATGTCAAACTAATGGCTACAGAAAGTATTACTGTAAGAGCATGTCAATGCTTAGTGCAGACTTCATGCAAGGGGAACAACTGCCATGGTGGCTTCATGCTCCATAAAGAGTGAAAAGGAGAATGAATGCTATCAATCAATCAATACCCTTTAGCTCCCCAAGGAGCATAGGCCTTCAACAAACACATGCCAAATCTTCCTGTCCTGTGCCATCCGCTCAAGTTCTTTCCATGTTTTCCTCATCATTTTCACCTCTGTTTCCAGTTCTCTTCTCTATGTGTTTTTTGGTATACCTCTGCCTCTCTTTCCCTGTGGATTCCAGAACAAGGACTGCCTTGTAATGCTATCAACAGGTTTCCTCAATGTGTGTCCTATCCATCGCCAGCATCTTCTTCTCAACTCTTGTTCCACTGGCACTTGTCTGGTTCTTGTCATCAATTCCACATTTCTGACTTTGTCATACCATTTCAGTCCTTCTGTTCTACGCAAGCACCCGTTTATAAAAGTCTGTAGCTTTTTGGTTGTTGTTTTTGTTGCTCTCCATGTCTCAGAGCCATACAATAGGACTGACTTGAAATTTGAGTTGAAGGTTCTAATTTTCTTGTTGGACTTCATTTCTCTTGTTCTCCATATGTTTCCCAGTGCAGTGAAAGCTCTTGCTTTTTTAATTCTTATTTTGATATCATTGTCTGTCCCTCCAACTCTGTCTATATTACTGCCAAGACATGTTTACAATTCTACGAGGGGAAGTCAGTAAGTTACAAATGGTTATGAAAAAAAAAAAAATGAGATACGAACTTGAACACCATGTATTATTGCACTTACACTTCCCCTTTATTTCTCAACGTAATCTCCACCAACATTGATACACTTATTCCATCGCTGTATTAGTGCTTCGAAACCTGCAGCATAGAAGTGCGTGCTCTGCTGTCTCAGCCACATTCGAACCTCACGTTCAACCTCTGCATCACCCGCTAAATGTTTACCGCCAAGGTAAGCTTGTAGTTATTCAGGTTGGTAGTGATGCACCCATGATTCATCCCCAGTAACAATCCTGTTCAGCATGTCTTCTCCTTCATCTGCGTACGGAGACAGATGTTCCAAGGACAGTCCCATTCGGTTCATTTTGTGTTCCTCAGTCAGTTGTCCGGGCACCCACCGTGAGCACACTTTCCGAAAATTCAAATGGTCATGCTTTATGGTGTAGGCTAAGCGACAAACACTCCACACTGTAAACAGGAAACATTTCCCTATGACTATCCTTTGCAGGAAGTCCTTTTGCCTCAAAAAACTGCACAACAGCAAACTGTTCTTCATTTGTACACTCCACGAGCACAGTCGCCATTTTTATCTGCTCTGTGCATGCGCATGCGACACCAGCAGTCTGCTACCTAAGTTAATCATAAAGGTGGATGATACTGTCGCCTAATGACATCTTTAGGAACTAACAACTACCATTTTCAGCTTCCCCATATCAGTTTGTAACCTACTTACTGACTTCCCCTCGTACATCCTTTAGTGGTGTTTCTTCAAGTTCAACCTTGTTATCATTTCTTGAATGAATGCTATGCTTATGTTAATATTCTACTGTGTACTTTTAGGAAAATACTTATATAACACTCGTCTCTTTTTTTTTTTCTTTTATGCACTTTCAGGGATATGATGGCACATTTTACTTTTTATTGTACTTTCAGGGAACTACTTCTATTACCTCTGCACTTATTGTTAGTTTGTATGGACTTATGAACATACTTAAATTTATTTGTCTTTTGTGTACTTTTGGGGAAATACCTCAATAAAACTGATTGTTTTGTTTCTTGTGTGTACTTTTAGGGACATAACAGTGATACATCTTACTTTTCTTGTGTGTACTTTTAGGGACATAACAGTAATACATCTTACTTTTCTTGTGTGTACTTTTAGGGACATAACAGTAATACATCTTACTTTTCTTGTGTGTACTTTTAGGGACATAACAGTGATACATCTTACTTTTCTTGTGTGTACTTTTAGGGACATAACAGTAATACATCTTACTTTTCTTGTGTGTACTTTTAGGGACAACAGTGATACATCTTACTTTTCTTGTGTACTTTCGGGGAAGTACTTTTATTATACAGCTATCATACTATTTTGTGGGCTTGTGAAAATACTTATGTTTTACTTTTGTGCACTTTCAGAGAAGTTCATATCTCCAGCTGTTCCTGAAGATCGCAAATTAGCAATGCAAAAGATTATTGAAAATGCTGATGAGCTGTACAAAACTTTTAAGACAGAAGAACTTTACGAGTACCTACTGTTACACAAAGGTGGGAGAGTTATTCCCCTGTGGTTTTGATTTTGATTTTACTAGATGTGTATGGGAGGCATGTTATATGTCTTCTGTTCATATTTTTATATGCTAGTGGTTTTACAGAAGAATGTTAAAAGTGCCATGGACAGCCAAAAAGAGTAACGAGGATGTCCTGAAAGAGGCCAATATGCAAAGGAAACTTATTTCGCAAGTTAGAAAGAAGCAATCCACTTTTTTTTAGCATGTTATGAAAAGAGGGAAGCTGGAATATATCGTAACAACAGGTAAGCTGGAATATATCATAACAACAGGTAAGATTGAAGGAAAAAGAGATAGAGGAAGACAAAGAGAGCAAATTCTGGACAGTTTGACATCGTGGCATAGAAAGAATCAACAACAGAATTGATAAATTGTACTGGAGACAGGAAGTTGTGGAGAGACATGTATCTCCTGTGCCACTAGGCATGGTACTTGAAGCAGTATAAAAAGCATTATTTTATTGATAAGACCTTTTTCATAATTTATTTGTTATTTCTAAAGGATGCTTATAGTCACTTTCTATTTTTATATCCACCAAATTCCATTTCTATTGTCTGTTGCCATTCGTAAGAAGAAATGATAATAGGCATCCTTGCCGTGCTCCAGTTCTTATCATGAATGTGATCTGTAATTAGCCATCAGGGTGGGTTGGACATATGACTAGCTAACCCATTCTGGCTAATGACTTGAGCAAGTCATGGTTTACGTTTGATAAGACAAAATATGTAGAGCAAAACACGTGTATATACACACACACACGCACGCACGCACGCACGCACGCACGCTCACTCACTCACACACTCACACACTCACACACACTCACACACACTCACACACACACACTGGTTGTAAAAAGTGAAAAATTAACAATTTTGTTCAGTTCGTTCTATCGGCCGCATTGAAATGTTCCAGTAATTTGCAAGTGAATGAAGTAAAAATAAGTAGCTTTACATGGCACAGACTAAGCTCGCTTGGCCATGTCCGTCGCATAGAAGATGGTTGCATCCTGAAAGATATCTTCTACAGACAACTGGTAGATGGCAAAAGAACAGTTGAGGGCGACAGCAACTGAGGTTCAGAGATGTGCACAAGATAGACATGAGGGCACTGGACATAATCCAACACACTGGGAGGATGAAGCTGCCAATCGCACCAAGTGGCAATGCTCTTTACAGCGCCACCTTGGATTGGGGCGAAAAGAAGCTCTCACAACAAGCAGAAGAGTAAAGAAAACGTCAAAAGGAACACCAGGAAAATAAGCAGCTGAGGGCTGTCACCTCAGGGCCTCATTCCCAGCCAGTTATGACTGAAGGGGCTTATATATTATGATTAGCTTTACTGAAACAGAACAATAAAACATCAGAATGTATCAACTAATATATCTTTGTCAGCAGACAAACTAAACAGAGACCAATGAACAATCAAGGCCACACCATGCAAACTTAATAAAGAAACAAAGTGTGATAAAAATTAAGAAAATATATACAGAAGGAAAATATGTACAAGGAAAAAAATTATCTAAACCAATCCAGTAATGTTGAAACAATCAATACATTAACAGGTAGACTTAATGGTAAAACAAAGAGTTAGACAAAATAAAATGATACTAAAATATTTTTATGAGTAATTTACAGAGGAGGTAATCCGGGCTGTTGTTTACTGTTTATGTGCAGATGTTGCCGATGACGAAATTCAGTGGCGCCTGGCAAGAGTGACTCATGATAAGGCTAAACATGAGAAGGACAAACAGAAGTGTCAAAACTGGATGCTGGAGGCTTTTTCTTACGCAGAAAAAGCCCTGGAAATGAACGCAGACAGTCCGCATTGTCACAGGGTAAAGTAGAATTCTTGTTGACAATGTTTCACACAGTCTGATATGACCATACCCTGTCAGTATCACACAGTCCGATAAGACCATATATTGTCAGTGTTTCACACAGTCCTATATGGCCATATATTGTCAGTGTTTCACAGTCTGATGACCATATATTGTCAGTGTTTCACACAGTCTGATATGACCATATATTGTCAATGTTTCACAGTCTGATATGACCATAAATTGTTAGTGTTTCAGTCTGATATGACCATATAGTGTCAGTGTTTCACAGTCTGATATGATCATTCCATTCATTGTCAGTGTTTCACAGTCTGATATGACCATACATTGGCACTGTTTCACAGTCTGATGACCATATATTGTCAATGTTTCACACAGTCTGATATGACCATATATTGTCAGTGTTTCAGACAGTCTGATATGACCATACAGTGCCAGTGTTTCACAGTCTGTTATGATCATTCATTATTAGTGTTTCACAGTCTGATATGACCATACATTGGCAGTGTTTCACAGTCTGATATGACCATACCCTGTCAGTGTTTCACACAGTCTGATATGACCATACAGTGCCAGTGTTTCACATAGTCTGATATGACCATACATTGTCAGTGTGTCACATTCTGATATGACCATACATTGTCAATGTTTCACACACAGTCTAATATGAAAATACATGGCCAGTGTTTCATTTATAGACCAGTGTCAATGGGTGAACATTCCTTGTCAGTGTTTCACTCACTATCTAATATGAACATAAGACATTGGTGCTTTATTCATAGATAAACATGACTGTAAATTGTCAATGTTTTATTATTTGTTCTAGTGGTATGGTGCTTTGCTGTACTTCACAACTGAGGGTATTGGACTCAAGCACAAGATACAGACGGCATATAAAGTCCGTGAACACTTTGATGTGAGTAGTGTGTAGTCTTTTGATAATTTTCTTTGATGCTATTATAGTGGTCTTAACCCGTTACGGTCCTGTCCAGTTTACTGTAACTTTATCTTAACATTGAAGACAAGGGGAGCAACTCCATTTTCTTCTTCTTCTTCTTTCGTTCGCTTGAAATATATTGTCTATATCTGCAATGTTGTTTCTTGTATAAACTTCACTGTCTTTTGTAGTTCATACAGAGGTCCGTATAGTTTTGCTTCCAGTGTTGTTTCTCTGGGCCAGTGGGTTTGCCTCAATATATCATATTCGGGGCAATCTTGCAGTACGTGCTCCGCTGTCTGGGGTGCCTGTCCACATGTACACATGGCTGAATTGCCAATCTTGAATTTTGTATACATGTGGCTGCGGAGGCGGTTGTGTCCTGTTCTGAGGCGCAGAATGACTATTTGTTCTGATCTGTTCATAGCTTGGTAGTCATCCTGCGTTGATGTTGGTGGCTTTCTGATAGATTTGATCATCTTTTTCTTCTGATGGTACGTAACTGGTACATCCGGTTGTTCGTCTGCAGCACCTTCTTTAGCCAGTCCGTCTGCTCTCTCGTTTCCTGGTATTCCACCATGAGACGGTATCCACTGCATGGCGACCCTGCGCTGGTTGCACAGTTCAGAAAGTAGGGCCTGTATAACTGGCAATTTTCTGGACTGAAGTGCTTGGAGTGCTGATCTTGCATCTGTCAGGAATACTACAGGCTGTGGACCGAGATTGGTGTTCAGTAGTTTCTCAGTTGCAACCTTGATTGTCTGGACTTCTGCATCATAGTTGTTACAGAATTTCCCCGTTGGTACTCTGACCGTATCCCTAGTGTTGTTTGGGTATTCTATGTACACTCCTGCTCCTCCATTCTTTATTGCATTCTGTGCTGACCCATCCGTGTATACTCGGACCCAGAGGTCCTGTGGGTATTCATCATCCAGGAAACTGAGAGTGACTGTCCTACGTTGCACGCTGTTCTGTTCATCCCTGTCGAATATTCCTTTCACTTTTGTGTGGATGTGTACTGGTAGTCCATGCTCCTCTCTCCAAGGGGTTTGTTCTGGCACAGACTTTAGGGGGCTGTTAACTTCAGGCAGGTCTGAGGTTTGTCTACGTAATCGTTTGGCCTGGTGGATAAAGCTGCTTCTTTTCAGTCGCCCCATTGCTAGGTTTTGGAATCTGTCCTTCATTGGATGGCTCGGCATACAGAGGAACTTTTCTGCCTGTGTTAGCACTTTCGTGTCTCTGCATTCTCTCAGTGCTTGTATCCTCCCCATTTTCTCCATCTCCACTATAGGCGTTGATTTCATTGCCCCCATGATGACCCTAAGCGCCTGGTTTTGCACCTTATCTAGCTCTTGTAATGTGGTGTTTGATGCTGGACACCACGCAGCTGACCCATATTCCAGGTGTGGTCGTATGCCCTGCTGGTAAACTTTACTAAGTATTTTCCCGCTGGCTCCCCATGTGGTTCCACTTAGTTTTCTCAGGATGGCTAGCTTCCTCCTGGCCTTTGTTGCTGCCTTGTTGATGTGCTGCTTCCATGTCAGCCTATCATCGAATGTAACTCCGAGATAGGTGGGTTGTTTATCTTCTCTCAGGAGCTCTTCGTTTATCTTGATGACACCAGCTTTTGTTTGGGAGAGAGGGTGAAGAGCGTAGTGCTGCACTTGTCTGTGTTGATGCTGACACACCATCTATTTGCCCATGAGGTTAAGGCATCTACAGCTCTTTGTAGCAGTTTGGTGGCCACTGTTGCATGCTCATCTGTGCACCATATTACCAGGTCATCAGCGTACATTGCCACTTTCATTCCATGTGGTAGTTCAGCAACCAGGTCGTTGATGTAGACTAGGAAAAGTGTGGGGGACAGAACCCCTCCCTGAGGGACGCCATGACGCAGTAGAATTTTCTTACTCTTGAAGCCATCTAGTTGTACTCGGGCTCTTCTGTTATGCAAGTATGCTTTCACCCATTTGTACATCTTACCATTCACTCTACAATTTCTCAGTTTCTTCAGAAGCCCTTCTTTCCAAACCTTGTCAAATGCTTTCCTTAGATCTATCCATGCTGCTAGTACCAGTTTCTTATCTTGGAACGCATCCTCAATCTCTTGGGAAAGGTAAGTTGCCTGATCTTCGGTGGAATAACACTGCCTAAAGCCCGCCTGCTGTGGTACAAGAAGGTTTTCACTTTCAAGGTACCACTGTAGCCTGAGGTTGATGATACGTTCCATTGTTTTGCAGAGGCAGCTTGTAAGGCTGATTGGTCTGTAGCTGGAGGCAGTGGAACTGTCTTTTCCTGGTTTTAGGAGTGGTATCATGATTGCTTCCCTCCAGGTCTGTGGAACTCTGCCTGAGTTCCAACAGATATTGAAGATCTGCAGCAGCTTTGTTTTTGCTGCGGTTCCCAAGTTCTTAATCATTTCATTGGACACTCCATCAACTCCTGGCGACTTTCTCATTTTCAATTTGGATATTGCAAGCTCCAGTTCTCTGAATGTGATTGGTGCCTCCATAACTTCAGGTATGGTTCCATCTCATCCTGCGTGTTGTTTCTCACGAGTCTCCTGTTGCTTCTCTGGGCTAACTTCGATGTTGTTGTCTTTAGCAAAGGAGTCTGCAAAGTGATCAGCTGCCTGTTTTCCCATGAGGATGTTTCCATCTTTGTGCAGAGCAATCTTTGAGTTTCTCCCTGTACCTTCATCGTTATGTTGCTTTACCAGCTTCCACAGTTTCCTCGTATCTCTTTCAAAGTTCAAGGACTCTGTTTTCTCCTTCCAGCTTCTTCGCCTGGCCTGCAACTTGGCCCTTTGAAATTTGGCCTTAGCTTGCTGGTAGTTATTGTGGTGTTCTTGGCATGGACTGGTCTCTGCCTGCTTTCGAGATGTTTCCACGTCGTTGTGCAGCTGCTGTAGTTCACTATTCCAATATGGTTTGTAGTGCTTACGAGCCCCTCTAGGTATTGTTTCACGAGCAGCCTGTAATATGCATCTGCTGAATTCATCAACTAACTTATTGATGTCTTTGTCTACAGTCAGATCTCTAGCCAGTATACTAGTACGATGCTGGTACATTGTCCAGTCTGCCTTCTTGTAGTTCCACCTAGAGAGAGTGCTGCTCTCCTTGACAAGTTCATTTTCCACAATTAGGAAGACTGGCCGGTGGTCGCTGCCTCCAAGTTGTTTCCCTACAACGCGTGTGATGTTCCACTCTAGGCCGGGTGAGTGGAATGCCAGGTCTGGTGTAGAGGTGGTGTGCCATGATCTCGAGTAGAAGGTTGGTGGGTCGATTGGCTGGTTAATCAGGATAAGCCCATTGTCATCCTGCCAGTTTTCAAGCTCCTCACCTCTCCTGTCCATGTGATCATAGCCCCAGCTCTGTGAGTGGCTGTTGAAGTCTCCGCATACAATCAGTCTTTCTTTTGCTGTGATTGTATCTAGTGCCAGTGGGCGGTCGCTCGGACAGTAGTAGTTGAGCAGGTGGAATTCTGAACTTTCTGTCCTGAGATGAAGCATCTGGTATTCCGCCCCCTCCATATATGTTTCAAGCTGACATGCACTGATGTTATTCCTCACGAGTGTCAGTATTCCACCTTTTCGCCTGTCTATTCGGTCAGATCGGTAGCACTGGTAGCCTCTGATTTTGAAGGCTATGTCTTTGTTGAGGTGGGTTTCTTGCAAGCAACATACATTTACTTGCTCTTCATTCAAGATATTTTCGAGCTCTAATTTTTGCTGTAGCCGTCTTTTTTACTATTGACGCCTTCAGCATTCCAGTGCATTATTTTAAATGGTCTTTTCTTTGCTTGGCCAGTAGCTCTATTCTCATGCCTCCTGGCTCCACGGGGCAATTGAGAAGGACCCCCAGTAGTAGGGGTTGGGCCCTTCCGAGGCTGAGGGCCCGGCACTGCGCCTGCCTGGGTGTCCGTCACAGGGCGAGTGCCATAACGTTTTGCAGATATAGGCATACTTCCCATAGCGCATGTGCGTGGCATCCTGATTGCTGTGGTGCGCCTCTTGGCTGGTTGCCTCCGTCTTCAGCACCTTGACTTGCTAGGGCAGACTGTGGTCTTGCTCGAGTCTAGGAGGGCCTGGCCAGTCTTGGTTTTTCAGCCGCTGATGGCTGTACTTGAGCCCCATCTCCACGTCAAGGAGCTGGCCTTGATGGGGACTCCATTTTCTAACAGTGACCATTAAAAAAAATTCATTAAAAAAAAAAAATAAATTAAAAAAAAAAAATAAAAAATAAAAAATAAACAGAGATAAAATTATGCATATTAGTTTTAAATACACAGAATTGAATCATGTACCATCTGCATTATTTCATTAGATTCAATTTTGTCATCACTGTCACATGTCTAAATCGGGTTATTTTCGCATTCAATGTCCACATCTGATTCAGCGGCATCCTCATCGTTTCGGTCATATAGAACGTCAACTCAGCTTCCAAAGCAAAGATTCTACTGCCTGCAAAGTCACAGCTTTAAAAAAAAAAAAATGAAATATCAATCGATTTTGAAAATAATTTCAGAAAACTTAATCTTCGCTTGTTATTGGAAATCTCTGTATATCAGGTCTTATTGAAAGTGAGATCTAGTTGCACTATGGCAACTAATGACATCAATGGTTTTGTGGTATTGGCCTTTTTGGACGAGACCTTAGACTTTGCACGCGGTAGATTTTGGGCGTTTTAAACATTAAAGGGTTAATATTGATTTTCACGTAACATATTTCTGAATTGTTCATGTAAAGATATTGGTATGTATTTAATATGTGATAAAATATATATAAAAAAAAATGATTGAAATAAATAAATGTATTCATTAACTCTTTAAGTCCCAATCGACTTTATATATCCTCAGGGGTTAGACACGCTTGGCCCAATCGACTTTATAAAGCGTTTAGTATATGTGCCTCTGTTTGAGACTGTTTCTAATTATAATTACCCACAAACCACCCAAAACGTCATTTCCGACTGCAAATACATTCTTTTAAATACCGCACGTGTTTAAGAGTGAACATGTTTCTGTTTTGAGATATTTATTTAAAAATGCACTGGGGTGGCCATTTTTGCTTGGGCCAAACCCACTTTTTTGCTTGGGACTGAAAGAGTTAATATGGAAGTGGTTGGGGGAAAACTCAGGGGCTCAGAATCTTAACGGTAGCTGCCATGTTTCTGACCCTTACGGCAATGGAGATTCTTCATGCACACCTCCCACTTCATAGATCTTTGGCTACTGGGAGTTGGCAAAGTTTAGGGTAGGAGATCTGTTATGTGTCAAAATTTAGGAAAGTCTGCACTTAAAATAGTCGTTTATAACTAATAAGAAAAAATTTCTTATTTACTTTGGTTGAACAGGGACTAGTTTTTGTATATTCTTGTGTAAAGTGGGATATTATAAATATTTATAGGGACTTAGTGTACTGACTGAGATCAGCTGTGAAGGTATCTGTATCTAATAGGTGTAGTGTGTTACAGATAACCTTACTTTGCTACCACATTTAGACCTCAGCCAGACTTATTCTGGGCTATTGTGATGCCTACGTTGAATGTCTAGGGTTATGATAATGAAGAAGTGTAAATCACAACAACAACAGACAGATAAATACTTTAATTAAAATCCACAACACCTTACAACACTGTGACAAGCACATACATATAACACTCTATAAGACTATCTTAAATGAGTCAAGTGTTAACTTTTAAAAATATGTATTAATTCCTTTCAATATTAGATATCCTGATTCAACTACAGAGTGAATCAGGAATCACAATCAAATGTAATCACAAGTTGTATGTACACAATTTATACATAGGATCTTTGTACTGACATATATTATTATTACAATATGAGTGTAAGTTGTGATGTAGTACTAGGAGGTAATACTGGCTTTTTAAGCTAGGTTGTTGTTTGTCATCATGACTTCATGTGTTTGATACTGGTGGAAATAATATTGGAAAGGTTCACAGTTTCTTTTATTTGAAACAAATAACTGTCCCTCTTGATTTAATGTAAAGTCAATTTTAGAGGGGGGTATACAAGATTGAGCTGCTCTGGCCAACGAAATCTTAACTTCTGTGTGGGCGGCAGGAAAACTGTCTCCTCTGCTCGCTTGCTTCACAGTTTTCTTGAGAAACAACACTGGTCGATATCTTGAACAAGGAGTATGCTACCAGCCTCTGGATTCAGCAAAACTCAGACCAGGTGCTGCTCTATTACTTCAGTACCACGGTCCCTGAAATAAGAAGGTTGTACCTCCTACTTCAGAACTAATTTATAATCTATTTCCACACTGAAGCACAATACATAACAAACACAGAGTTCAGCGCGGTAGGCCAACTTCTAGCTTCTCATGTACAATATACACCAGTATTCCTCTCCCTAATGGTTACGCCGCCTCTGCAATTCCAGCATTAATTCCTTCTATACAATAAGATAGGTGTCATAGTACCATTTGGCAATCCCATATAGGCCTAGGCAGTTAAACTCCTCTCCGACAAGTTTTTTTACATGGTGGAGCAATATCTAGGCTTTGCCTCATGTTTGCTACTGAACTACACACAGACAGACATAATTTATCAATTCACATTCAATTTTCATCTAAAAGAGATCAAATATGTCTAGCTTACCACAATTCATGGAAATATTAAACAAGTACATTGACTGGCGATGAGTTATGGCACAATTCCGATCTGCCTCTGTCCCAGGCTTTTATTAGAAATATATGAGCTGGTTCTCAACGCACTTGCTTCTTAGTAAGTTTATTTTCAAAAAGTGGCCCTGAACTGACGCTCCTAATTGACTATATCAAATGGTCTAGCCAATGAGACCATGTTTACAAAAGCCTTTGAAAAAAAGTACCCTTCCTCCCGTTTCCATTAACAACCAAAAATAGTATTTGCAGTCGACTAATCATGTTCCACCTTACATATTATTCTAGCCAATCAAATCGGATTTAACGTGGTGGCCTCATTTCCCCTAAAGCAGTATCCAAACACGCCATTATGAGCAAATATGATCCTGTGTTGTCAGACAACACCACTATAGTATTTTGGCTATAATCTGTTAATTACTAGACTATTGGCTTAATACCTAACATATTCTTTGTCAGCAAGTCCTAAGGCACCCAAATATATAAGTTTAATGGAGCCAAGTGGCTTCGTTACAAATATGTATTAATCTAGGATAGTCGTGTATTTGTTTTTTAATTTACTGTCTTAGAACCGCCACCTGTTCTGCCTTTTCGACTGTTCTGTCAGTATAAAGTCAGGATTTCAGACGTAAAACAGTATTGTGTCATGTTTCCTAATAAGCATTAAACATGTTTTCAAAACCTAACCGTGTATTGGTAGTGTTTTTTTGTCACTGTTTATTTGAAAAAAATCAAGCCTGCCTGCCTTTCGCGTGGGGTGGCATTAATTTTCAATCGCGAGACGGCGCGGTAGCATTGCATGCGTTCCTCCGTACATCTCTCTCTCTCTCTCTAAGCCTGGCTGTATTTTAGTTTACGTAGTGCATAAAATGACATTAATGTAATATTAATCTAGGTCATTACGCAGTGTGTCTATCAAGGTCGTATAAGAACCATAGTACCAGTTTTATTTTTAGAAACGTGTGTATTTGATGCAGTAGGCTTTACCAGCAAACGTGAAAGCGTTACAATTATGCAGACGAAGCATAAAAAGGGGTTTTCTTGTTTAGCTAGTATGACGTTCTATAACACAGGCGTACGCTATTGTGACCGCACTGTTCTTTTACCATTCTTCTTCCTTTTATTGAATTAATTCGTTAGGCTTTACATTTAATTTCGAATTTATATATGTGGATTAGAATGTTTCACGACAATTCTGTCATTTCTTACTGTGTATTCCCATACAGAAAGCATTGATGTTGGACTCTGAAGATGTTATATCACTTCATTCCATTGGTTATTGGTGTTTTACATTTGCCGAACGGCCTTGGTACCAAAGGAAAATTGCATCAGCGCTGTTTGAGGCATTACCTGAAACTACTTATGATGAGGTGCGCATAAATGTTTTGTTCAGTTTTTAAATATTCCCAATGTCATGATGGCATTAATTACTGCATGAGTGTTCCTTTTATGTAATTGTGCATTATTTTAGCAGTTTTTTTTTTCAAGTAGGATGAGTTACATGTTGCAAAATTTATATATATATATATATATATATATATATATATATATATATATATATATATATATATATATTTATATATATTTATATATATTTATAAATAAATGTTAAGACTGTTGGAATTTGGCATCAAACGTAAGGCTAGTAGAGATGGACGTATGAGAGGATACAACCAGTGAACTACAGGAACAGTTAGCATTCACACTGTTCGACATATACTGATGGAGACTGAGCACCTATGGGTTTGCCCGGAGTGCAATGATGTCAATTCTGAATAACAATTAGCAGACCCCATAAACGCAGTATCAACAGCCACGCCCATATGTACTGCACACAAGCTACCAATTTGGAAACAACAGTGCTTCCCTGAAATGATAGAAAACGTTCCTGGTATTGAGAGAAAGAACAGCCAAAATGAAACAGAAAGGAGAGTCCTAACCACAAAATATATAGAGAAACATTACCCAAGCAACACCTGGATCCATGCATACACAGATGGATCAGCAACTAATGCAACAGAAGATGGGGGTGGAGGAGTCTTCATGAGCTTAAGCAATGGCACACAAAAATAGATAGCAGTCGCAACAGGGACATTTTCAAGTAACTTCAGAGCAGAGGCAGAAGCCTTAAAAACGAATCGGAAATCCTAATGACAGAAGAAAGCTCAGAGAGACCAGTAGCTATCTTCTCAGATGCGCTGTCAGTGATTACAACGCTGACAAGTCAAAGTAATACTGAACTGGATGACCTAAGAGTAACACTTCACAGACTATGTCAGCAATACAAAAGAATTATGATACAGTGGATCCCTTCTCACTGCAACATCCTTGGAAATGAAGAGGCTGATAGATTGGCAAAGGAAGGGGGAAAGCTGCCTCAACTTAACACAACCATAACTTATGAGGAGGCCAAGAGTTTTATCAAGCGCAGGTACAGGCACAAGTGGGAAGAAGAGCATCCAGGCCACACAAAAAATGATCCATATTACCAGCTCAGCAGAAGTGAACAAGTGGTAATCTTCAGACTTCGTATAGGTCATAACAGATTGAGATACCATCTATTCAACAAATTAAAGATATGAACTACTGATGAGTGTGACTGGCACCGATAAAATGACTGCCGAACATCTGCTTCAAAGGTGCCCAACATATGAGAAACAGAGAAAACGCAAATGGCCATCACCAGTACCATTGCTGGAGAAAATCTACGGAGATATCAACAGCCTCAGGCTGACCACTGCTTTCTTTGAACGTATTCAAGTTGACATCTGAGGGTGAACGAAGAAGAAGATATATATATATATATATCAAAAGGTAAGAGGAGCTTTCATTGCGTTGGGAAATAAATCAAGTCCAACACAAGAATCAGAATCTACAGCTCACATGTCAAGGCTGTCTTATTGTATATCTGTGAATCATGAAGAATACCCCCCCCCCCCCCAAAAAAAAAAAAAACAACACCCAAGAAGTTGCAAACTTTCACAAATGGGTGCAGGTGTAGAATAAAAGGATTGAAGTGGTATGACAAGGTCATTAATGTGGAACTGATGACAAGAACCAGAGTGTGCCAAGGTCATTAATGTGGAACTGATGACAAGTACCGAGTATGACAAGGTCATTAATGTGGAACTGATGACAAGAACCAGAGTATGACAAGGTCATTAATGTAGAACTGATGACAAGAACCAGAGTGTGCCAAGATCATTAATGTGGAACTGATGACTAGTACCGAGTATGACAAGGTCATTAATGTGGAACTGATGACAAGAACCAGAGTGTGCCAAAGTCATTAATGTGGAACTGATGACAAGTACCAGAGTATGACAAGGTCATTAATGTGGAACTAATGACAAGAACCAGAGTGTGCCAAAGTCATTAATGTGGAACTGATGACAAGTACCAGAGTATGACAAGGTCATTAATGTGGAACTGATGACAAGAACCAGAGTATGACAAGATCATTAATGTAGAACTGATGACAAGAACCAGAGTGTGACAAGGTCATTAATGTGGAACTGATGACAAGAACCAGAGTACGACAGTCACTAGTGTAGAACTGATGACAAGAACCAGAGTGCCAGTGGAACGAGAGATGAGAAGACAATGCTGGCGATGGATAGAACAAACATTGAGGAAATCTGTTGGTAGTTTCACAATGGATTCCCTGTTTCAGGGTCAGAGAGATGTAGATAGTCATCACCCTTCAGCTCCCCAGGGAGCATAGGCCTTCAACAAACTTATGATAAGTCTTCCTGTCCCGTGCTATCAAGGTCTCTTCATGTCTGTCTTCAGTTTTCTTCTCCATGTGTTCCTTGGTCTACCTCTCTTACCCTGGGGGTACCACAACAATTACTAGAGAGTTAGAGGGAGACTGAGAACTGGAGACATAAATGAAAGATATAAAGAAGACAGAAAAAGACCTGGAGCTCATGGCACAGTACAGGAGTACTTGGCATATATTTATTTAATGCATGTGCTTCAAAATGAGCTGTAGGGTAATGGTGATTAACTTTTAAGTTACAGTTTATAGTGACATTACACATTTGATTCTCTTGACACTTTATTTTTAACCCCCCCCCCAGGCATTGGAGTGGTTCTTGAAAGCAGAAAGAAGTAAGTTGCCATTAAGGCCTGTACATTTTTGTTGTCATGTCTAAATCTTACACCCATTACTATTCGAGCGTTTCACATTACAGATTGTCCTCGACATGTGACTTTTGACCACTTTTAATTGTGGCGGCCATCCCATTATTTCTATCCAGTTATTTTTGTTTCAAAAATTTTATTTATTTATTCATATATTTATTACGGTACTGTACAGTAATTTTATGTAATAATTTGTACATTGTATTATTTAATTATGAACGAAGAGTACAATTATTTTTAAAAATATAACAAACAGACCTATATATTTTAGCCTTCAGGCTTGTTAACACTTTGCTGACCAGCGATCCGGAGCATTAATGTCTCCCATTACCAAGGGTGTTTGCAGATTTCTTTAAAAATAACTGTTTTTTTTTTTAAATTCATAAAAAATTGAAAAACAGACATAGGGTTTTGGAAATTTTCAGAGCGCCATTATGAATGGTTGCTACATCTATAAAAATATATTTTATGCAAATTGGTCACATGATCATGGCGGCCATCTTGAATTTGTGTGGCTATTTATAGAAATTTCAGGAGATGTTTTAAAACCATGATATTTTTCCAGTGTTTAGTGAATTTGTTTGATGTCAGTGCAATAAAATGTTAGGGACATTGATGGCAATGAAGAAAATAATCTTAATTGACGTACTGATTTAACGATTAACCAGCAATACAGTGCATTAATGTCTCCCATTACCAAGTTTGTTTGCCGATTTCTTTAAAAATAACTGGTTTTGTTTTAAATTCATAAAAAATTGAAAAACAGACATAGGGTTTTGAAATTTTCAGAGCGCCATTATGAATGGTTGCTACATCTATAAAAATATATTTCATGCAAATTGGTCACATGATCATGGCGGCCATCTTGAATTTGTGTGGCTATTTATAGAAATTTCAGGAGATGTTTTAAAACCATGATATTTTTCCAGTGTTTAGTGAATTTGTTTGATGTCAGTGCAATAAAATGTTAGGGACATTGATGGCAATGAAGAAAATAATCTTAATTGATGTACTGATTTATTAATAACCATGTATTTCAACATAAAAGGCTCATAAAAATTGTGAATAAAATGCAAAGAAAATTTAATTTTTGTATTGTCTTTTTTGAGTGTATTCTGTGTCTGCGGCATCTGACAATGAGTGTTTGTGAATGTTTTGAATAGTTACATACCTCTAGTTAGAGTCTGAGCTGCTTCCTTCATTAACTGGGGTTGAAGTTGTAGCTGTAGGCCTCTGCAAGAGTCTTTGTCTGGATCGTTGATAATCCTCGACTGTGTGGTATAATTTGAAGCACGGTATCGTGCATAGAGGTACATTGCAACCTGGACAGTACATGACAGTCTGGCTTCTTTTCCCTGCAGCCTTACACACTTTACAGTCTGGTTTGTACCTTGCCCTTTCATATTTATCAATGAAGTGGCGCTCAGTAAGTCGTGTTGTTGTGACTTGTGGTTTTGAAGGTGTCACATTGCGTCGAAGAATAGCAGGTTCAATAAGAGCGAGACTGACATCCTGCCTGAACTTCTTTGCTGTGATCTTTTTTGTAGAGTTGGCAGTGTTGTAGGTTATGTGCCCATTAACCAGGGCAGTTTCAACTAAGAAATGATATAATGGCAGGTACCATTTATATGATCTGTGTGGGTAGGGATAGCTTGCACCCAGTTGGCCGAAGTGGTCGACACCTCCCATACTTTTGTTGTATTTTTCTGCTAGCACTGGCTTCTGAATTGTTCTGCCCTCAGGTATTCCTCGTTTTCTAACTGTCTTGTCCATAACATCATTGGAGTGAACAGTAGATAAAAGATTAACTCTTTTTGTGTCATGCCAGGTAACTGCCAACATGCCTTTATCTTCTGTGGCACAAAACACAGGATGATCTGCCTTTTTCAATTTGAGTTGCTTTCTCTTCAGTGCTTCAGGAAAATGCTTCCTATTCTCAGCTACTGTTCCACATGCACCAATCTGAATTTCTTTCAGCTCTTGAAATAAAGCTGGGGCTGAATAAAAGCTGTCGCAGTAGAGAATATGTCCTTTGTTGCCATATCCATCAAGAAGATCTTTCACAACCCTGGAAGTTGCCCCAACAGAACCTTCATCATTTGCCTTACCAGTATAAATTTTCAATTTCAGGCAGTATTGTGTTTTAGCATCTGTGAGTACAAATAATTTGAATCCCCACTTTGTGGGTTTTGCTGGCAGGTATTGCTTGAAATATATTCTACCCTTGAACCTCACCATCGATTCATCTATTGACAACTCCCGCCCAGGTGTGTAGTGTTGCTTATATGTAGGCAAAATAATATCCAGTAAGGGTCTGAGCTTGAAGAGGGGGTCATACCCAGGCTGCCCCCTCTCAATTCTGTTATCATTATTATTAAAATGGAGATTTCTGTGGAGCTGTTGGTACCTGTTCCGACTCATGACCCTCGAATATGGTGTATCATTCAACCAAAAATTCTTACACCAGTAGTCTGAGACTGCTGGTTTGCAACACATTCCCATACCAATCTGAAGGCCTATGAATGCAGAAATTTCAACTGCATCAGTTTTATCCCAAGTACGTTTCTTGTACTTAGCATTTCCTGTGTACTGAGAGAGGTGATTTTCTCCGTACCTATTCACTTCGTCAGTGATCAGATCTATGGCAGTGTCGGGGGAAAAAAGTTTGAAAAAATCAATTGACATAAAGTCAGTTGTGTCTGCCATGACACCTTGTTGTTCTTCATATGAAGGAAGCATGTCAAGCTCAACAAGTTCGTTTTGAGCAAGCTTTCTCCATCTCCACAGATTATTTTGATGTGCAGTCTTGCTGTGGTCTCTTGTGCCACGCCCATCTCCTGCTTCAGATGTACCTACATCACCTTCATCTAATCCAAATTCGTTATCGCTGCTATCAGTTGCGTTTCGATTGAGTGAAACATCTCTACTTAGCCATGAGATATCACTTTCGGCCCCAGATTCGCTGCCAGAGTCAGAATCATCTCTGTTATAAGTCTGGTTTTCATCATCACACATGATGAAAACAAAGAATGGGCTCTTGTACTAAAAATAATGAAATTTTATTCAAAATTCGGCTATAAACAGCGATTCACGATATCATTCATGGGCGCAGCCATTTTGGAATGTTAAAAATACCCGGATGAGGCTTGTTTCGTAAAACTATCGATACGGCTGTCTGTTGCGTTGGTGGAGTTACTAATTTGACTTTCGTTGAATCTGGTCAGCAAGGGTTTCAACCGGAAATTCGCCTATCGTCGAATTTGGTCAGCAAAGTGTTAAATGTAAGGTTCACATAGTTTACAGCAATTTTTTACTTACGACCAGACAGGGTTATTGGAGCAGAACATCATCGTAAGTCGTATATACTGGTACCTTTCTTAGAAATGACTTGCCCAGTCGATTCTGAGAAGCAAGTACCCTGAGTCTGTCCTCGATGGATAGTTTATGAAAACTAATTTTTACAATTATAATTGAAAACAAAATGATTTATCAAATGTTTATTGATATTCTTTATTAGAGAACATAATGTAGGAATGTCTTGTGTGATATTCTTTATTAGAGAACATGATGTAGGAATGTCTTGTGTGATATTCTTTATTAGAGAACATGACGTAGGAATGTCTTGTGTGATATTCTTTATTAGAGAACATAATGTAGGAATGTCTTGTGTGATATTCTTTATTAGAGAACATAACGTAGGAATGTCTTGTGTGATATTCTTTATTAGAGAACATAATGTAGGAATGTCTTGTGTGATATTCTTTATTAGAGAACATAACGTAGGAATGTCTTGTGTGATATTCTTTATTAGAGAACATAATGTAGGAATGTCTTGTGTGATATTCTTTATTAGAGAACATAACGTAGGAATGTCTTGTGTGATATTCTTTATTAGAGAACATAATGTAGGAATGTCTTGTGTGATATTCTTTATTAGAGAACATGACGTAGGAATGTCTTGTGTGATATTCTTTATTAGAGAACATAATGTAGGAATGTCTTGTGTGATATTCTTTATTAGAGAACATAATGTAGGAATGTCTTGTGTGATATTCTTTATTAGAGAACATAATGTAGGAATGTCTTGTGTGATATTCTTTATTAGAGAACATAATGTAGGAATGTCTTGTGTGATATTCTTTATTAGAGAACATAACGTAGGAATGTCTTGTGTGATATTCTTTATTAGAGAACATGACGTAGGAATGTCTTGTGTGATATTCTTTATTAGAGAACATAACGTAGGAATGTCTTGTGTGATATTCTTTATTAGAGAACATAACGTAGGAATGTCTTGTGTGATATTCTTTATTAGAGAACATAACGTAGGAATGTCTTGTGTGATATTCTTTATTAGAGAACATGACGTAGGAATGTCTTGTGTGATATTCTTTATTAGATCTTGTGTGATATTCTTTATTAGAGAACATGACGTAGGAATGTCTTGTGTGATATTCTTTATTAGAGAACATGACGTAGGAATGTCTTGTGTGATATTCTTTATTAGAGAACATAACGTAGGAATGTCTTGTGTGATATTCTTTATTAGAGAACATAACGTAGGAATGTCTTGTGTGATATTCTTTATTAGAGAACATGACGTAGGAATGTCTTGTGTGATATTCTTTATTAGAGAACATGACGTAGGAATGTCTTGTGTGATATTCTTTATTAGAGAACATAACGTAGGAATGTCTTGTGTGATATTCTTTATTAGAGAACATAACGTAGGAATGTCTTGTGTGATATTCTTTATTAGAGAACATAACGTAGGAATGTCTTGTGTGATATTCTTTATTAGAGAACATAACGTAGGAATGTCTTGTGTGATATTCTTTATTAGAGAACATGACGTAGGAATGTCTTGTGTGATATTCTTTATTAGAGAACATAACGTAGGAATGTCTTGTGTGATATTCTTTATTAGAGAACATGACGTAGGAATGTCTTGTGTGATATTCTTTATTAGAGAACATAACGTAGGAATGTCTTGTGATATTCTTTATTAGAGAACATAATGTAGGAATGTCTTGTGTGATATTCTTTATTAGAGAACATATTCTTTATTAGGAATGTCTTGTGTGTCTTGTGTGATATTCTTTATTAGAGAACATAATGTAGGAATGTCTTGTGTGATATTCTTTATTAGAGAACATAATGTAGGAATGTCTTGTGTGATATTCTTTATTAGAGAACATAATGTAGGAATGTCTTGTGTGATATTCTTTATTAGAGAACATGACGTAGGAATGTCTTGTGTGATATTCTTTATTAGAGAACATAACGTAGGAATGTCTTGTGTGATATTCTTTATTAGAGAACATAATGTAGGAATGTCTTGTGTGATATTCTTTATTAGAGAACATAACGTAGGAATGTCTTGTGTGATATTCTTTATTAGAGAACATAATGTAGGAATGTCTTGTGTGATATTCTTTATTAGAGAACATAACGTAGGAATGTCTTGTGTGATATTCTTTATTAGAGAACATAATGTAGGAATGTCTTGTGTGATATTCTTTATTAGATAACATAATGTAGGAATGTCTTGTGTGATATTCTTTATTAGAGAACATGATGTAGGAATGTCTTGTGTGATATTCTATATTAGAGAACATAAATGTAGGAATGTCTTGTGTGATATTCTTTATTAGATAACATGATGTCTTGTGTGATATTCTTTATTAGAGAACATAACGTTGGAATGTCTTGTGTGATATTCTTTATTAGAGAACATACGTAGGAATGTCTTGTGTGATATTCTTTATTAGAGAACATAATGTAGTGTGATATTCTTTATTAGAGAACATATTCTTGTGTGATATTCTTTATTAGAGAACATAATGTAGGAATGTCTTGTGTGATATTCTTTATTAGAGAACATAATGTAGGAATGTCTTGTGTGATATTCTTTATTAGAGAACATAATGTAGGAATGTCTTGTGTGATATTCTTTATTAGAGAACATAACGTAGGAATGTCTTGTGTGATATTCTTTATTAGAGAACATGATGTAGGAATGTCTTGTGTGATATTCTTTATTAGAGAACATAACGTAGGAATGTCTTGTGTGATATTCTTTATTAGAGAACATAATGTAGGAATGTCTTGTGTGATATTCTTTATTAGAGAACATAACGTAGGAATGTCTTGTGTGATATTCTTTATTAGAGAACATAATGTAGGAATGTCTTGTGTGATATTCTTTATTAGAGAACATAATGTAGGAATGTCTTGTGTGATATTCTTTATTAGAGAACATAATGTAGGAACGTCTTGTGTGATATTCTTTATTAGAGAACATAACGTAGGAACGTCTTGTGTGATATTCTTTATTAGAGAACATAACGTAGGAATGTCTTGTGTGATATTCTTTATTAGAGAACATAATGTAGGAATGTCTTGTGTGAGAGAACATAATGTAGGAATGTCTTGTGTGATATTCTTTATTAGAGAACATGACGTAGGAATGTCTTGTGTGATATTCTTTATTAGAGAACATAACGTAGGAATGTCTTGTGTGATATTCTTTATTAGAGAACATAATGTAGGAATGTCTTGTGTGATATTCTTTATTAGAGAACATAATGTAGGAATGTCTTGTGTGATATTCTTTATTAGAGAACATAATGTAGGAATGTCTTGTGTGATATTCTTTATTAGAGAACATAACGTAGGAATGTCTTGTGTGATATTCTTTATTAGAGAACATGACGTAGGAATGTCTTGTGTGATATTCTTTATTAGAGAACATAATGTAGGAATGTCTTGTGTGATATTCTTTATTAGAGAACATAACGTAGGAATGTCTTGTGTGATATTCTTTATTAGAGAACATAATGTAGGAATGTCTTGTGTGATATTCTTTATTAGAGAACATGACGTAGGAATGTCTTGTGTGATATTCTTTATTAGAGAACATAACGTAGGAATGTCTTGTGTGATATTCTTTATTAGAGAACATAATGTAGGAATGTCTTGTGTGATATTCTTTATTAGAGAACATAATGTAGGTCTTGTGTGATATTCTTTATTAGAGAACATGACGTAGGAATGTCTTGTGTGATATTCTTTATTAGAGAACATAATGTAGGTCTTGTGTGATATTCTTTATTAGAGAACATGACGTAGGAATGTCTTGTGTGATATTCTTTATTAGAGAACATAACGTAGGAATGTCTTGTGTGATATTCTTTATTAGAGAACATAACGTAGGAATGTCTTGTGTGATATTCTTTATTAGAGAACATAACGTAGGAATGTCTTGTGTGATATTCTTTATTAGAGAACATGACGTAGGAATGTCTTGTGTGATATTCTTTATTAGAGAACATAATGTAGGAATGTCTTGTGTGATATTCTTTATTAGAGAACATAACGTAGGAATGTCTTGTGTGATATTCTTTATTAGAGAACATAACGTAGGAATGTCTTGTGTGATATTCTTTATTAGAGAACATAACGTAGGAATGTCTTGTGTGATATTCTTTATTAGAGAACATAACGTAGGAATGTCTTGTGTGATATTCTTTATTAGAGAACATGACGTAGGAATGTAGGAACGTCTTGTGTGATATTCTTTATTAGAGAACATAATGTAGGAATGTCTTGTGTGATATTCTTTATTAGAGAACATAACGTAGGAATGTCTTGTGTGATATTCTTTATTAGAGAACATAATGTAGGAATGTCTTGTGTGATATTCTTTATTAGAGAACATAATGTAGGAATGTCTTGTGTGATATTCTTTATTAGAGAACATAACGTAGGAATGTCTTGTGTGATATTCTTTATTAGAGAACATGACGTAGGAATGTCTTGTGTGATATTCTTTATTAGAGAACATAATGTAGGAATGTCTTGTGTGATATTCTTTATTAGAGAACATAACGTAGGAATGTCTTGTGTGATATTCTTTATTAGAGAACATAACGTAGGAATGTCTTGTGTGATATTCTTTATTAGAGAACATAACATAACGTAGGAATGTCTTGTGTGATATTCTTTATTAGAGAACATAACGTAGGAATGTCTTGTGTGATATTCTTTATTAGAGAACATAATGTAGGAATGTCTTGTGTGATATTCTTTATTAGAGAACATAACGTAGGAATGTCTTGTGTGATATTCTTTATTAGAGAACATAACGTAGGAATGTCTTGTGTGATATTCTTTATTAGAGAACATAATGTAGGAATGTCTTGTGTGATATTCTTTATTAGAGAACATAATGTAGGAACATAATGTAGGAATGTCTTGTGTGATATTCTTTATTAGAGAACATAACGTAGGAATGTCTTGTGTGATATTCTTTATTAGAGAACATAATGTAGGAATGTCTTGTGTGATATTCTTTATTAGAGAACATAACGTAGGAATGTCTTGTGTGATATTCTTTATTAGAGAACATAATGTAGGAATGTCTTGTGTGATATTCTTTATTAGAGAACATAACGTAGGAATGTCTTGTGTGATATTCTTTATTAGAGAACATAACGTAGGAATGTCTTGTGTGATATTCTTTATTAGAGAACATAATGTAGGAATGTCTTGTGTGATATTCTTTATTAGAGAACATAACGTAGGAATGTCTTGTGTGATATTCTTTATTAGAGAACATAATGTAGGAATGTCTTGTGTGATATTCTTTATTAGAGAACATAATGTAGGAATGTCTTGTGTGATATTCTTTATTAGAGAACATGACGTAGGAATGTCTTGTGTGATATTCTTTATTAGAGAACATAATGTAGGAATGTCTTGTGTGATATTCTTTATTAGAGAACATAACGTAGGAATGTCTTGTGTGATATTCTTTATTAGAGAACATAACGTAGGAATGTCTTGTGTGATATTCTTTATTAGAGAACATAATGTAGGAATGTCTTGTGTGATATTCTTTATTAGAGAACATAATGTAGGAATGTCTTGTGTGATATTCTTTATTAGAGAACATAATGTAGGAATGTCTTGTGTGATATTCTTTATTAGAGAACATAACGTAGGAATGTCTTGTGTGATATTCTTTATTAGAGAACATGACGTAGGAATGTCTTGTGTGATATTCTTTATTAGAGAACATAATGTAGGAATGTCTTGTGTGATATTCTTTATTAGAGAACATAATGTAGGAATGTCTTGTGTGATATTCTTTATTATGTAGGAATGTCTTGTGTGATATTCATTATTAGAGAACATGACGTAGGAATGTCTTGTGTGAGAGATTTCTTTATTAGAGAACATGACGTAGGAATGTCTTGTGTGATATTTGTTATTAGAGAACATAACGTAGGAATGTCTTGTGTGATATTCTTTATTAGAGAACATAACGTAGGAATGTCTTGTGTGATATTCTTTATTAGAGAACATAATGTAGGAATGTCTTGTGTGATATTCTTTATTAGAGAACATAATGTAGGAATGTCTTGTGTGATATTCTTTATTAGAGAACATAATGTAGGAATGTCTTGTGTGATATTCTTTATTAGAGAACATAATGTAGGAACGTCTTGTGTGATATTCTTTATTAGAGAACATGACGTAGGAATGTCTTGTGTGATATTCTTTATTAGAGAACATGACGTAGGAATGTCTTGTGTGATATTCTTTATTAGAGAACATAATGTAGGTCTTGTGTGATATTCTTTATTAGAGAACATAACGTAGGAATGTCTTGTGTGATATTCTTTATTAGAGAACATAATGTAGGAATGTCTTGTGTGATATTCTTTATTAGAGAACATAATGTAGGAATGTCTTGTGTGATATTCTTTATTAGAGAACATGACGTAGGAATGTCTTGTGTGATATTCTTTATTAGAGAGAACATAACGTAGGAATGTCTTGTGTGATATTCTTTATTAGAGAACATAATGTAGGAATGTCTTGTGTGATATTCTTTATTAGAGAACATAATGTAGGAATGTCTTGTGTGATATTCTTTATTAGAGAACATGATGTAGGAATGTCTTGTGTGATATTCTTTATTAGAGAACATAACGTAGGAATGTCTTGTGTGATATTCTTTATTAGAGAACATAATGTAGGAATGTCTTGTGTGATATTCTTTATTAGAGAACATGACGTAGGAATGTCTTGTGTGATATTCTTTATTAGAGAACATAACGTAGGAATGTCTTGTGTGATATTCTTTATTAGAGAACATAACGTAGGAATGTCTTGTGTGATATTCTTTATTAGAGAACATAATGTAGGAATGTCTTGTGTGATATTCTTTATTAGAGACATAACGTAGGAATGTCTTGTGTGATATTCTTTATTAGAGAACATAATGTAGGAATGTCTTGTGTGATATTCTTTATTAGAGAACATAACGTAGGAATGTCTTGTGTGATATTCTTTATTAGAGAACATAACGTAGGAATGTCTTGTGTGATATTCTTTATTAGAGAACATGACGTAGGAATGTCTTGTGTGATATTCTTTATTAGAGAACATAACGTAGGAATGTCTTGTGTGATATTCTTTATTAGAGAACATAACGTAGGAATGTCTTGTGTGATATTCTTTATTAGAGAACATGACGTAGGAATGTCTTGTGTGATATTCTTTATTAGAGAACATAATGTAGGAATGTCTTGTGTGATATTCTTTATTAGAGAACATAACGTAGGAATGTCTTGTGTGATATTCTTTATTAGAGAACATAATGTAGGAATGTCTTGTGTGATATTCTTTATTAGAGAACATAATGTAGGAATGTCTTGTGTGATATTCTTTATTAGAGAACATAATGTAGGAATGTCTTGTGTGATATTCTTTATTAGAGAACATAACGTAGGAATGTCTTGTGTGATATTCTTTATTAGAGAACATAACGTAGGAATGTCTTGTGTGATATTCTTTATTAGAGAACATAATGTAGGAATGTCTTGTGTGATATTCTTTATTAGAGAACATACAAGACAACATAATGTAGGAATGTCTTGTGTGATATTCTTTATTAGAGAACATAACGTAGGAATGTCTTGTGTGATATTCTTTATTAGAGAACATAACGTAGGAATGTCTTGTGTGATATTCTTTATTAGAGAACATAACGTAGGAATGTCTTGTGTGATATTCTTTATTAGAGAACATAATGTAGGAATGTCTTGTGTGATATTCTTTATTAGAGAACATAACGTAGGAATGTCTTGTGTGATATTCTTTATTAGAGAACATGACGTAGGAATGTCTTGTGTGATATTCTTTATTAGAGAACATAACGTAGGAATGTCTTGTGTGATATTCTTTATTAGAGAACATGACGTAGGAATGTCTTGTGTGATATTCTTTATTAGAGAACATAATGTAGGAATGTCTTGTGTGATATTCTTTATTAGAGAACATAATGTAGGAATGTCTTGTGTGATATTCTTTATTAGAGAACATAATGTAGGAATGTCTTGTGTGATATTCTTTATTAGAGAACATAACGTAGGAATGTCTTGTGTGATATTCTTTATTAGAGAACATGACGTAGGAATGTCTTGTGTGATATTCTTTATTAGAGAACATAATGTAGGAATGTCTTGTGTGATATTCTTTATTAGAGAACATAATGTAGGTCTTGTGTGATATTCTTTATTAGAGAACATGACGTAGGAATGTCTTGTGTGATATTCTTTATTAGAGAACATGACGTAGGAATGTCTTGTGTGATATTCTTTATTAGAGAACATAACGTAGGAATGTCTTGTGTGATATTCTTTATTAGAGAACATAACGTAGGAATGTCTTGTGTGATATTCTTTATTAGAGAACATAACGTAGGAATGTCTTGTGTGATATTCTTTATTAGAGAGAGGAATGTCATAATATTCTTTATTAGAGAACATGAGTAGGAATGTCTTGTGTGATATTCTTTATTAGAGAACATAACGTAGGAGTGTCTTGTGTGATATTCTTTATTAGAGAACATAACGTAGGAATGTCTTGTGTGATATTCTTTATTAGAGAACATAACGTAGGAATGTCTTGTGTGATATTCTTTATTAGAGAACATAACGTAGGAATGTCTTGTGTGATATTCTTTATTAGAGAACATAACGTAGGAATGTCTTGTGTGATATTCTTTATTAGAGAAATTCTTTATGTACATAAGAGAACATAGTAGAATGTCTTGTGTGATATTCTTTATTAGAGAACATAACGTAGGAATGTCTTGTGTGATATATTCTTTATTAGAGAACATAATGTAGGAATGTCTTGTGTGATATTCTTTATTAGAGAACATGATATTCTTTATTAGAATATATTCTTTATTAGAGAACATAACGTAGGAATGTCTTGTGTGATATTCTTTATTAGAGAACATAATGTAGGAATGTCTTGTGTGATATTCTTTATTAGAGAACATGACGTAGGAATGTCTTGTGTGATATTCTTTATTAGAGAACATAACGTAGGAATGTCTTGTGTGATATTCTTTATTAGAGAACATAATGTAGGAATGTCTTGTGTGATATTCTTTATTAGAGAACATAACGTAGGAATGTCTTGTGTGATATTCTTTATTAGAGAACATAACGTAGGAATGTCTTGTGTGATATTCTTTATTAGAGAACATAATGTAGGAATGTCTTGTGTGATATTCTTTATTAGAGAACATAACGTAGGAATGTCTTGTGTGATATGTGATTCTTTATTAGAGAACATAATGTAGGAATCATAATGTAGGAATGTCTTGTGTGATATTCTTTATTAGAGAACATAATGTAGGAATGTCTTGTGTGATATTCTTTATTAGAGAACATAATGTAGGAATGTCTTGTGTGATATTCTTTATTAGAGAACATAATGTAGGAATGTCTTGTGTGATATTCTTTATTAGAGAACATAATGTAGGAATGTCTTGTGTGATATTCTTTATTAGAGAACATAACGTAGGAATGTCTTGTGTGATATTCTTTATTAGAGAACATAACGTAGGAATGTCTTGTGTGATATTCTTTATTAGAGAACATAATTTAGGAACGTCTTGTGTGATATTCTTTATTAGAGAACATAATGTAGGAATGTCTTGTGTGATATTCTTTATTAGAGAACATAATGTAGGAATGTCTTGTGTGATATTCTTTATTAGAGAACATAATGTAGGAATGTCTTGTGTGATATTCTTTATTAGAGAACATAATGTAGGAATGTCTTGTGTGATATTCTTTATTAGAGAACATGACGTAGGAATGTCTTGTGTGATATTCTTTATTAGAGAACATAATGTAGGAATGTCTTGTGTGATATTCTTTATTAGAGAACATAATGTAGGAATGTCTTGTGTGATATTCTTTATTAGAGAACATAACGTAGGAATGTCTTGTGTGATATTCTTTATTAGAGAACATAATGTAGGAATGTCTTGTGTGATATTCTTTATTAGAGAACATAACGTAGGAATGTCTTGTGTGATATTCTTTATTAGAGAACATAACGTAGGAATGTCTTGTGTGATATATTCTTTATTAGAGAGAACATAACGTAGGAATGTCTTGTGTGATATTCTTTATTAGAGAACATAATGTAGGTCTTGTGTGATATTCTTTATTAGGAATGTGTCTTGTGTGATATTCTTTATTAGAGAACATAACGTAGGAATGTCTTGTGTGATATTCTTTTTTAGAGAACATGACGTAGGAATGTTTTGTGTGATATTCTTTATTAGAGAACATAATGTAGGAATGTCTTGTGTGATATTCTTTATTAGAGAACATAATGTAGGAATGTCTTGTGTGATATTCTTTATTAGAGAACATAACGTAGGAATGTCTTGTGTGATATTCTTTATTAGAGAACATAATGTAGGAATGTCTTGTGTGATATTCTTTATTAGAGAACATAACGTAGGAATGTCTTGTGTGATATTCTTTATTAGAGAACATAACGTAGGAATGTCTTGTGTGATATTCTTTATTAGAGAGAACATAACGTAGGAATGTCTTGTGTGATATTCTTTATTAGAGAACATAATGTAGGAATGTCTTGTGTGATATTCTTTATTAGAGAACATAATGTAGGAATGTCTTGTGTGATATTCTTTATTAGAGAACATAATGTAGGAATGTCTTGTGTGATATTCTTTATTAGAGAACATAATGTAGGAATGTCTTGTGTGATATTCTTTATTAGAGAGGAATGTCTTGTGTGATATTCTTTATTAGAGAACATAATGTAGGTCTTGTGTGATATTCTTTATTAGAGAACATAACATAGGAATGTCTTGTGTGATATTCTTTATTAGAGAACATGACGTAGGAATGTCTTGTGTGATATTCTTTATTAGAGAACATAATGTAGGAATGTCTTGTGTGATATTCTTTATTAGAGAACATAATGTAGGAATGTCTTGTGTGATATTCTTTATTAGAGAACATAACGTAGGAATGTCTTGTGTGATATTCTTTATTAGAGAACATAACGTAGGAATGTCTTGTGTGATATTCTTTATTAGAGAACATAACGTAGGAATGTCTTGTGTGATATTCTTTATTAGAGAACATAAGGAATGTCTTTGTGTGAGGAGAATGTCTTGTGTGATATTCTTTATTAGAGAACATAACGTAGGAATGTCTTGTGTGATATTCTTTATTAGAGAACATAACGTAGGAATGTCTTGTGTGATATTCTTTATTAGAGAACATGACGTAGGAATGTCTTGTGTGATATTCTTTATTAGAGAACATGACGTAGGAATGTCTTGTGTGATATTCTTTATTAGAGAACATGACGTAGGAATGTCTTGTGTGATATTCTTTATTAGAGAACATAATGTAGGAATGTCTTGTGTGATATTCTTTATTAGAGAACATAATGTAGGAATGTCTTGTGTGATATTCTTTATTAGAGAACATAACGTAGGAATGTCTTGTGTGATATTCTTTATTAGAGAACATAACGTAGGAATGTCTTGTGTGATATTCTTTATTAGAGAACATAACGTAGGAATGTCTTGTGTGATATTCTTTATTAGAGAACATTACGTAGGAATGTCTTGTGTGATATTCTTTATTAGAGAACATAACGTAGGAATGTCTTGTGTGATATTCTTTATTAGAGAACATAATGTAGGAATGTCTTGTGTGATATTCTTTATTAGAGAACATGACGTAGGAATGTCTTGTGTGATATTCTTTATTAGAGAACATAATGTAGGAACGTCTTGTGTGATATTCTTTATTAGAGAACATGACGTAGGAATGTCTTGTGTGATATTCTTTATTAGAGAACATAATGTAGGAATGTCTTGTGTGATATTCTTTATTAGGAATGTCTTGTGTGATATTCTTTATTAGAGAACATAACGTAGGAATGTCTTGTGTGATATTCTTTATTAGAGAACATAACGTAGGAATGTCTTGTGTGATATTCTTTATTAGAGAACATAATGTAGGAATGTCTTGTGTGATATTCTTTATTAGAGAACATGACGTAGGAATGTCTTGTGTGATATTCTTTATTAGAGAACATAACGTAGGAATGTCTTGTGTGATATTCTTTATTAGAGAACATGACGTAGGAATGTCTTGTGTGATATTCTTTATTAGAGAACATAATGTATATTCTTTATTAGGAACATGTCTTGTCTTGTGTGATATTCTTTATTAGAGAACATAATGTAGGAATGTCTTGTGTGATATTCTTTATTAGAGAACATAATGTAGGAATGTCTTGTGTGATATTCTTTATTAGAGAACATAATGTAGGAATGTCTTGTGTGATATTCTTTATTAGAGAACATAATGTAGGAATGTCTTGTGTGATATTCTTTATTAGTGTGATATTCTTTATTAGAGAACATAACGTAGGAATGTCTTGTGTGATATTCTTTATTAGAGAACATAATGTAGAAACATGTGATATTCTTTATTAGAGAACTGTCTTGTGTGATATTCTTTATTAGAGAACATAACGTAGGAATGTCTTGTGTGATATTCTTTATTAGAGAACATAATGTAGGAACGTCTTGTGTGATATTCTTTATTAGAGAACATAACGTAGGAATGTCTTGTGTGATATTCTTTATTAGAGAACATAATGTAGGAATGTCTTGTGTGATATTCTTTATTAGAGAACATAACGTAGGAATGTCTTGTGTGATATTCTTTATTAGAGAACATAATGTAGGAATGTCTTGTGTGATATTCTTTATTAGAGAACATAATGTAGGAATGTCTTGTGTGATATTCTTTATTAGAGAACATAACGTAGGAATGTCTTGTGTGATATTCTTTATTAGAGAACATAACGTAGGAATGTCTTGTGTGATATTCTTTATTAGAGAACATAACGTAGGAATGTCTTGTGTGATATTCTTTATTAGAGAACATAACGTAGGAATGTCTTGTGTGATATTCTTTATTAGAGAACATAATGTAGGAATGTCTTGTGTGATATTCTTTATTAAAAACATAACGTAGGAATGTCTTGTGTGATAGGAATGTCTTGTGTGATATTCTTTATTAGAGAACATAACGTAGGAATGTCTTGTGTGATATTCTTTATTAGAGAACATAATGTAGGAATGTCTTGTGTGATATTCTTTATTAGAGAACATGACGTAGGAATGTCTTGTGTGATATTCTTTATTAGAGAACATAACGTAGGAATGTCTTGTGTGATATTCTTTATTAGAGAACATAATGTAGGAATGTCTTGTGTGATATTCTTTATTAGAGAACATGATGTAGGAATGTCTTGTGTGATATTCTTTATTAGAGAACATAACGTAGGAATGTCTTGTGTGATATTCTTTATTAGAGAACATAATGTAGGAATGTCTTGTGTGATATTCTTTATTAGAGAACATAAACATTCTTTATTAGAGAACATAATGTAGGAATGTCTTGTGTGATATTCTTTATTAGAGAACATGATGTAGGAATGTCTTGTGTGATATTCTTTATTAGAGAACATAATGTAGGAATGTCTTGTGTGATATTCTTTATTAGAGAACATGACGTAGGAATGTCTTGTGTGATATTCTTTATTAGAGAACATGACGTAGGAATGTCTTGTGTGATATTCTTTATTAGAGAACATAACGTAGGAATGTCTTGTGTGATATTCTTTATTAGAGAACATGACGTAGGAATGTCTTGTGTGATATTCTTTATTAGAGAACATAACGTAGGAATGTCTTGTGTGATATTCTTTATTAGAGAACATAATGTAGGAATGTCTTGTGTGATATTCTTTTTTAGAGAACATGACGTAGGAATGTCTTGTGTGATATTCTTTATTAGAGAACATGACGTAGGAATGTCTTGTGTGATATTCTTTATTAGAGAACATAATGTAGGTCTTGTGTGATATTCTTTATTAGAGAACATGACGTAGGAATGTCTTGTGTGATATTCTTTATTAGAGAACATAATGTAGGAATGTCTTGTGTGATATTCTTTATTAGAGAACATAATGTAGGAATGTCTTGTGTGATATTCTTTATTAGAGAACATGACATAGGAACGTCTTGTGTGATATTCTTTATTAGAGAACATAATGTAGGAATGTCTTGTGTGATATTCTTTATTAGAGAACATAACGTAGGAATGTCTTGTGTGATATTCTTTATTAGAGAACATAACGTAGGAATGTCTTGTGTGATATTCTTTATTAGAGAACATAATGTAGGAATGTCTTGTGTGATATTCTTTATTAGAGAACATAATGTAGGAATGTCTTGTGTGATATTCTTTATTAGAGAACATAACGTAGGAACATAATTAGAATGTCTTGTGTGATATTCTTTATTAGAGAACATAATGTAGGAATGTCTTGTGTGATATTCTTTATTAGAGAACATAATGTAGGAATGTCTTGTGTGATATTCTTTATTAGAGAACATAACGTAGGAATGTCTTGTGTGATATTCTTTATTAGAGAACATAATGTAGGACGTAGGAATGTCTTGTGTGATATTCTTTATTAGAGAACATAATGTAGGAATGTCTTGTGTGATATTCTTTATTAGAGAACATAACGTAGGAATGTCTTGTGTGATATTCTTTATTAGAGAACATAACGTAGGAATGTCTTGTGTGATATTCTTTATTAGAGAACATAATGTAGGAATGTCTTGTGTGATATTCTTTATTAGAGAACATGACGTAGGAATGTCTTGTGTGATATTCTTTATTAGAGAACATAACGTAGGAATGTCTTGTGTGATATTCTTTATTAGAGAACATAATGTAGGAATGTCTTGTGTGATATTCTTTATTAGAGAACATAACGTAGGAATGTCTTGTGTGATATTCTTTATTAGAGAACATAACGTAGGAATGTCTTGTGTGATATTCTTTATTAGAGAACATAACGTAGGAATGTCTTGTGTGATATTCTTTATTAGAGAACATAATGTAGGAATGTCTTGTGTGATATTCTTTATTAGAGAACATAATGTAGGAATGTCTTGTGTGATATTCTTTATTAGAGAACATAACGTAGGAATGTCTTGTGTGATATTCTTTATTAGAGAACATAACGTAGGAATGTCTTGTGTGATATTCTTTATTAGAGAACATAATGTAGGAATGTCTTGTGTGAGAACATGATATTCTTTTATTAGAGAACATAACGTAGGAATGTCTTGTGTGATATTCTTTATTAGAGAACATAATGTAGGAATGTCTTGTGTGATATTCTTTATTAGAGAGAACATAACGTAGGAATGTCTTGTGTGATATTCTTTATTAGAGAACATAATGTAGGAATGTCTTGTGTGATATTCTTTATTAGAGAACATAATGTAGGAATGTCTTGTGTGATATTCTTTATTAGAGAACATGACATAGGAACGTCTTGTGTGATATTCTTTATTAGAGAACATAACGTAGGAATGTCTTGTGTGATATTCTTTATTAGAGAACATAATGTAGGAATGTCTTGTGTGATATTCTTTATTAGAGAACATGACGTAGGAATGTCTTGTGTGATATTCTTTATTAGAGAACATAATGTAGGAATGTCTTGTGTGATATTCTTTATTAGAGAACATGACGTAGGAATGTCTTGTGTGATATTTGTTATTAGAGAACATAACGTAGGAATGTCTCGTGTGATATTCTTTATTAGAGAACATAACGTAGGAATGTCTTGTGTGATATTCTTTATTAGAGAACATAACGTAGGAATGTCTTGTGTGATATTCTTTATTAGAGAACATAACGTAGGAATGTCTTGTGTGATATTCTTTATTAGATAACATAATGTAGGAATGTCTTGTGTGATATTCTTTATTAGATAACATGACGTAGGAATGTCTTGTGTGATATTCTTTATTAGAGAACATAACGTAGGAATGTCTTGTGTGATATTCTTTATTAGATAACATAACGTAGGAATGTCTTGTGTGATATTCTTTATGTCTTGTGTGATATTCTTTATTAGAGAACATAACGTCGGAATGTCTTGTGTGATATTCTTTATTAGAGAACATGGAACGTAGTCCCCTTGTGTGATATTCTTTATTAGAGAACATAATGTAGGAATGTCTTGTGTGATATTCTTTATTAGAGAACATGACGTAGGAATGTCTTGTGTGATATTCTTTATTAGAGAACATAACGTAGGAATGTCTTGTGTGATATTCTTTATTAGAGAACATGACGTAGGAATGTCTTGTGTGTGATATTCTTTATTAGAGAACATAATGTAGGAATGTCTTGTGTGATATTCTTTATTAGAGAACATGACGTAGGAATGTCTTGTGTGATATTCTTTATTAGAGAACATAATGTAGGAATGTCTTGTGTGATATTCTTTATTAGAGAACATAATGTAGGAATGTCTTGTGTGTGTGATATTCTTTATTAGAGAACATGACGTAGGAATGTCTTGTGTGATATTCTTTATTAGAGAACATAATGTAGGAATGTCTTGTGTGATATTCTTTATTAGAGAACATGACGTAGGAATGTCTTGTGTGATATTCTTTATTAGAGAACATGACGTAGGAATGTCTTGTGTGATATTCTTTATTAGAGAACATAATGTAGGAATGTCTTGTGTGATATTCTTTATTAGAGAACATAATGTAGGAATGTCTTGTGTGATATTCTTTATTAGAGAACATGACGTAGGAATGTTATAATGTAGGAATGTCTTGTGTGATATTCTTTATTAGAGAACATAACGTAGGAATGTCTTGTGTGATATTCTTTATTAGAGAACATGACGTAGGAATGTCTTGTGTGATATTCTTTATTAGAGAACATAACGTAGGAATGTCTTGTGTGATATTCTTTATTAGAGAACATAATGTAGGAATGTCTTGTGTGATATTCTTTATTAGAGAACATAATGTAGGAATGTCTTGTGTGATATTCTTTATTAGAGAACATAACGTAGGAATGTCTTGTGTGATATTCTTTATTAGAGAACATAACGTAGGAATGTCTTGTGTGATATTCTTTATTAGAGAACATGACGTAGGAATGTCTTGTGTGATATTCTTTATTAGAGAACATAATGTAGGAATGTCTTGTGTGATATTCTTTATTAGAGAACATGACGTAGGAATGTCTTGTGTGATATTCTTTATTAGAGAACATAACGTAGGAATGTCTTGTGTGAGGAATGTCTTGTGTGATATTCTTTATTAGAGAACATAACGTAGGAATGTCTTGTGTGATATTCTTTATTAGAGAACATAACGTAGGAATGTCTTGTGTGATATTCTTTATTAGAGAACATAATGTAGGAATGTCTTGTGTGATATTCTTTATTAGAGAACATAACGTAGGAATGTCTTGTGTGATATTCTTTATTAGAGAACATAACGTAGGAATGTCTTGTGTGATATTCTTTATTAGAGAACATGACGTAGGAATGTCTTGTGTGATATTCTTTATTAGAGAACATAATGTAGGTCTTGTGTGATATTCTTTATTTAGAGAACATAATAGGAACATAGAATGTCTTGTGTGATATTAATTATTAGAGTACATTAAGAACATGTAGGAATGTCTTGTGTGATATTCTTTATTAGAGAACATGACGTAGGAATGTCTTGTGTGATATTCTTTATTAGAGAACATGACGTAGGAATGTCTTGTGTGATATTCTTTATTAGAGAACATAACGTAGGAATGTCTTGTGTGATATTCTTTATTAGACAACATAACGTAGGAATGTCTTGTGTGATATTCTTTATTAGAGAACATAACGTAGGAATGTCTTGTGTGATATTCTTTATTAGAGAACATAACGTAGGAATGTCTTGTGTGATATTCTTTATTAGAGAACATAACGTAGGAATGTCTTGTGTGATATTCTTTATTAGAGAACATAATGTAGGAATGTCTTGTGTGATATTCTTTATTAGAGAACATAACGTAGGAATGTCTTGTGTGATATTCTTTATTAGAGAACATAATGTAGGAACGTCTTGTGTGATATTCTTTATTAGAGAACATAACGTAGGAAAGTCTTGTGTGATATTCTTGGGGTCTCTGAGATGATTGAAGAATAGGACTACTGCTTGGTTAGATATGTCGCAGAAGGCGACTAATGTCAGGTTGTGTATGAATAACAACAGACGCTGTTGTCAGCAAGATAGAAGACAGAAACACAAATAAGATTAAAACAGATGCAAAAGCAGAAGTTCTGGGGCCAAGGCTCATCAAATATACATAGATGTAAACAAAGAAATAACAAGTAAGAGAAAAGGAAATATGTTGAGGAGCTGGCAAGAGAGGCAGAGGAAGCTGTAGTCCTTAGAAATATGATGGATCTGGAGAACAGCACAAAAATAACCATCAGAAGAAATATGAGAGACCTATAACATCAGCACAAAGAAGCCATCAAATAGCTGATCAAAGACAACAGTGGTAAAGTGCTTAGCAAAATAAAAGATGAGAATGGACAGAACATTCTGAGGAACTTGTAAATATGTCCACTCCACAAGCCTCCCCAGATATGATCCAGCAGAAAAGGAGCTAAAAGCTAAATGCTAAAAAAAGAAATAAAGAAAGACACAAAGCTTCAAAGAGATGGGGCATGTGGATCAAGATGGAAATCAGAGGCTATCAAAGCAGACATAATATGCTTCAACATAGCTAAAATCTGGGACAGATAAAAACACCAGCAGAATGGAAGGAAGGTTACCTAAGAAGGGAGATTTTTAGGAGTGCACAAATTACAGAGGTGTGATATTACTATTAGTGGTAGGGAAAATATTAAACCGGGTCATCCTTGAACGATTACAAGAGACCATAGAGAGGCATTTGAGTGAGGAACAGGTGTTGAAGAGAACATGCTAGTAAGATCAGATAGCCACATTGTGCTGAATAGAAGTAGAATTTTTTGTTTTAATAGTGAGCCATGTGTCACTCTCTTGCTCTGTGTAGTTCCTGGGTTCTCTGGAGAGGCATGTTTTAACTGATTCCGTACGTAATTATTTTCAGCTCTGGACGGAATTATTTTTAAGCCCCAAAAATTTACACATACATAATTTACGTTTACTGACAATGTCTGTCTAATCATGAGTTAAGTATAACATATTATATATAAAATTAAAGTACATTGGATGAACAATATAAATCCATATGCCTTTCTAGCTAATTTTATGTTATGTTTATGTTATAACAGATAACATGTACACGGAAAAAAGATAACTTGAAATTTTGAACAAAAATTTTCGACTTACGTAAGGCTTGTAACATAAATTGTTATCACAATACAGTTTCACTGCTCTCTTTGTGCAGGTAATCCATTTAGAAACACAGAAAAAGTAAGAAAGTTATAGTTGATCACACAGTTTGTTCACTGTTCACATATTAGTAACATATCCTGTGTGTTTTTTGGCCATTATGGCGATACGACAAAATACGATTAAAGATGAAGATAAATGTGTCCCTGTTCAAAACTCACTAAAAGAAAGTTGTCTGAATCCGTGTTTTAGGTAGCCAGGTAAATAAAATTCCGGGCAAATCTGGAGAGGCATGTTTTAATAGTGAGCCATGTGTCACTCTCTTGCTCTGTGTAGTTCCTGGGTTGTCTGGAGAGGCATGTTTTAATAGTGAGCCATGTGTCACTCTCTTGCTCTGTGTAGTTCCTGGGTTCTCTGGAGAGGCATGTTTTAATAGTGAGCCATGTGTCACTCTCTTGCTCTGTGTAGTTCCTGGGTTCTCTGGAGAGGCATGTTTTAATAGTGAGCCATGTGTCACTCTCTTGCTCTGTGTAGTTCCTGGGTTCTCTGGAGAGGCATGTTTTAATAGTGAGCCATGTGTCACTCTCTTGCTCTGTGTAGTTCCTGGGTTGTCTGGAGAGGCATGTTTTAATAGTGAGCCATGTGTCACTCTCTTGCTCTGTGTAGTTCCTGGGTTCTCTGGAGAGGCATGTTTTAATAGTGAGCCATGTGTCACTCTCTTGCTCTGTGTAGTTCCTGGGTTCTCTGGAGTTCTCGTTTTAATAGTGAGCCATGTGTCACTCTCTTGCTCTTTGTAGTTCCCGGGTTCTCTGGAGAGGCATGTTTTAATAGTGAGCCATGTGTCACTCTCTTGCTCTGTGTAGTTCCTGGGTTCTCTGGAGAGGCATGTTTTAATAGTAAGCCATGTGTCACTCTCTTGCTCTGTGTAGTTCCTGGGTTGTCTGGAGAGGCATGTTTTAATAGTGAGCCATGTGTCACTCTCTTGCTCTGTGTAGTTCCTAGGTTCTCTGGAGAGGCATGTTTTAATAGTGAGCCTTGTGTCACTCTCTTGCTCTGTGTAGTTCCTGGGTTGTCTGGAGAGGCAAAGAAGGTTGTGCATAGGGCTGGCAACCTCATCATGTAACTTAGCACAGAAACTACCCCTGTGGCCATCTGACCGACCACTTGAGCACTTATTCGTGCTAGAGTCTAGTCATAAATAACTAAATATAAAATACCATTCGCCATTTTAAAAAAAACAAACAAGATTCTTAACTAAATAAAAAAAATAACACGAGACACTAAGGATAGGGTAAAAAGGGGAGAACTCGGTCAGGTCAGTGTTTTGACACAATGCACGCTGATCTTACCCGGCAGTTGTCACAGAGATGCAGGCTAGAGTCAGCTTCATCACGCTATAAGCACGTGATGTCTGACCAATAGTTATCAACAGAATAAGCTTCCCAACCAATGAGAAAAACGTAGCCAGCTTCAGCTCACTGCGTTTTTGGTCGGGAGAAATAAAAACGAGTTAGTCCTGAAGAGATGAGTGAAGTAGTAAGACGTTGCTACAGTCATGCCCCTTTAGTTGAAGTTTCAACAGTTGTGAACAAGTATTTCAAATGTGTAATTGTACACATTAGGACAGGTATTTAGTTGTGCTTTAATCATGTAAGTACTAACTCTCGAGCTGCCATATTATATATCATTTTTTCAATACAGTTCGCCTATGTATAATGGAAAATATTTATGGACCTATTCGAATGAACGAATAACATAAGTCAGAGAATAAAGCCAAACGAAATAAAACTATAAGGAAAGGAAATTAAGAAAACTGAGCATTTGAATATCCAGAAGAAATGGAGAAAAATGTTGAAAACATCGTAAATAAATGCTACAAGACATATTTGGATGGCATTGAACAGGAAAATTACCCTTATAAAGAAGAAACGACAAGTTTCGCATATTGTAAAAAAATGTACAAAGATTTATTGAACTTTTGTTGTAAACCCCTTTGAGACAGTAGGCAGTTAAATAAAACATTTTGGAAATAACCCTGCTGTTGAGGAATTTAAGCTTGTTGAAATGTATGGATGCATTGTTCTACTCTCATTCAAAACATAACCACTAAGGCTCTCTATTTATACCACCAGTAGGAGGAACTGAACGGATTGGAAAAAATAAAAATAAAATGAGTAATATCCATCTCTGGCGAGCTTGAAGCCAGTAAATAACCAACACTCATTTAGACATGAAAAAATAAAAGGACAAAAGTAATATAACAGAGGAACACGGTTACATAATGCTTAATTGGTACTGTGCCCAGTCCCACAAGGAAATAATACTGGGTGGGCCGGCTACACCCCTGCAAGAGAATGTGAATGCATGGTGCAGGCTTCCTACAAGGAAGACCAGCTGTACTGGTGCCCATAAGAAGTGAAAGGAACATGATGATGATGTATCACTCTCTCACTTCACTTTTTGTTCCCTATGGAACACAGGGTTCAACCCTTGCTCGAAAGTGATCTCTGTTTCGCACTGTCTTTTTCAGCTCTGCCCATGATAACGTTGTTGCTTTAGCTTTTTCCATTCAAGTTCTTTTTTATGTCTTCTGGATCCCATTCATGTCTGTCTCCAGTTCTCTTCCTTAGGTTTTTTTTTTTTTTTTTGGTCTCCCATATTTGTCATTTCTGCTGCCATCTGTGCAGTTTCCCTCATGTGTTCAAAGGTACAAACATTCCAGATGCTGAGATTTTTCCTAATAGAAGAAAGGCGAGTCAGCAGCTCAGACTTCTTTCAGTATTTTTTCTCTGAGTTGTGTCAGTTTATGAGAGGACCTTCTTCTGTCTTGGATGGCTGAGTTTGAATTATTTTCTGTTGTTGACTTATACACATTGTTGCTGAGGTCTTTGCAGCTCAGAGTCTTTACAAGACTAGGTGGACTGTTCCATGCCCAACCTTCCTTAGTTAAATTTTATGACATGCCAGGCAGGTTTACATTGTTACTATTCTTTGCTCCTCTTTTGGGCCCCAGTGACACTTGAGTGTCAGGAATAATGTTTTTTTTTTTTTTTTTGCAGTCCAGGATAACTTTATGTGTACAAACCTGTTGATGATTGGAAAAACGTACTTGCGCCTCCATAACAAAGCAAAGGCAGTTGAGTACTTGAAGAAAGCAGCTGACTATACTGTAAAGAAACCAGATGATGAGCAGGTAACTTCTGATTTATGTACTGAATGTTACTGTACAACTTCAAACAAGATGGACTGTTTATTTCCCAGTTTGGTGAACAAATTACATTGTTACAGTTTTTGAATTAGCAGCCATGGATACTGCATTCAGTGGAGTCAGAGAATATGGATAGTATTCATATTTTGAAATCCATTATTGAAATTTGGGAAAAGAAGAATTAAGAGTTAAGGAAGCAGTTAACTGTAGGCTTAGGAAAACTACAACGTAAACAGGTATATTGTCTTCATCATGTACTCATATCAGACAACTGTTTCAGTGTAAAATCGTTTTTGTTAAGTACACGATGTTAACTTGTAAGACTGTGTTTTGCTGCTAATAACTGAGGGCAGGTATTTTGAAACGTTTTATGTGTGGGTATGGTGTTGCATACATTTTTGTGGTTTAGCAATAAAAACACAAGACCTTTGAATGGAATCTTTATTTTCAACATCCAGAATAAAAGGTGTACATGATTAATACCCCAACGGGCTGATCACCCGTTTGCCAGTCACTTTGATTACGGAAACAACAGCAAACGGATTGATTTGTCGTTGCCCTAAAGACGCCATTAGGCGTGATGGGAACAACGGCAGAGAAAGTCTATTCGCTGTTGCCCTTAAGACGCCACTAGGCGTAATGGCCACTGACTGCTTTGCCGGTCGTTGGCTAAGGACGGAAGAAGAAGAAGAATGATTAATACATCTTTTACTTACTTGCTCATTCACATTTGACGACAGTTGTTTGTACTTACACCAGACAATCTTCAGTTTGCTGATTTCTGTCAAACGTTGAAAAATTTACAACAAAATAAGGAAATTTGATACAAGGCAGTCACATTTATACTGCGGTACTCAAGTTTGGGTCCCATCTTCTTTGTTATATTGGGTCTACAGTGTATGTCCAGCGGTGTTTGGGCCTGTCCCTCCAGCCCAGTGCCATGTAGTGGTATCTGTAAGTATTAATTTAGCATAGATTGGATATTAACTCTAAGAAAACCAAAGTTTTGATAAGTAGCAATATAACTGGGAAGTCAGCATTAAACATTATAATGAAAGTTACAAGAACAGCTCAAAAGTTTCTCATATCTTTTACGCAAATTAACATGTGAAACAGAAATCAAGAAGAGACTATGATGAATGACCAAACAACTTTAGTAACGTGGGACAGATGTGATCATCCAAACAAGTTATTCATAAATTAAAATGAAAAACATCATGTGCTATATATAATGTTACTGCATGGTTGAGAAACATGGACAATGAATGAGCAGCTGAAAGAAAGAATTGAGGTCCTTGAGATGTGGATACTTAGAAGTGTTGGGTACATCTCAGTGCAGCAGAAAAAATATAAATAAAGGAATCTTAGAAGAGCTAGGAATGGACAGAGAATTAATGAAGGAGACAATAATTTCATTCATTTGCTACCCTCCCCAAGGATCATAGTCCCTCAAAAAATGTATACCTAAGTACTCCTTTTGCATGCCATCAGTCCAAGGTCCCTCCATGTCCTCACCATCCCCACCCCATGTCTCGAACTCTCCTCACCATGTGCCCCTCAGTCCACTTCTGTCTGTCCCACCTTGGGGACTCCAGAACCAGGGCTGTCTGGCAGTTATAAGCAGGTTTCCTTAGTGTGTGTCCCACTTATCTCACCAGCATTGTCATCATCTCTTCCCCCCCCCCCCATCAACTGCCCCACCAGCACCAATAAATATTTTGGACATATCGTATGAAGAGGCGCAACAACTTGTTGAAAACCATAACAGAACAAATTAAAAGTAAGTGAGCAAGAGGAAGACGGTGCTACGAGTGAGAAGATAATATCAAGAAATGGACAAGAAATAGCTTATCACAGAGGTTTTAAAACTATTTTGGTCCGCGGCTCCCTTGACCTGTGCATAAATCACCGCGGCTCCTCTCTATACTACGAAGATCTATATTTATTGATGGACCTTGGCTCATAATATCGAGCCCAACACTTTTTCCAAGCCACCGCGACGCCCTTAGCCGAGAGCCGCGATGCCCCTGGGAGCCGCGACGCACAGTTTGAAAACCTCTGGCTTATCAGATTGTACTGTCAAGACAGGAGACACTGGAGACTCTTTTTCTTCAGAGTTCATTCTCAGACTTCAACTTGAATATGTACACGAAAAAACAATGGTCAGCCCGAGACGGCCGGCATCTCTGTACAGCTTTTCCATGAATGGCACCTTCGATGGCCATAAGTGCTCTCCCTGCTCCTCATATGTTGGGTACCTTTGAAGTAGATGTTCAGTACTCATTTCATCTTTGCCACAGTTACACTCGTCAGCAGTTCCAATCCCCAGCTTGCCGAACAAATGGTATTTTAATCTGTTGTGTCCTGTGCGAAGTCTGAAGATTACCACCTGTTAGCTTCTGCCAAGCTGGCAATATGCATCATTAGTTTGGTGACTTGGATACTCTGCTTCCCACTTGCTTCTTATTTGCTGTTGATAAAACTTTTGGCCTCTTTATAAGTTATGCTTGTGTCAAGTTGAGGTAGCTACTGGAGATTCACTACAGTTGACCTTCATTGTGGAGATGGCACAGAATCTGATCCGTTTTGATTCTCATTATCTGAACTTGTAAGGCCTTTAATCAACTAGCCAGAAGTATGGCTATAAGACAGGAACATTGTCGCTGGCATTAATCCTGAACTGCTGTTTCCATTATTAGGTCCTGTAGAAGCATGGGTTTCATATGTGCATTTAGCACTCTAGCAGAACGTCTGCTGTATCAGATCATTTCATATGCTGTTGTAGTGGTGATTTATGTACCAGTTTGTTTCTCATGGTGTAGATGCCAGCCGCATACACAGTCTCATCATATAGTCTCATCATATAGTCTCATCATACAGTGTCATCATATAGTCTCATCAGTGACACTCTTGAAGCACATGGGGCAGGACCTCACTAATACAGCTAGGAAATAAAAATCATCCTTTTCACAACAAGATAATCAGAAGAATACAATATATACGAGTAGATGGTATGTGACAGGGGATATAGAAACTGTTGGACAGAAGATAGAACTTCACCATCATGGAAGGACCCGTGAACAAAGTAAGAAGGATCTTTTCATTTCTAACCTCCATGTTCTTTCTGTCAGCTCCATTGGAGAATAAAGCAGAAATTTCCCGCCTTAGACCTGTAGCGACTCAGAGCGAAATCTATTTCTTGTTGTCCTAGTTCAGCCTGTTCTTTCTTCATTGTTGTTGCCCCTTGCTTCTCTGGACATTCTGGTCCTGCTTTGTTGGTGTTCCTTCTCTGGACATTCTGGTCCTGCTTTGTTGGTGTTCCTTCTCTGGACATTCTGGTCCTGCTTTGTTGGTGTTCCTTCTCTGGACATTCTGGTCCTGCTTTGTTGGTGTTCCTTCTCTGGACATTCTGGTCCTGCTTTGTTGGTGTTCCTTCTCTGGACATTCTGGTCCTGCTTTGTTGGTGTTCCTTCTCTGGACATTCTGGTCCTGCTTTGTTGGTGTTCCTTCTCTGGACATTCTGGTCCTGCTTTGTTGGTGTTCCTTCTCTGGACATTCTGGTCCTGCTTTGTTGATGCACCTTCTCTGGGTCTCATGAACACGTCTGTTCTTATGGATTAAAAAAAAAAACTAATATAACACAATTTACTAATTTTTAAAAAAGATTTGATGAATATTTATGTCTGCGTGTTTAATGATATTTTGCTTATTTCATAACATAATTTGTTTTGTTTTTTTAAATTACAGGAATGGGAAAATTTATGGGTTAGATCTCTCAGTTCATTTGTGAATCATTTCGTTGATCATTTGTTAGTTTGTGTATTGTCTGCTATTCCTGCGTAGGGGTCTCTACAAAAAAAGAAATAAAGCTGTCACAAATATATTTAAGAGGTGGCTAGTGTGAGGCTGTGTGTGAGGCTGGCCACTTCATCATGTAAAACAAATTGCTACAAGAATAACTGCTGTAAGAGCTCATGAATTGTTTGATACAAACTTTCTGCACAGGGTGGACTAGCTGTAGATTGTAGATCCATGATCCATATAAAGGGTGGACTAGCTGTAGATTGTAGATCCATGATCCATATAAAGGGTGGACTAGCTGTAGATTGTAGATCCATGATCCATATAAAGGGTGGACTAGCTGTAGATTGTAGATCCATGATCCATATAAAGGGTGGACTAGCTGTAGATTGTAGATCCTTGATCCATATAAAGGGTGGACTAGCTGTAGGTTGTAGATCCATGATCCATATAAAGGGTGGACTAGCTGTAGGTTGTAGATCCATGATCCATATAAAGGGTGGACCAGCTGTAGGTTGTAGATCCATGATCCATATAAAGGGTGGACTAGCTGTAGATTGTAGATCCATGATCCATATAAAGGGTGGACTAGCTGTAGGTTGTAGATCCATGATCCATATAAAGGGTGGACTAGCTGTAGGTTGTAGATCCATGATCCATATAAAGAGGGGGGGGGGAACTAGCTGTAGGTTGTAGACCCATGATCCATATAAAGGGTGGACCAGCTGTAGATTGTAGATCCATGATCCATATAAAGGGTGGATCAGCTGTAGATTGTAGATCCATGATCCATATAAAGGGGGGACCAGCTGTAGATTGTAGATCCATGCTCCATATAAAGGGTGGACCAGCTGTAGATTGTAGATCCATGATCCATATAAAGGGGGACTAGCTGTAGATTGTAGATCTATGCTCCATATAAAGGGGGACCAGCTGTAGATTGTAGATCCATGCTCCATATAAATGGTGGACCAACTGTAGATTGTAGATCCATGATCCATATAAAGGGCGGACTAGTTGTAGATCCATGATCCATATAAAGGGTGGGCTAGCTGTAGATTGTAGATCCATATAAAGGGTGGACCAGCTGTAGATTGTAGATCCATATAAAGGGTGGACTAGCTGTAGATTGTAGATCCATGCTCCATTTAAAGGGTGGACCAGCTGTAGATTGTAGATCTATGATCCATATAAAGGGTGGACCAGCTGTAGATTGTAGATCCATGATCCATATAAAGGGGGGACCCGCTGTAGATTGTAGATCCATGCTCCATATAAAGGGTGGACTAGCTGTAGATTGTAGATCTATGCTCCATATAAAGGGGAGACCAGCTGTAGATTGTAGATCTATGCTCCATATAAAGGGTGGACTAGCTGTAGATTGTAGATCTATGATCCATATAAAGGGGGGACCAGCTGTAGATTGTAGATACATGATCCATATAAAGGGTGGACCAGCTATAGATTGTAGATCCATGATCCATATAAAGGGGGACTAGCTGTAGATTGTAGATCTATGCTCCATATAAAGGGGGACCAGCTGTAGATTGTAGATCCATGCTCCATATAAATGGTGGACCAGCTGTAGATTGTAGATCCATGATCCATATAAAGGGCGGACTAGTTGTAGATCCATGATCCATATAAAGGGTGGGTTAGCTGTAGATTGTAGATCCATATAAAGGGTGGACCAGCTGTAGATTGTAGATCCATATAAAGGGTGGACTAGCTGTAGATTGTAGATCCATGCTCCATTTAAAGGGTGGACCAGCTGTAGATTGTAGATCTATGATCCATATAAAGGGTGGACCAGCTGTAGATTGATGATCCATATAAAGGGTGGACCAGCTGTAGATTGTAGATCCATGATCCATATAAAGGGTGGACCAGCTGTAGATTGTAGATCCATGATCCATATAAAGGGTGGACCAGCTGTAGATTGTAGATCTATGCTCCATATAAAGGGGGGACCAGCTGTAGATTGTAGATCTATGCTCCATATAAAGGGGGACCAGCTGTAGATTGTAGATCTATGCTCCATATAAAGGGGGGACCAGCTGTAGATCTATGCTCCATATAAAGGGGGGACCAGCTGTAGATTGTAGATCCATGATCCATATAAAGGGGGGACCAGCTGTAGATTGTAGATCCATGATCCATATAAAGGGGGGAACCAGCTGTAGATTGTAGATCTATGATCCATATAAAGGGTGGACCAGCTGTAGATTGTAGATCTATGATCCATATAAAGGGTGGACCAGCTGTAGATTGTAGATCTATGCTCCATATAAAGGGGGGAACCAGCTGTAGATTGTAGATTGCTCCATATAAAGGGTGGACCAGCTGTAGATTGTAGATCCATGATCCATATAAAGGAAAAAACAAAGGAAAGTGTTTTGTTACACAATGTCATTGCTACACAAGAGTCTGTATTGCTTACACAATGTCTGTATTGCTTACACAATGTCTGTATTGTTACACAATCTCTATTGCTTACACAATGTCTGTTTTGCTTACACAATGTCTGTTTTGCTTACACAATGTCTGTATTGCTTACACAATGTCTGTATTGCTTACACAATGTATTGCTTACACAATGTCTGTATTGCTACACAATGTCAGTATTCTTACACAAAGTCAGTATTGTTACACAAAGTCTGTATTGTTACACAAAGTCTGTATTGTTACACAATGGCTGTATTGTTACACAATGTCTATTGCTTACACAATGTCTGCTTTCTTACAAAAAGTCTGTTTTCTGTTCTCAGTCCCAAAAGGAGGCAACAGATCTTCTAAAACACATGGGACACGGACATTTGTTGAAGAGCTGTTTACATTAGAGGACAACATCTTATTTGTTGCTAACAATGTGAATGAAGGACATCTGAGCATGGTTTTAGCTCTCTATTTATTTATATATTTTAATTCTTTGTTTTAAAAGAAGTTGAAGATCTGTTTGTAACGCCGTCAGTGTCTCTTATGATGGATCTGATATATTTTATTTATTGTGCATATATTAGTCATTTAGCTTTTTTCATTTTATTTTATTTTTTGTTAGAATATTGTTCTTAGTATAATTTAAAAAGAATCATAACATTTGGCTTTGGGGGTAAGTCTACAGTTATCAGCCATTCATTTGTTGGTGGACTACTTTTTTTTATGTGATTAAACATATTACAAGCAGTTTTTAATTTATTTGCAGTTGAATATTTTGTTTACAGGTAGTTTTTTTTTTTTTTTTGGGGGGGGGGGGGGGGGGGGGTGGGGGGGGGGGGGGGGATGGATGGTTTTAAACAATTAAAATTTTTTCTAAAACTTGAGTTTTGCCAGAAATGTTTGTAATGTGACTTGGGCTAAAATTATAAGTGTTTTTGTTTTGTTTGATTCTTGTGTCGGTTTTTAGTTTTTTAAAGTTTTAATTTATGAATGTTTATTTCATGAGAAATTAATGATAATTTGATCTGTCGAGTGGTGACAGTTGAAGATCTGCTATTGTGTTCTAAAATGTTTGACAAATTCAGACAGAATTGATATCATATCAGCATGTTGAGACGATGATATTACTGTCACGAGAAACATTCATTCATAGACCTGTGTAATAGTGATAAAAATATTTTAGAGTCTGGAAACTTATTGAAACGTTTTATGGGCATTAGAAATCAGTATACTGAAGGTACAAGAAATAGAGTTAAAGGTTGGTAAAGTATTGATAGTTGTGATTGGCTGGGTGCTTTCAAATAAATATTTTTGGTATCTTAAGATTTTAGAAGATATAACCTATACCGTACAGACCAATCAGTGAGTAGGTAGCTTCCTGCTGCACATAGAACTCAGGCCCTCAAGAAAAGATTTGTTCTGTTCCAGTCATTCAGGGTCTTTCCATGTCACATTCTTGTGTCTCCAGTTCTCTTCTCCGTGTGTATTTAAGCCTCCCTTGGTTTCTCTTACACTGAGGATTCCAGAATTAAGAATGTCTTGTAATGCTATCAGGTATCCAGTACCAATCTCAAGTTTCATGTCATGTAAACATCTCAAAATTAATATTTTTACATTAACTTGAGGTATGTAAAGTTGTGCTCAAAATCAGACAGGCTGACACGTTACTGATTTTGCAAGACTTTTGCCACATACTACAAAGCTAAACAAAATATGAAGATAAAATCAATCCAAGGTTCATGAAATATTTAGCACAGTGCATTTGGTTTTTGAGGACATATCTCAGCACACACTTTTTTTAACATCTTTTAAGAAATTTAGTTTCAGAATAATTTTAGTAATTTGTACTGTGGTGGTTTATTACATTCTAGAAAGTTAAACTAGTGTTCTGCAAAGGCAGAAGAATTTTAAAACATGTCCGTGTTTTAAGAATTTGTTTTTCAAATTCAGGTTTGTATTTATTCTTCTTCTTCTTTGATCCTTAGCCGCCGACCGTCAAAGCAGTCAGTGGCCATCACGCCTAGTGGCGTCCTGTAGGGCAACAACAAAATGATTCCACTTTGCTCGGTTGGTGGCCATCCTTCGTACAGTGCCCCAACTCTGGTTCATTCTTTGCATCTCAGCCTCCACAGTCCTCCGCCAGGTTGCTTTTGGTCGGCCTCTCTTTCGCTTTCCTTCAGGGGTCCAAAGCATAGCTGTTCTTGTGATGGCATCGGGGTCTCTTCTGAGGACATGGCCAACCCAGCTCCAGCGTCTGCCAGCTATGATGGTGTGCATGTCCTCTTGCTTGCTCCGAGTAAGCAGATCTTGGTTGGTGATGATATTCGGCAATTTCGACATTTTCTTCTCTGTACATGTCTTTGCCTGCCCCGCCGTCTTGTGTTACTATGCATCCTAGGTATGTGAAGGTGTCTGTCTGTACCAGTTACTGATTCCTTACTGATATGGGCTCAGGGTTGCTCACATTGAGCATCAGAAAAGCTTTTGGTTTGTATTTATGGTCATCTACATTTCAGTATTGTGTGAAATTGGTGGCAGAGTAAGTTTTGTTTTTAAAGATTTAAAGGCAAATAATGCTTGAAAAATATACAGAATGTTTTAAGAGGCAATCTGATCATCAAGAGAATCCCCCCAACCCAGACAAATGTTTCAACCTATTTATCTTCTTTACACTCATTCGGGGGCGTGCACAGGCCTACTTCCAGGTCATGACTTCCAAGTGTCAGCCTCATGTTGACATTTCCACTTGCTTTGGGAATTGAAACCACTCCACTTTAGTTAGTCTTTTGTATACTAAAATATTAAACTGGTGTGGCCGTGGATCGTATTAGAAGGTTCGGACCACTACCCTTTCAGTAGATAGTATAAAGTAAGGTAAATGTGACAAACTTCCTTCTCTCAGACTGACAAAAAATATTTTCTCATACTCTCTGTTGATTCAAATGAATTTACCTGAGTAATAGCAGTGAAGATGTAAAAGGTTGAACTTTATTAACAAGGTTAGCAGTCTTTCATAACAACAGCTTCTTCAGCAACACAAGTATTCAATATTCAAAACTGCAAATTTCTTGTCTTCTTATTACTTGCTTATTTCAGCTATCACAATGTCATTTAATTCTTCAGATAGAAACTTCTTGTCTCTCTTCTGTACTGACTGTTTATTTTAGGTTTATTTTCATATGTCTCTTAGTATATCTCACTAAGTGAAAACTGGCCTTACCGCCAGGGCTGTCACTTTGCCAAGATTTTCGTCTATTATTTTTCTCTACTCAGACCTGGTCTGCTGAGCTACACATGTTACTGATATATAAAAATGTTCAACGTACCTGGGTTTGTTCTCAAACGAAATACACTTTCTTTTCTTTCACAACTATCATGTCCTCAGAATAAAATACTATCACAATAAAAATACTGCCGTACACCAAATTTATGGTACATAATGTACTGAGCGTTTTCTATACACTATTTCTCACAGCATAATTCTTGCTAATCATCTAAGACTAAGTATGTTTTCTCACACATCTATTATGTTGAGCGCGTTTCTCAAGACTTACTTTAATACTTGGGAGAGACCCCTTTTCTCTTCCTACGCATAGCGCGTCTCAAACCCGACTGCCGATCCCCGTTCTAACATTATTCGTTTTCCCTGAACTATGTTCACACATCTCAACTTTTCACGTGCGTGCATACTTTTTTATTTGTGAGCACAAATCACTAAAACCTGCAAGGGACATAATCTTACATTATCCCCCTTTGGATGTTTTACCTCAATAGCATACCTTCTTCTTTAACGCTTACAACAAATTCGTCATATGCTAATTTTCTAACCCATAACTGATAACATTCTAAATCTACTTAACCTAAATTAAACATTTCTCCTACCAACCGAAATATGTGGAGTTTCCTCCCTTATGACAAAGCCTTACTTTACTCATCTTATCTCCCTGCAACAATGACAAATAATCTGTAACTAAACTTATTTATATTTCTTAAACCATTTTTCCACACTCCTTTCCTTTATCAAAACCAAACCACCGTTCCAAACCACCGTTCACGTAGGCATTCAGCAGGGGTGACAATTAAAATAAAGATTTTTTTATGTACATTTTATAAAATTTTGTGGCAGGTACATTTTGTTTTTAGGGACAGTTAAGCAAAAATATGTTGATGGAACAGTGATTGACACTTAACATATTTGCTTGAAATGTCTGCAAGAGAGACATACGGCTGTGAAACTTTGGTGTCATATGGATTGTTCCTAGCGTTTGGACAACATGTGTGGTGTCATGGTTGTTTTAATTGTTTCTTTGTATTTAGTGGTTAGTCATTACTTAGGTGCTAGGATAAATTATCACTTTTTGTTAATCTTTACTTAGGTGCTATGATAAATTATCACTTTTTGTTAGTCATTAACAGTATTTGTGACTAAATTGTTGACAGAATAAAGCCAAATATGTTAAACCAGTGAATCTTGAATCTTACTGTGTCTGCATATACATAGTGTTATCAGGTAAATTTAACAAAATAATGTCCATATAAATTAAAGGAGCATTCAGTGCCTGTGATTTCTGGTTAAATAACCTTTCAGCTCCCTGTAGTGTATGGGTCTGCAATTGGTCGATTGTGATCTATCGGTAAATTACTAGGGAACGAACGACCAAACAAACTTTATTTTCAAAGGGTTAAGAATTAAGCTTGCAGGCCCGTCTTACATTCTGCCCTTCCTCTCTCTGTCATCTAGCATACTGTATCCTTTCAATCACACATTTTGTAGATCTCTAGATGACGCTCTAGATGATGCTCTAGATGACGCTCTAGATGACGGAGGATAACAAATAGAAAGATTTGTTAAGCTAGGGAAATTTTGGGCTAACCTTGTCCCTCTCCAGCAAAGATAAAAATAACATAGGCTGCACTTATTCAAGATATCTGAAAAACAGACGTGATTTTATCAATGTAGAGCTTTATAAAATAGTGGAACCCCACAGGTCCTAGGTTACCTACCTTTGGTGTAGAGCGTAAGCCATCAACCTGGATTCACCACTTTGTTTTGTAATGTTTTTTTTGTTGGTGTCCCTGGGAGTAACTTGACGATGAAACTTTCCTAATTTAAAAAAAAAAAATTTTTTTTTTGTGAGCGTGTCACATTCTGTTTTTTTGTTGTTGATGTTTTCTTTGAATATTCCAAATTAGGTCGTGTTGAACTCTACTACATGCAGGCTTCCTTGAAGCTTGTCTAGGCGGAGGTTCTCAGTTACCATGTCATGAAGGACCACAAAGCGTGTTGCAAATTTTCTATTTCTGTAATGTAACCCATGATGTGCCATGTCGCAAAAGTGTGCACATTTGGCACTTGTAGTACCATTCAGCAGGGCTTGTAATCTCTGTTTTAGACCTCTTTCTTATTTTTGACAGGCCATAGGCAGTGCTGACAGAGAATCCCTTTGGAACGTGATAAGGCTTTTGGGAGTCCCACATAAATTAAGTAACCTAATAGGTGAAACACAAAGACATGAAATAGAATAGTCTTCATCAGTGGCAGTTTGAAGAGATATTTGCAATAAGGACTGGAGTTCAGCAGGGAGGCCTCTTGTCTTTCCATTTTTTTTCTTACTAGACCTATTGTTTGTGAACAGACTCTTAGCGCTATTAGCAGGCGGTAAAAGCACAAAAAGTCTTTTGCTACAAACATAAACACACGTCAAAGAAGTATGGCAATAATTTAACCAGTTTACGACAAGGTGTTTTCAGCATCTAAGTTCATATTGATGTCCAGGTTAAAAAGTGAACTTCAAACTGGCTTATGATATTTCACATTCAAGAGAGGAAAAAAAATTTAAAAAATCAGTATCAAATGATAGCTTATGTTTGTAATTTTGTGATGTAATATGTAACAGTGTTGTCAATAATAGCTTGATATTCTTGTTGTTCCAGACAGTTACATTTAGATTTGAATTATCATTTTGCTCCCTATGGAGTATAGATTCACTACTGTAGCTCGTCCCCTAGGAGGAAGCCTGCACCCATTCATGTACTGTTGTAGTATTTGTTTATGTAGCAGTTTGTTATATATGACAAGGTTGCCACGCCCCAGCACAACCTGATATTAGTATTCTCTTATGACATTCTGTTATGACATTCTCTTATGACATTCTGTTATGACATTCTGTTATGAGATGTTCATTCCATGCTATCTGTAAATTGATGGTTGGTTACAGTAGTTCTCCCAACATTTTCTTGATACTTTTACTACTAGCTTTTCCTTTGATGTTGATAGGCAGTAACATTCAGTCGTGTCTATGTTTCTGGGGGCAGTAACATTCAGTCATATGTCTGTATTGATGGGCAGTAACATTCATGTCTGTGTTGATGGGCAGTAACATTCAGTCATGTGTCTATGTTGATGGGCAGTAACATTCAATCATGTGTCTATATTGATGGGCAGTAACATTCAGTCATGTGTCTGTGTTGATGGGCAGTAACATTCAGTCATGTGTCTGTGTTGATGGGCAGTAACATTCAATCATGTGTCTGTGTTGATGGGCAGTAACATTCAGTCATCATCAGCAAGAACCCATAACTTCATCCCCCATTTTGTTGGCTTGTCTCTAATATACTGTCAAAAAGAAAACACCCTTTTCTTATAACCATTCTTTCATAAAATTACAGTTTGAAGAAGTCAATGGGTCTCAAAAACTGCTTTGTATTTTCTCTGGTGCTTACCTCTGACAGTTGCAGACCTGGAACCCTCTCAGGCAAAAAAGGTGGAGGGTTGGAAGGTGGGCCTTCATCAAGTCCATCATAACCAAAACATCTGCAAGAAGAACAATTTAAAATTAATTTTTACAGATCAACAATAGAATTCAAAGTTACAGTTTAGTGTACACAGGAAAATTGACACACATTACATTTTCCGTACAAAGGAATACTGTCAAATCATAATGTCATATGATGTAAATAATAATTTTTAAAAGCAGAGACACAGGGCAAATGAGGTCAGAAAAATCAGCTGATTCAGAAGTTACGTCTGATCCACTTTATATTTATTTCCTGGTGCCATGAGTTCTTTGTTAACTGTTTGAAAGGTGAACTATTTGTTTCTTTTTTTCAAAAACAAACAGAAAGCAGCTATACTGACTACAATAGCCCACTAAAACGACTGTTTTACTGCTTTTCAAAATCAGATGTTATCATTTCGTTAACGAAGTAACATTACCTTTGCATGTACGGCTGGTGATTTGAGTTCTGAGCTGTATTTTCACCATCCAACTTATCAGACGTTTCCAAGTCCTCTGAATAATCATCAGAACAGGAATCTACATCACTAGATGCATTGTAGTCATTATCAGACTGCATTTTGTTTACGATCTGTTAAGTCGAGTTGTTTGGAAAATATCCAAAATGGCGGATGGATAAATGCGGTGTTTACGTTTTTCTGCGTGTAATTTCAAAGTCAACATAAGTGAAAGCTGTATATTTTTTAGCACAGATATAATTGTTAACATGTATTCTTAATATAAAACATAGATTTGAAGTCAAAATTAAAAAAATAAATGTGCTTTTTTTACTTCAAAAGTCATTGTTCCGTTTGGAACGATTTTTTTATATTTCCGGTCTGAAGAGTGTTAAGAAAACTAGTTGATAGAAAGTTACAAGCCAGTCTCTGTTGTGGAACTCCCAGGTTAAGAGAAATAGAGGGAGAAAAAAATATATTGAGAACTGACAACAGACATGACAGGGATAAAGAAAAATTGGAAAGACCTTAAATGGATGGCACAGGTCAAGATGTTTTTGTTGAGGATCAGAGCTGTATAGGGGGAGCTGAAAGCTGGTTATTGATTGAAGGAAAAGGTTGCAGAAATAAATGTGACGAGACTTGTTCCTTCCATGGCCTGTCTACATACAACATTGGTTTGTTGTTGTTTTATTATTGACTTTATTTAGAACACAGGTGTTTGTTTATCAAGTTAATTTGTATCTGTCTTTGCAGGTACCAACCTAACAGGCAGTATTTGAAATATAATACCATAATTTGTTCATCTGGTTCAGAATTTAAAAAAGATCTATTTATTCATTCAACTTTCCATTTCAAATAATACAAATCATATTCTCATTCATTATATTTTTCATGTCAGAACCAGTATTCTTATAAATACAGTTTATTGTTTTAGGTGCCAAACTGGTATTATCTTAAAGTCAGTTTTACCGTTTCAGATGCCAAAATTGGTATTGTCGCTCTTTCAGCTTTGTTGTTCCAGATACCAGAACTGAAATTCTCATTAAAGTAACTTTGTTGTTCCAGATACCAGAACTGAAATTCTCATTAAAGTAACTTTGTTGTTCCAGATACCAGAACTGAAATTCTCATTAAAGTAACTTTTTTGTTCCAGATACCAGAACTGAAATTCTCATTAAAGTAACCTTGTTGTTCCAGATACCAGAACTGAAATTCTCATTAAAGTAACTTTGTTGTTCCAGATACCAGAACTGAAATTCTCATTAAAGTAACCTTGTTGTTCCAGATACCAGAACTGAAATTCTCATTAAAGTAATTTTGCTGTTCCAGATACACAAAAAGCCTCTATTAGAGTTACAAACGGTGCTTATTGTAATAGTACAATTCATTTATCTTTAAAATGACGTGCAATTCATAAAAATCTGTAAACAATTACGAAAACTACAGCTTACTTTGTGCATACACCTGCAGGATGAAAATGATAAAAAAATTTAATTCGGCCACAGTGTGTTTTTCAATTCGGTAGTTAATGTGTTAAAGTAACTTTGCTGTTCCAGATACCAGAACTTATATTCTAATTTGCTGGTTAGATGCTGCCAACGAACACGTTAACTTTGAACATTTTGATGTTCCATGAAATAGAACGGATCAGATGACCTGCCATCTTCACATCAAAGGTTTACCAACACCTTCGTCTCTTGCCTTGATGGTACACTCTGATAGACTTTGTCCTGTCCATCTCTGAATGTCATCTTGCCACGTACAGCTCTTGTCTTCCTCATACATGTTTGCCGTCAACTCTGTCCTTCCATTATTGTCATCAAGGTATGTCATGTCTTTGTTGTACAGGATAACAATACAGTAGAACTCCATTTATCCGAACCCCAATTATCCGAACACTTTTTTCCACGAGTCTCCACAGATCAGTTTGCGGCCAGTTTTCAAAATGTCCCCCCCCCCCCCCCCCCCCCCCCCCCCCCCCCCCCCCCCCCCCCCCCCCCCCCCCCCCCCCCCACCTCCCTCCCCCCCCCCCCCCGCCCCCCCCGCACCCGCCACCCAACCCCCACATGTCAACACCCCTCCCCTCCCTCCCCCCACAGGTGTGTGATGGTAGATGGACTCCAGCGTACCATGACGTCTTCCATTAATTGTCATCCAAGGTACGTGTCTAGCCATCGAACACTGTCGGACAGTTTTGATGTACAGGAATAATTGATGGTCCATTACAATAGCCTGGATCTCCATTTTATAAAAGGAACTCGCCATCAATTTCATTAGGGAAAAGGTAACACTTTCGTCATTTGCTAGATTTTCATGTAGACACTACCGATTGACTTTAGTTTTTATAGTTATTTGTAAATGGGTCGAAGAAACGTAAAAACCATGTATAGATGCGGAAAAGATTTTTCATTTGTCATATGGTTTGTGCATGTTTCTGGCAGAAACGTTCAGTGACAACAGTCATTTGACGGTTGTCTTTAGCTGCCTGGAAGGGTTTGGGGTGAACTCTTAAATCTCGTACATGGCATCCGAATTATTGGAGATCTCCAGGGGAATCTTCATTCGATTCTGCCGCTTTTAAATTTTCTAGAAGAAACAGTCATGTTTTTTTATGAAGAAGAAGGTTTTTTTCGATTGATTTCATGCCGATGAGAACTTATAGCTTAGTATGGAAATTTAGTGCTGGTTTTAATTCCACTTGATCTCAGTACGAAGCAGCTGCCCTGGGTTTAAAAAGTTTGCCTTGTTAGATAAAATTTTGGGTCCGCGAATGAGCTGGACTGATATGCTCGGCCAAAGTTCATATTCACGTAAATAATGTGGCTTTCAGAGCACAGATGAGTTGCAATAGTGCTTGTGTCTCCTGCATCCAAAGTGGAAAAAGTTTGGATGCCCATTCATCATCCCAGATTTGCGGTTTCATTTTTCTTTTGACTTCAGTATGGAGATTTCATGGATCAGGGTGCTGGTACAAGAAGGAAGTCCTGTCCTATTGTTGGCTGAAGAGGAAGCCTGTGGTACGTTTTCAAAAAAGCTCTTGCTGCGTTGGTTTCTGTAGGAGTTTGATTTTACATGGACTCAAGATGGAGTTGCCGGAACCAGCATGGCCCGGACTTTTCGGACTGCAATAGGATGTTGCTGAGATGATTTTGAGTTTTTCAATGCGATAGTTTTGGCTTTCATTGTTGTGACCGAAGCTTCGCTGTTTCTATTATGAAGACAGAACTGATATAGTCCTGATTTTATAGCATTAGCAGCGCTGTTTCAGGTCAAGAAGATGACAGCTTCCACAAGTTATAGTTTTGGGGGGGAGCGCCCAAAAGCAGACTATCCAAAAAAAATTTTTTTTTTAAATAGTGTGCTACATTTGATGTTCAATTTTCATTGGCCTGGTTTTGATATTGTCTGTACTGTTATTTTGAAAACATTTCTCATCCAGCTGTGCATGTTTCAGTGGGAGTGAAAGATTTTGGTGATACAATCTAAAGATATATTATTATTACAGTGGTGATTTTTAAACTTTGTGTATGGTACATATACTCGTACATCATGTAATCCAGATTTTCCGAATATTGCACACACTCATGGGTGTCAATTTTCTAGTGATGTCTTAGCTATCACAATGAGATTGCACTTTTTCATCTTGTTTAACGAAGTGGAGAACTGGATACACTTATTTTTTAAACTTTGCGGTTCCATTTCATCAGAAATACTCGTTCAGTTTTGCTGTTTTAGCTGCTATAGCATGAATACACTCATTTTTAAACCTTATTATCCCATTTAATCAGATATACTCATTCAGTTTTGCTGTTTTAGCTGCTATAGCGTGGATACAATCATTTTTAAACCTTATTGTCCCATTTAATCAGATATACTCTTTCAGTTTTGCTGTTTTAGCAACTGTAGCATGGATACACTCATTTTTAAACTTTACTATTGCATTTAATTGGATATACTCATTCAGTTTTTTGCTATTTCAGTTACCTCAATGAAAACATTCATTTTTGAAACTTTGCTGTTCCATCTAACAGAATTTATGTACTCAGTTAACTTTCCAGTACCCCTGACACCCTCATTTATTCAATGTTACTCTTTTTCTTTTAAGATTAAGAAGATCATGAATAAACTAGAGAGACTAAATTGTTGACACTTACTGCCATCAATTGCTCCAGTGTCACTTGGTATTCTAAGCAGCAGAAGAGTGCACTAGTTAAAAAAAAATCCAAGTAGAAGGTAACTGTAGTTGAAAATTCTAAGTAAAGAAAGATTACTCTAGCTAAATAATTCAAGTAGTGAAGGATTTTGTCCCTATGGAGTGTATGCAGCCCTGTATTTTCAGTTGTTAATATTGTTTCTTGAAGATTATCATTGGAGCTGGAAATGTGGCCTTTTTGTGTCTCTAGTCTGTTCACATTATTTATGTTGGGTGATAAGGCTTTAATCTTCTACATAGTTTACATAGAATTAGTTGAACCTGTTTGTATATTTCACAGAAGAGTTTAATGTAAGTGTAAGCTTCATATAAAATTATGTTGCCTTAGAATTTATGTGCCTGTACAGCAGTGGTTCTCTAACTTTTTGGCTGAGGTACCCCCTGGAGTGTGGGCCAGTCCTCTGGTACCTGTTAAGAAAGGAGTGTTCCTCAGTTTTTTTCAAGTATATACGCGTATGTTGTGGGAAGGACTAAAATAGAACATGTTCTCCAAAACTGTCGGCTCCATGAGAGGAGCAGGTTGACAGCGTTGCCAGCTCAGTTGAATGAGAAACTGTATAGTGACCAGAGATGCCTGAGACATACTGCCAGCTTTATAAGAGGGATAGATGTGGTTATTTGAGGGTCCACGGTTAAGAAGAAGGGAAGAAAAAAAGTAAGCATTATTAAGACTCCCAAGTTAAAAAATGAAACAATAATTATGCAGGAAAAAACCAACATTCTACTCCAGCAAAAAATCATAACACACAGCATTTCTGGCAATCCTTCCACCTTCCTTGATGCAGCTGCAAGATTGCAAAGTGCTCAGCTGACTGCACTGGGACTAACGCTAGCAGATGCCCAACTGTTCCCCCCCCACCATCCCGAGCTGCATACAGATTTCAGCAGTTAAAGAACACGCTCAGCAATCATGCAATAAGTCTGAACTTCTACTACCTCCTCTCTATCCTCAGACCAAAATAGGGATATTGTAAATATGCATGTATCATTTACAAGCTGAATGATTTTGCAACTGGCTGATAAAATATTTTATATTAAAAAAAACTAAGCATATGAAAATATGCGATCTAGGATGCAAAACCTGAGGTGCCCATAGTTGAGAACCACGGCTGCACCAGTGTCCCATGTTAATAAAGTTTTCCTGCATGGGAAATACCATTTTGTTATGGCATAAAATATTTACCCATGAAAAAATGTGTTAATTAACTGACTTTTGTTGAAGATGTTATCTCCTTAAGTAATTTAAATGTTATATTTCCTAGGTAAACTCTGTCAGCAGGCCGTGGTGTATCTTAGTGTCTCAAATAGAACATTCATTTAATTTAGTTCTCTATATTTATCTAACTAATTGTTGTTTGCCAATGATAATGGAATTTAAATTGCTGTTGAATTTTGCCTGCTTTAATTATCTCAAATTGTTTGTGCATTTCTTCAATTTTTTTATCACAAGTATTACTTTCAGTATGTGATATGCATAGCATGTTACAGATGCCACTTTCACCAAATACTCCCGATGTTGCTGCAAGTATTACATTGTTACATATCGACGGTTTACGGATGCTAATTCACTCAATACTCACATAAGGAATGTTTTGTTGAAGGTGCAAGTAACTGCCTTGATTGTTGCTAAAGAACAAAAACAATTTTAACTCCACACAATTTTTCATTGAC